>CM031240.1:1053834554-1054402567 GCA_018340775.1 Taxus wallichiana var. yunnanensis
GAAGAATTATCATAGTGCCGGATTAGTGATGACATTTTGGTTCGGTTGCGTGACCATTCCTCATTGGTGGATTTTCTAGAGAGATATTCCCACTTAGTCAAAAATCAATTAGAGGGTAACCTTGTTTTTACCGTGCATAGTAGTTACCATGGTAAAGTCATTTTTACCGTGAATAGTAGTTACTATGATAAAGTCATTTTTGCTCGAATAGTATTTATCACAAGAAAGTCACTTTTACCGTGAATAATATTTACCGCATTGAAGAATTTCACTTTTACCGTGAATAGTGTTTACCACAAGAAAGTCGCTTTTACCGCAAAGAAGTCAAGTTTTACCATAGTTTACCGTGGTCATTTCTATTTTACCGTAGAAAGGTGTAAAGTCATTTTCTAGTATAGTGATTCTAATTATTTGTGCACATAAGTCTTGTTGATCAGTACTTGTGGGTTGGTATTTCACTATGGTTACTTTTGAAAATGGGAAAGATTCCTGCTTTTTTCAGCTCAATCTAATGAAGATGTTTCTTCTTTCATTCAAGAGTTTAAACGATCTTGTATTTGTAATGGCCTTATAAGAAGGGAACAATGGACTGAATTTTTTCCTACCTTTTGGATGGTTCAAGACTTAGGTGGTTCAAACACTAGGTGATAATGTGAAAAATTCATGGAATTTATTAACTAAAAGTTTTCTTGAAGAATTTGGTGAACAATGTAAATATGCAGATCTCATGATCGAGATCACAAAGCTATCCCAAGGAGAGAAGGAGAAGATAAGGGATTATCATGCTCATGTTCTAGAGCTAAGGAGGAAGCTCGATGCCCGATCCTAAGGAAGGATTAGCGGATGGGTTGATGAATGGCGTGATAATCTCCTCTCAGTAAGCACTTCATTCTTGGGATGAAGCCGTGAGATCGACAATGAGTGAAGTATGACCTCCCAGCTACCATTGAACAAGAAAAGGAGATCGCAAGAAGGCAAGAAGAAAGCATGGAAGAGGAGCCCAAAGAAATTGTTGCTAAAGTAGAGCCTACACCAAAGCACCTTTGATCCGTAATCCACAACCACTCCCGGTGAGCACAAATATTTCTCCTAGTACATCTACCGAGTATGAAGATCTCGCTAAAAAGATGGGTCAGTTAACTATTAATCTTCTTCAAGGAAAGGAATTTAGTTCTCAGGGAGGAGATAGAGGTCCAAAAAGAAATATTTCTTAAGTTGTATGTTATGGTTGTTATAAAAAGGGTCATTATAAGTATAATTGTCTAGATAGAGATTCTACATCTGGTAAAGGAGATAATGATAAAGGAAAAACACCTATGAATTCTTTTGATGCAGTAAATAAGAGTAGAAATAATGAAGTAGATGTGTTTGTAATAAAAGAAAGAAAAAAAAGATAATCAAGATGGAAATGATCCTAAGAAGATGAAAGAAGAAACTAGTAAGAAACATAGGAGAAAGAAAATTGGGTGTGTAGGATTTTCTCGATTTCACAGGGGCAAGGACCATACTCCATCTTGGAAGATCTGTCTAAAAGGCCTACAAATATTACATATGGTCAACTCTTGGCTATGTCTTCTCGAGAAGAGGCGGAGTCATGCGAGGTGGACTCAATGCTCGAAGAAGGAAGGAGGTTGAGGTCCCTGCTTTGAGAGGCAGACAGACGATCCCTATGCTCCACAAGCCGAGGTATTATGTAATGGTATTTCAATTCATGATGTCTTAGTTGATGGAGGTGCTGCGCTTAATGTAATGACCGAGTCCTGAATGAATATGTTGGGTTTAAAATTGATCGCCCTTCAACACTTATGTTAAGGTCATTAAATAAAGGAAAACTAAACGAGAAGGTGTAGTTTCAAATGTGGCAATATCTCATGCAGTATGGTGTCAGATGTGTGGTAGACTTTCAGTGATGAAAATGGTACTGCTGCATACCCAATGTCCGTTGGGAAGACCATGGCTAAGGAGAGTTCATGCAAGAAACTACTGGAATAAAGGTTTCATGACACTTGGACATGGTAGAGAGAGGGTGAAGATAAATGTGATCCCTCGACATCATAAGGCGTAACCCGTGGATTCAAGTGATGAAACCGATGATTGACATCCTCTTATTAGTCTAGTACTAGTGAAGTGGACACCAAGATGAAGAAAGTGAGGTTGATGTTTCACCATGGATATCCTTCCACCACACCAACTCATGACCCCATAAAATTATCTCAAGAAGAAGTTGATGATCGTCTCTAACAAATAAAGATTGGTGATGCTTTGTGATGGAGAGTGAGAAGGAATCCTACCTCCACTCTTTTCAAGGTACATACACCTATTCACTTTTGATTACAAGGAACTCTGTCAAGTAAGTTGAGTAGAACATTCTATTGAGCCGGTAGATGGTGCTAAGCCCATAAAGCAAATGCCATATAGAATGAATCCTAATTTTTCCAAGACCGTAAAAGAAGAAATAGATAAGTCAGCTTGATGCAGATTCATATTTGTCTGTGGAGAATTCAGAATGGGTTTCTCCCATTGTGATCTCAATAAAAAAGAATGGGAAGCTACGATTTGTGTTGATTACAGGAAGCTCAATAAGGCAACAAAGAAGGATCATTACCCTCTTCCATTTTCGTATCGATCTTGGATGAAGTAGCTAGCCAGAGTGCTATAGTTTTTTGATGGATATAAGCCTACAACCAAGTTCGTATAGCAGAGAAAGATCACAAAGACCACGCTCACCACTCCTTGGGAACGCTTGCTTATAGAGTTATGCCTTTTGGGTTGTGTAATGCTCTAGCAACATTCCAACATTTGATGAATAGGTGTTCAACCCTACATCGGGACCTTCACTGAGTATTTCGGATGATTTTTGCATCTATGGGAGCAAGTTGACCACCTACACCAGATGGAAACGACATTTCAAAGGTTAGATGAAGCACAAGCCTCACTAAACCCTACAAAGTGTGTCTTTGGATGTTCTAAAGGCGTTTTGTTAGGGCATGTCAGATCCAGAGATGGTATTGGTACCGATCCTAATAAAGTTTCAAAATCAAAGATTTACCATTTCCTATGAATAGAAGTAAGTTGAGATCATTTTTAGGCCATGTGGGTTACTATAGAAGGTTCATCAAGAATTTCTCAAAGATTGCACATGCCCACTAACCTAGTTCTTGAAGAAGGATGTTACTTATGAACCAGAAATAAGGCGCATGAAACTTTTGACAATCAAGGAAGCCCCGTGTCTTCACTTGTTTTGAAGAATCTAGATTGAGCAAGCCATTCATCAGTGTACACCGATGCCTCGATGTAGCACTAGGAAGTACTTTGAGCCAAAAGGATGAAAATGGGAATGAACATCCAATTTACTTTGGGAGCAGCATAAATGAGCAAGATCGAGGTAAATTATACCAGAATCAAAAAGAGGCTCTGGCTATCATTTTTATCAGAAAGAAGTTTAGAAATTACTTGCTAGGGCAAAAATTTCTAGTTGAATGTATCATCGTGCTCTAAAATATATTGAAATAAGCCTAACCCATCAGTGGAGGATAACAAGATGGATAATTTTGCTACAAGAATTTGAATTTGATATTATGATAGGCCAGAAAGAAGCATGTCAATGCAGATGCACTATCTCGAGCCTATGATGGTTTAAGATCATCTTGTGATGATGATGATTTCCCGATGCAACATTGTTATCCCTCGACACAATCCCTAGTGAATACATAGATATTTGGAATTATCTCAAATGAATTCAAGTTTCCTGATGGTGCCAATGCAAAGACTAAGAGAAATATTACTCAAGCCACCGTCCATATTCTATTCGCATGGAGTATTATTTCGAATAGGACCTCGATGGACAAGATAAGAGGGTAGTTGACGTGATCAAGGGAAGGAGCTGCTAGAAGAATTCCACAATGGTACATGTGGAGGGCACTTCTCTAGACAACTTACAAAGAAGAAGGATCTTGATGCAGTTATCACCGACCCACTCTTTTTAAAAGATTGTTATAATTATTGTAAGACTATGTGATATTTGTCAAACACATGGTAACCGTAAGACTTCATCACTCCATTATGTCCTATTCTTCCACTGGTCCCTTTGAAAAGTGGGGAATAGACATTAGTAGGTCCATTTCCAACTACCTCACGCCAAAATAAGTATATTGAGTTGCCATAGATTATTTAACCAAGTGGGTTGAAGCTAGGCCATCAAAACAACTTCCATGGATGAAGTGGCAAGGTTCATATATGAACGCATTTGTCACCATATTTGGTTGTCCATTAGAAATTGTAATAGATCAATGAAGCCACTTCATTAATGAGGTGGTAGAAGCCCCCTACAATAAGTTTACTATTAAGCACGTGAAGGCAACAACATACAAGCCAAGCACAAATGGACAGTGGAATGAACAAATTTTGTGTTGTGTCAAATTCTAGCAAAAGATGCACCTTGTAGGTATATAAATGGGATAAAAGGATTCATGCAAGATTGTGGGCATATAGGGCAACATCAAAATCAGCAACAGGATACTCCATATTTCAAATGGCTTATGGCATTGATCCAATTCTTCCTATTGAGTTTGATATTCCCACTCGTGAGTAATGAATAATGAATAATGAAAGAATGGATGAAAATGATTCAAGAAAAGAAAGGTTGGTACATCTTTATTTGCTAGAGGAAATGAGGGAAATAGCTAAGGATACAAGCTATAAGAAGAAAATGAAGCAGAAGGAATACTTTGATCAAAAGATCCGTGGTCTCTATTTCATGTGAATGACTTGGTTCTAGTATATGATTCCGATACAAAAAAAGAAGACAGAGAAAATTTCTTCCAAAATGGATGGGGCCCTACAAAATAGAAATGTCCATGAAAATGGTACATACCGATTGAGGAATTGATGGCACTCCCATTACGAAATGGGTCAACCACGACAAGTTGAAGATTTTCCAAGCACTGTAAGAGTCTACTCAGAGGAGTAGAAGCTAGAAGGGGGAAGATGTCGACACTAAAATTTTCCTCCATAATTTCTATTTCATTAATGTATGTATTAAGAATAGGATGTTGTTAAGTATAATTAGTAGTAGCGTCGATAGAAGATAACGGCACACCACAAGACGGTGCCGCCAATAATGTGGAGTATGGTAATACCAAAAAGTACAATAGGAATGTTGTAAAAAGTAAATATTTGTCGTAAGTGGTCCGGTAATGTTAAAATGTCAAAGTTTGGGTAATTAGAGAAGTAGGGTCTACATGATTAGGAATTAAAATATTATATTGGTAATAAGGACAAGGAGTGAGGCCATAAATATTTTGTGTATTTTATTTGTAAAAATTCTAAAAATGTGGAACCCATGTAAATGATAAGGTTTATCTTATCTTAAAAGATAAGCTTACATGTACGTATAAGAGTTAAGGTATGGAATATGATTCGTCAGTGGATTTCTTATCCTATCTTAGAGATAAGATGGATAAGCCGAAGTTCTATAAATAGAGAGGCCACCCCTCATTTAGCATGTAGAAGGAAGTAGTGAGAAATATTGTAGGAAGTGTGCGAAGGAAGCCACGCTTTAAAGGTGTGTTGAAGAAGCCATTAAGAGGTGTAATTGTAAAGTTTCTCCCATAGTCTTGGTGTAAGGCAAGTGAAGTCAATAACACTTGAAGTACCTCATGGGTGAGATTGTAACAATTTCATGTTAATATTATCATTTACTTTGATATTTCAGATTTGTCATCATTCCGTCTTATCATAGTCGATGGTATTCTTGTGTTATGTTCTTGTTTTGTTTCCGATTACATCCACCAAACTAAAGGTCATGTGCATTAGTAAATAATCATAAAGCACGAGGAGTTCCCGTGAAGAATTATCATAGTGCCGGATTGGTGATGATAGATCGCCACCTCTCGGGCGGCGGTTCACAAACCGCCACCTCGACTAGGGTGGTGGTTCAAATCACCACCCTGCATAGGGCGGTGGTCCTGATCGATTTTTCTAGAATTTTCACGCGAGAAATTACATGCGACAATTCATTTAAGTTTATCTTTTGAACATGTATGTGAGTCAAATTTGCTAAAAATAGCTTTGTTTGCTTGGTTCTCCTAGTTCCTTCTATTTTTAAATAGATTTAATGAGTGGAACTGCCTCTTCAATTCCTTGTGCATGAAGTAACCTTCTATCCTCCATTCCTATATATTCCATGCTTGTATTCAAGCAAAGGCCTTGAGAATTTTGTGCATCTTACATTGTTGTGCTACAATAATCTTGCTAGGAATTGCATAGCTAAGTTCAAATCTCTATCTTTCTTCTTACTCCGTATTAAGCCCAGTTGCTTCCAAGCTGCCATCGCTCAGTGCTATCCTCTTATTGTTGTTGTTTGCATTCCCATCCTTGGATTCACATGAACACTCAGAGAAAGAAAGGAAAGAACTGAGGGGACAGATACTCATACTTTCGGATTTGCCAAAGCTCTTGCTCTTCTAGGTTGGAGTTGTGTATTTGTTTGCTTTGTTTTGTCAAATTGCATATCAAATAGAGTAGAGAAACAATTCATTTCAATTAATCATATAGTTACAAGTAGATCAAGTCAATAGGAATTTTTCTTTTTAATATTGCTAGGGAAATAGTGGGTGAATGATAGCTCTGTTAGAGTCATGATTTATTCTTCACTTTTGAGGTAGAGTTGGAGAGATTTTATTTGAATTAGAGTAGATCTTAGATTTAGATTCACACATTTGCACAAATATATAGCTAGCTACATCCGCCAGCTATTTGTTTTCTTTAAATTGTTTGTTAGATTAGATGCATTGTCTGAAAAGTTAGAAAAACACAAAAATATTTATTTCCATAGATTAGCTTGTTTTATTGTTTTGTTCTTATATATTGAGAAAACACCAAAAATATAGTTTAGATTTCATTTGATAGATAGTTTATTCACCGAAAACGAATCAAATTCATTTTGTATGACCATCAACGGTCCACAGCAGAAAATACCTATGGTTGTGATCCTCTAGTCCCACAACCCAACATGCCAGAGTTAGTAACTGACATTGACACAAGTCTGCGCTTAACAATCTTACGCACACCTGCCACATACACATAGAAAATAAGATAAGTTAGAGACTTTAAACATAGCTCGCTAACAAGGCCTACGATTTTTGGACTGCTCCTAGAAATAGGATTTGATTGCATGCGCATGACCATTCAAGGGCCTCAGCCTCAACGAGTCTTTGGTTGTGACCCACAGGTCCCGCAATCCAACGGGCCTACTAGTCAATTAGATATCGACACTAGTGTATGCACACATGTATTCATATCTTCACCACTTCCGCCCGATATTATTACACAACTTTCATTATTGGATATAGCAATTGATCATGCTAAGACTTTCTCGACGAGAGACTAGAGAATCGCCCTTAGTTCCTGCAGCTCTGCTACATCTCTTGTCTTAATTTCCATGACCTTGTCTGGAAACCCATACGAGGCACCTGCAGGCTACTTTCCACATGTTCCACGACCCACTAATAGAATCTCAACTGAGCTAGACATCGATTGGAGTCTCCGAGTAGCTATCGTATCACACCCTACCATCACACCCCTTCAAGTTAGGAGAGCATTCTTTGCATTAGATTCTTAGATTCCATTTTTGTGTGTTGAAGACATAAGGTTGCCCAATTAGCTTGGTCACGACCATCATTTTCACTCCCATTTCAAATTCCACACCCGGTTGTCTCAAGACGAGCTTGGGAAGTCGGGTCGCGAAGGTCACGTGTTGATTTTCTATCATACAACTTTCCTAGCACCCACATCTATAAATAGAATAGGCATTTTGTTTTCGTGTCATGGATTGTTTGTGTCGTTATTGAGAGACAAGTAGCTTCGGGATCCGTTTCCTCCATTTCTACAAATGTAATAGGCATTGTACTTCAAAGATCATGTATTGTTGGTGTGGTTGTTCCTTTGAGACAAGTAGCTTTAGGATTTTTACCTCGACTTTGGTGAATCGGTCATCTTCATGGTCCTCTACTTCTATGTGTGCAAGCAAGTTCTTTGTGAAAAGACACTCTATGTTGGAGTGGCCGCGGATTTTGTGTTGTTGTACCATTTTCTTATCTTGAACCATTAATTCTTGTACAAAGTATTTTTTTCCTTGGTTCATAAGGTATGTCCTACTTGTTCTTCATTATTGACTCTTCCTTAATGATCACCGCAAAGTGATAAGCTTCTCCCAATATCTTTACCTTGGTCAAGTCAATTTGGACTAAATGAATGGTCACATGTTGTTGTGGTATTTGGGGACTCTATGTTCTTGACTCAAATGAACCTATCTTCACATAGAGATCATGGAAGGCATTGATATAGGAATGGATTAATTGGTCATGTCCTTGCTGAAGTTATGGCCACCGAATGTAATGTTCTTCACAAACATATTCAAGATAACATTCATCCTTAAATGCTTCTAGGAATGTGTCATAAACTACATTTGACCTTTTCAATTCCTAGTCCCCTTCCCAAAGAGTGCGAGCTTTCCACTAAATCTTGATGTGTGAAGAATATTTCAACAATGCGATCTTTATATTTTCTTCATTAGAAAAGTCATTCATAGAAAAGTATGAATGTAATTGATTTTAACTAGTTTTCTACTATGTATGTATTTATCTTTCCTTCCAACACATGAATGTCTAGATTTATTTAAAACTTGGGGGATGTGAACACCAAAAGATTCACCTAATGATAACGCCGATGGAACTACCCATTCAAGGACTTCTGCGAGGTGGTTGAACAAAAATATCCTTTTTTTATGAGTGTTTTCGTGATTTCATTCTTTATCATCACATGCAGCTCATCTTGTGTTTGGTTGTTCTTTACCATATGATCTTTGTTGAAATGACAAAGGAAATAGTCTAATGGATCTTGTGGTTTGGCATCGAAGTTCAAATACTTCAACTTGTTTAATGGCTCATAAAATATGATGAATTTCTCTTATAACAATAATATGGATCCCATGTGGTCCGGGGACAATTCTCTAGATGTGTTGTGTGTATGTGGAAGCTTTAGTGTTGATTGTAATTGAAGAGAGATATAGAACTAGGGGCCCAACCACAAAGTTATGGCTAAATTTTTGACATTTGGTGTAAATTCACAAATTGCACATAGGTTACAACCGTAACACTTACGACCGTGAGAAGTTACAATCGTAAGTGTTACAACCTTAACTCTTATGGCGAAAGTGTTACAACCACAACCATTATGACTATAACATATGTGGGTGTATTGTGTGATGTGATTGCACCCTTATAGCTGTAACATCTTACAATTGTAACCCTTACAACAAGAACCATTACAATCAACTCTTATGGCGTAGCATTTGTTTATATATAAAAAAATGAGGCCACTCTCCCTGTGGAGGTTATTTAATGGGTTTTCAGGTTTGGCAGGAGCTTTGGCGGTGGACGGGCTTTGTTGGCAACAACTTCACGTTTAAAGGTATGTAAGCCTCCCTTGGGTTGTTTTGTTTATGGAAAATGTCTACTTGTTTTGTGTTTGTGGTAAAATTAATCTATTTTCTATATCATATAAAATAAATTTGTTTTTGTTTCGTGCAAAAGAATCTTTTTTTAATTTGTGCAAAAGGAAATTATTTTCTATTTTGGTGCAAAAAGAAGTTGTTTCGTGTTTAGTGTAAAAGTAATCTCTTAAAAAGTAATTTTTTTCTATTTAGTGTAAAAGTTTATAGGTTTTCTAAGAATGGATAGGGTTAGTCGGTGGTTGGTGTTCGTAATGGGCATTAGTTCGGAATTAGTTTGAGGTGGGCGGTATGCAAAGCCCCATTATGTAGTTTATGCAAAACTTATCTCTACATGGATGAATGAACTAGCACCACTACACAATGTGCAAATAATGCCACTATTTGGGTCAAATTTGCATCGAAAACCAACATTTCACGGGATTTTGGACATGTTTTTGCCTAGAATTTGCATCCAAAATTGTGGAGCGAATGTGACACAAATGTGACAAATTTTTGACGTGATTAGATATTTTTAAATGTGTCGACTTTGCGTCATTTTTGTGCGCGACTTTAGTGTCTCAATTTGTGCCCCTATTATGTGCCGCAAATATGTCACAAACATCGACCAACAATTTTTTTTTAAAATAATTATTTTACTAATTAGGGATATTTTTCAGTGTCAAAAGTTCCCTAAACTTCCCTAAACCATGCCAAGTGCATTGGAGCCTTCAAAGAGCTTTCGATGACTATAAGAACGTGGAAAACATGCACTATGAGATCAAGATAGGCCCACCAAAGTTTGGTCAACCTTAAGGTCAACATGTCCAAGATGATGTGTACATGTGCACAATTGGCCAAGTGACTCAATCGGCGCAAAGTGGACAAGTGGCAAAAGGAGAGAGAGGACAAAAACTAAGTATTGGTTTGCGACCTCTGGTCTTTGTCAGGCATAAAAGTTGTTCATTAAAACAAGAGGCTCAACTTTTGTTTTTTTTATTAAGGGCAAATAGTTTTGAAGGGACTATACCCTGTATACAAAAGGGCTCAAAAGCCAGATAGTAAAGGTGAGAGAAACAACCCAGAGAAGGGCAAAACTGTCAACCAAAGAGGGCTCAACAGCCAAATATTACAATATAAGTGAAAAAAGGATCTAAACGTACAATGATCCAAAAAGAAGCAGGAAAGATCAAAAAAGAAACCAAAAGAGAAACAACATATAGAGCTCTCGCCAAAAACAGCTCCAGAACCGCCAGATAACAACTTCGCAGCCAAAAAACAACATCACAACAACCCGTTACTTGATAGCTCTATCAATCTTGGTCTTGATAGCCTGCAGCGACATGAAGAAGGCAATGGCAGTGGCCTGAGAGGAGTCTTGCAAATCCACCTGAGCAATTGCAATATCCCTTTTCTCTTTAGGGCCCCAAATGTCCTCATTAACCCCACTTAAACTGCAGACACTATGAACATGTTGTTCAATGAAATTATAAATGCTTTTGAGGGCAGACAATATGTAGTCATTGCGGCTTTTAGCATTCCCCAATCTGCCATCTAAGGACTGTAGCTTCTTGAAGACTTCAGCAATAACCCCCTCTTCCTCATCACTTTGAAGAATCCCTTTTCCCTTAGCTCTTTCCATATTTTTTATAGCCCCTTTGAGCTCTTGTATCTCCTTTTCTAATCTGTCCACCCTGTCCAACAATTCCTCCTCCTTGGGCTCCTCCACCGGTTTACTAATATGCAGGAGGTTTTCAGCAAGTTCCAAGTCTTTGTGGCTCCTTAGGACCCATTGGGAAGCAGGGATTTTAGCTTTGATGCTCTTTCTTTTCTTGCTGGAAGCAACAACTTCACTCTTTCTTTTCAGCAGGGGGAGTGGAAGCGGTGTGGGCAGGTGGAGGTATGGAGGAGGGAGGTGGGGTAGGATTCACGGGGGCAGCTGGAACAGTGGTGGTGGATCAGGAGGATAAGTCCCTGGTGTAAAGGGACAACCCTAGAGTGGCTCTGAACTTCCCTAATTGATTTCTCCAATGAGTTTATCAAATAGTGAGGAAAGCTGATTATGTTATTTCTACGAAAGTGATTTAGAAATATCAGATGCTTTTGAGGTATAGTCACAAATCTTCCTTCAAGAGTTACATACCTAACCACCATCCTGGCAAGCTCAGCAAAAGGTTCAGGAATCGATGCCACCTTGATGCCAGTAGTCATGAATTCAAGATTCTCCCCCTCGTCCAGAAATTTCTTGGTCTCCACCTCCCTGTCCACCTTCTTATTGAAGAATTTGGTGCCTTCCAGGCTGAGGCCCGTGATCTGGGCGATGAGCTCTTCCGTGATTTCCATCTCCATGTTACTATATTTGACAATCCTATTCTTCCATCCCTGGGTGAATCTGATAGAAATGTCTTGGTCGAAGCCTTGAATCCTTTCAATTAAATTAGACAGCCCCCAGATTGCAGGTAATTCCAAAGCTCCGTATTCTCTTTCCACGCAGGATTGTGGGTCGGTTCAGTTTTGCAAGGCGGACCCCCCATGTTTCCTCTGCTTCTTTTCCTGTTCTCAACGGTAAAAAAGCTACCAATATGCGGGACAGGCAGAGCTTTGATTTTGATATTTGAATCTTTCCTTTCCGTGAAAGCAGGTTTAATTATTATGCTATACTTGTTATTATTTCCCCACTCCTCGGCTTTCCTCCTATGCCAAGAAATGATGACAGTCCATCCCGCACAGATCGCATCAATCATCCATATCTTTTGTGATGTCATCATAATGTACTTGAGGATCCGCACATTAGCGTCCAAATTACAGCCGTTAGTGTTGATTTTCACTACCATGTAGATCAATGATTATGGCTTTATTGATTTGAGCGGGCAGAACGTCCCCCCTAAGCCAAGTTTGAAAGGAATTATTAACACCAAAGTTAGCCAAACGTCACAATGACCTATTTCCTTCCCGATAGGTGTGGGTGATTTGGACCTTTTCAAAGCTCTTACATATATCAATAGCTTCCTCAATATAATCCCTGATAGACCAGCTGGGGTGTTGCTTTTTATTTAAAAGATTGATAATATTGATCGCCAATGTGGTGGGTCCTCAAGCCACCACGAGTTTCCAAATTACCCAATTTGCCTATTTAGGTTGTTGGAATATCATATTAGTGTATGGTTGAAGTTTATATTACATTTGTAATTATTCACCATCTTACTATGCTATTTCCAGTTATAATGTTTTGGAATTGACCGAGTTTACTATTAACTCTACTTGGTATTATTTCCACCTAGCTAGGAGGCCTTATCAATAATGGCACATTATATTATCTTGCCAGCTGCTTGCCTTATATCTCCCATATTTCCACATAGCCACCTCACTTACCAAGGTTAGCACCAAACTTAGCACAGTCAACAATGCTTTTAAATGGCGGTCAAAATGGCTTAAGAGCCAATTAAACTCCTCCATTGTCACTTGATTTAAACCACTACTCCTCCTTTGGCGCTAAGAATATGGGATATATATCCCCAAATAAAAAATGTGAACCGCTTAAAGTGGGATTCGAACCATGCTCTTGGGGGTAAAAAGATATGTCTTTGACCATTGCACCATAGAGCTTGAAGTGCTATAAAAGGTGGTTTGTTTTACTTAAACAAGACAAAAATCAACTATGTAAAAGTATGCAAGGGGCAACGAGCTAATTTGAAGCTTTGGATGCCATTTTGTGAGTTCTAGAAGCTTGTCAGAGGCAAAGAAGGAACTGGCAGCACTGAGAAAGGTTTATAGTTCCATTTTTATTGTATTTACACTTGATCACGTGTATTATTGTAATTATTTTTATAATGGAATGGTCGACATGACCCGGGGACGTAGGCTTTGATTCGCCGAACCCCGTAAACATATTGTTGTTCTTGTCTTCTCTGATTTTATTATGTTGCAGCCATTTAATTTGCACAATAATTATTATAATTCAATTTTTTATTTGATGAAGTTGAATTTTTAAAAGGAAATCCATTCTCATTTTGGATTACGATCGGTCGAAGACATTCAAACTCAAACTCACGATTTCCGCATTAAAATGAGATATTTAATGGATATTAAAAGACTTAATTAAATCCGTATTTTTAAATTAGATGCACACAAGGAATTTTTAAGTCGGTTCAAAGTGTATTTTTAATTTTCGATCACATATTATTATATTGTATTTCTTTTTATATTTTTTTATTTGTTTTAATGTGAATTTATTATTTGAAATTGAATTGAAGTTTCCTAATATTGTATATTGTATTTAAGATTCCTAATATAAAATGAAATGTGTTGATTAAAAATTTAGCAAAATATCATAATATGATTTGCATATAAAAAGTACTATAAACACATATTACATAAGAAAACACAATATTTATATTGTGATTTTGTTTATACAATAATGTATAGTATATTACATTTGGGAATTACAAAAAGAGACCAATTCCCTTTTTAATTACAAAACAAATCAATATGTGCCTAGGTGCTAGTCCTCCTCTTCATCTTTGTCCTCATCTTCCCTTTGATATGATCCTCTTCCGACTTAATTTGTGCCCTTCTTCCTCTTCCAACTCCGTTTGTCTATCAACCTACAAATATATAATGATAAAAATTACAACTGTTTGAATTTAAAATTTATGTAACTCACAACTAATTAAACACGTCTTATTGACACATAGTCATTCTCATTGGCCCAATTGATGAATTCAGTTGACTCCCAACCCATTGATTTTAATGTTGCTTGCACCTCTTTTGTTGCAAGTCTATTATAGCGGGTTTCTGCAAAAATAGTGAAATGAAAAAAATATGAGTATTAATAATTTATGTAAGAGAATTTCTATAATGAAATAAAATTGTAGAATAACTTATATTGAACTTACAAATTTGTTTACTAACTCTGTTAAACTATGTTGTCCCATTCGATGGGTCACATGTCCTCTTTTGACTCGTGCTTTGTAACCTAATAGCTGGTTTACTTTTCCTCATTGCATTAATTATAATATTTGTTAAATATTTAATTAATAAAAAAAATTAAATTTTAAAATATTATAAATTGAGTTAACTAACGTGTTGCCTTATTATTTTCCTCTCGAGCCATCTTTCGTAAAGGGCATTCCAAGCTTCTTGAGTCTACATTGGGCAATCAAGAAGAATTCTCGCTCTCCACGCCAATATTTCATTAATATTTTAGCTGCATAGTATAGATATAAAATAATTAGTTAAATAATATGATTTTTATAAAAATGTGTTATTTACTCAATAAAATTACCCTACTATGCCTCTTAATTCTCTTAAAACTTGGTGCTTCAAGTTTTTTTATTAACCTTGTTTTATAGTGTGGAGTCCCAATATCGCTTTGAGTTAAATCAATTAGCTTCTTACGAATTTATTTTGAGATTTCATTCCACTCATTGTGACAATATATTTGAATATATTGCACACTCGATTAAAAATTTGTTTTGAGATACCCAAACCCAAAAATTAAAAAGGTTTAAAATATCATTTTTTTCAATATTAATAAAACAAAAAATGAATAAGTTGACATTAACAAAAACTAGTAAAAGGATAAGTCGACGGAAATTAATTAAGACACTTAAATAAAAAACATATTAAAATAAATAACTTTCCTTGAACATTGTCTAGTATTTCACCAACATTATTTACAACATACAAAGTCATTTCCAAGGTCCCTCACTTTGTGTTGATACCTATCACGGATAAGGCATGGGGGTCTCTCATTATTTGAAGTTGATGGGGCCGGCATGTCCTCCTCGTCATCACACCCTTAGTGATTTGGGGAGTATGTCATTGAGGCTAGATGGGGAAACATTTTGTCATCTTCATTTTCTTATTTTAGCTCGAGTAGGTTGAGAGGGTCCTACACCCAAAGTGGATATGCAATAAAATTATAAGTTGTCATTATTGAATTAAATAAAATCAATTTGATAACAAAACAAAATAATTATACCTCCGAGGTGGTGACTCCCTCACTACAGCGAAAGGCATGTACTCCTATCGCCCTCATCCTCCTCCAAGTCTATAAGCGAAGTAGACCTATCATAATGAAGTGTTATTATTTTTGAATGATAATAAATAATTAAAAATACAATAAATTTAATCAATCAAATGAAATAAAATTGTATTTAAAAACTATTAAATCATACCTCGTGGTTGGTCCTTAGATATTGAGGGACGACCACTGCTGTGAAGATGTTCCCAATACCAATCGACCCGTCATTATAAAGTTGTGTGGTTAACATTTGTAAATATGAAATAAAACTCTTTAATTAGAAAATAAAATGTGCCCCTGTCTCTACGTAGTTTGTATCTGCTCATTTTGGTAGTTCTCTCCTTAAAGAGTCTTATGCTTTGCGCATGGAAGTCAATTAGGTCAAATTAAGTCAATTATTCTAAATTAGGTCCATTTAGGTCAATTAGCTAAATCATGTTGAAATAGGGAAACCAAGGTAAAACTAAGTGAACGTTTGTCAAATTTGGGGGATCTAGTTTAATTAGATCAAACTACGTCAAACTTCTATAATTTATCATGTCACAATCATGATAAAAGTTCCATGTTGGTGTTATTTTTGCTTCATTGGCATCTAGGGGGTTTGATACATCTTGTTTCAATGCCCCGTCAAACTAATCACTCAATGTGTTGCACAAGGCACTCAAATATGACATGTCAAGCCCTTAAAGACATTAGGTTTTTGAGCTCTACTTAGGTTTTACCATTGATGTCAATTAGGTCAAATATACTTAAATAGGATCAAGTTCATCAAGTACATTAATTGTAGTCAAATTATGAAAAAAATGCGAGTTCAAAAAATAAGTGGACTTTAGGTTTTATTTGTTCAATTACATCAAATCAAGTAAATTTATGTAAAATTAGGTTAATTAGTCTAAATTTGGCATGTTTAGGACAATTAGGTCAATTTCATGAAATCAAGGTGAATTTGTTTGATTTTTGGTCAAAATAAGGAAAATTAGATCGATTTGGTCAAAGTAGACTAGACTTTTGTAATTTAGGGTGCTACATTCATGTTTAGAGTGTTGTGTTGGTGTTTTTTTGTCTCATTTTCATGTAGGGGGTTTTATACATCCTATTTTAGTGTTGCATGTGACTAATAACTCTATTTATTGCATGAGGCACTCAAATAGGACATGTCCAACCCCATTATAACACTAGGTTGTTGCATTGTGTGTGGATTATGCCATTTGTGTTGTAATTCGATGCAATTGACCTAATTCATACTATAACATTGTGCTCGAAACTGACCGACATGTAAAAAAGACATTGAGTTCTTTTAAAAGGGGATGTGTTCCTATGTAACAAACAACCAACTTTCTTCTTTGAATGGTATGAAATGTTCCCATGGAAATTCCATTTGCAAGAGGAGTAACTTCGACTGAAATAGTGGACACGTAACTCCATCATATGCCCTTGCATGAATTTTTCAACTCTCAACTTCTTGTGATATCCCTTACACATACAAACTCGCTAATTTATCAACAACATTGTGAATCTTATAATCCCTTTCTTGATCATTATTGTTTACTTCTATCTCTTGTTTGATATTATTTCATCATTTAACTAAAACAAAATATCTACCTCATATAACTAACCATCGTTGTTCTGCTTCCACCCTAGGTCACTCCTCAAATCACTAAACATGCCTAAAAATTTTCCCTTCCCTTCCATCAAACCTCCCTCACTCTCCCTCCCACCACAAACAAGCTTCGATTACTCACCCTTTCACCCAATTGCCCATCCATTTGGTCTCGATTACAGTAGAAATTAGTGAAAGTGCATAGTGAATGGGTACATTGGATGGCGTTGGAGTGGGGGTTGAAAACATGTGAAATCACCCTAGCATTTTCTATAGGTTGTTATGGTGATTTAGGTGTTTGTAGAGAGATTTGTGTGAAGTGTTATATTAGTGAAGTCCAAGCTCGTTATATGGGGGATGTGAGTGGTTAGTTTGTAAAATAAGTATAGTGGTAGCGAGATAATGTTGTATCGAGCATGAGTATTGTATGGTTGGTTGGGTTTCCATAGAAAGAAATTGGGTCAATATAGCAATCCACTATGTTTTTTTCTTTTTTTAATTTGTAATTATGTTTATAACAACTGATTAAAAGGGTAGTGTGATTTGAAATAAAATTTTGGAGAAACGAATTGGTGGATAATTTGTGTGATTTGAATAATGATGTGGGCATGGTAAATTTTGGATAGTGAATTGGTCTAATTGGCATGTGCGTTAAAGGAGAGCATGTAGTGAGATAACAAAGCAAATGATCAAGTCGTTATAATGATTGGCCAAATTGCTATAGCTACTCACCATATTTTTGGAATATTAAACTCGCTATAGCTTGTAGGGAATATTGAGGTTGGTTTTGGGTGGGAAACTTTGATTTAAGTGAATTTGAGGATATTGATAGGGTTGTAGTGAGTGGGAAAATCTTATGATACACTTGTGACTCTAGTTGTGTAGTGAATGGGTGAAGTTAAGAAATTAAAAATCCTTACAATGTTTTGGTTAGATTCTATGGAAATTTAGGGATTTATGGAAATTTCTACAATTGTTGTTGGAGTCTAGTAGCCAACATTTCACAAGGTTATGCACGTTGGCACTTCACCTAGACAGATGCCTAGGCGATCACCCAAAGCATACAAACGATCGAGTTCCTCCTTTGTTCACTTATCAAGATGTGGGTTAGTATACTTAACCATTATAACATGAAGATAACAACACAATATATTAATGGCAACACATATAAAAAGGAATCTATTCAACATATACAATTATCATTAATATCTGAATTCCCATTACACCATACTCAGATCTATTAATCCTTGCAATCCATACACAATTGTCCATCATAAAGATAATTCATTACATAAACATAATGATTATATCCATGCACACAATACCCAACACATACATTGTATACTTCATGACTACATACTTCTCATATCAACCTCCTATGCCTAGCACTTGCATACATCAATCATGCATACATAAAAAATCTCTCTTATACAAAGAGTGCAACACATATTTATATACGGTGGGGACTTGCCCTTCACCCCTTACATGTGTTATTCCTAATAATTGTTGGAATCATGATGGAATGAGAGGGCGGGGGTGAATCAAGTACTTATAAAATTAATTCAATTTCAAATTTCTCACTTAAATCATAAACCAATTAACCATCCATTAATGTGTGCACAACATCAAATAACATGCTTTCAAATAACCATGAACAAAATATATATGTGGGAAACCCTCAAGGGGAAGAAAACCCACTGAAAATTCTGATTATATTACTCAAATCAAAAGTTTTTAATGAAGCACCAAATTCACAAGGACTGACCAACCCCTAGTTTAGCAGAGTATAAACCCTACAAAGAGCACCAATCCCTAGTTTTTGAAGCACCAAATCCACAATGAGGATACAACCTCTAATATGATCAAGCACCCACTAAACCACCTTTTAAGAATATCTCTAATGTGTTTTCTCTACCAAAACCGAAGGAGATCACCTATTCAACTCATACACCTTTGAACCCTAGCTTTTCCAATTCGTTATTTCCTTCACTTTCTCAACTTGTCTTTGCTTCAACCTCTTGCACAAACTCTTAAAAAAATTCTTAAACATATCATACACTCTCTCATATAGCAAAAATTCCTTGGTACGTGTAACACACACTCACATAGGTCACACATTTTCCCCTCTCAAGTAACTAGTTCAAATTTGCACCTAAAGCATCACTTTTATATCCTTCTCTTCATTCAAACACACACAAAGTCATTTTCCATCATTTGGTCAAAAAATTAAACTTAAAATCATCCTAATTGAATCATTGAAAAAATCACATATGACCCATATAGGTTGGTCATTCCCAAAACCACTCTACTTACACAAAAACAAGATCAAAACCCCATCACTAGGATGAGTAAAATCCACTAACACCAAAACCATGATTATTCAAGATCTAAAATTCATCATACATGTGTAATATAGCATAAAAACATCATCCATGGTCATTAATTAGCTTGGACCAATCAAATAATTCATAACACAACTCAAAATCCTCATATCCTTCACTAAATAGTTGCTTCCAAAATCTTGTTTTCATTTTTGGGCATCAATACAACAAATAAATAAATAAAATATGGCATGTAGCCACTCTATGGAATCCTAAGAACCTTTACATCACATCCATTCATGCTAGAGATCATGAAATATCCATGTGTTCAAACCACAACTACTTTCCTCTTCACCAAATCAAGTTGCCCATAAACCAATTTTGAAAATTCAACTAGTTTGCACCCTTTATGCCACTTACAAGACCTCCAAATTCCTTCAATAGGAACAAAATTTATCCCTCTTCACTCTCCAACTGATAGAAAGCATCAACTAATCCATTTCATGCTTCAACCAACTCAATCTTTCAACCTGAGCAATCATGTCCTGAAAAATAAGAAACTTTCTTCCCTACAAACTGACATGGATGACCTATCAAATCTCACCATAGTGAGACAAAAACTATACCAATGAAATATCTCTGAATCATCTTTCCATAACATATTGGAAATCCTTCCAAATCCAAGTGGAAGGCCTTCAACCAAGACCATCTCTAAAACTGCCTGAACTGCCCCAAAACTGCCCTTTGACTAGTCTTCACAAATAGGGTACACTTTGCCATTTAGAAGCATCACCATGATCTAAAATAACCATGGAAATAAATAAAAACTCCCATACTAAAAATAATTTCCATTTATTTTGTAACTCCTTTGGACAACCTTGTCCCAAATCGAACTTCTTTAGAAACATACTGTTTGAGTGGGGTCTACTCATCACCACAAACTCTACCATACCTTTCTGAAACTTGGAGGAGTCATCTACATCATCTAATAATCATACATACACTAGAAACCATTTTTTTATACTTATGAACAATATTTCACATATCACTTTTGAGCTAGGGTTTCAAGCACTCAAAAATAGTTTCTTAACATTCGTTCATAAAAATGTGATGATGAAATGACCTCATTATTTTTGTGAAACCTTATAGAATAAATGTAGAAACATCCCTGAAATCCACAAGGTCCCATGTAAATCACACAATTTAGGGTGAGCATTAGAAGGTGCAATTCGAGCTAGAAATGACCTTTTTCTTGACCATGTTTCACCAAAACCACTTATCTTGCAAAATATTCTTCGAATGACGTAAATTTTTTTATCACACCTCTATGACACCTCTATGCATCATCTCTAATCATCATCATATCTCAAATAGTTCTTCATCTTCTCATCCCATCTCATTTGCATGACTAGCCCTTAGGGTTTTGCATGGTTTAAGCTAGGGTCAATGAACCAACATTGAAAATCATCATGAAACCTCTCCAAAAATTCCTAACATCCTTCATACATCATAAAAACTACCTACATGCATCCATGAGCTCACATGGCTCCACAACTCATCCTCATTCCTCTAAACACCTAGACCTAATCTAGATGAGCACCTAAAACTAGGTATTCAACATGTACCTGCACCTTGAAACTCATGTGAGTGCCTAAAAACTCCCAAAATTCTCTCCATGATGTTACCATGCTCCACAAGCCACAAAACAACTCATACCATCATGTACCATCACCTAGGCTAGCTAGATCACCCGATTGAGCTTGCAAGACCAAACCAATCTCACTGAATCAATTCATGCTATCATGAAATCATATGAATATTCATTTAATCATCACACCGAGCATCCTATGACCCTATTCCATCATCCTCTTTATCATTAATGGAATTTTACATCAATGAAAACACTTAGAACACAACATGCCAACAATAATAGATGTCTTAATTATAGGTTGCATGTCTTTTTACAACTTCACTTTAACTCTAGATCAAGTTAATAAATAGCTTGACATCATCCATGCTTTACTCTTATAAATATCTTCCCTCCCCGCATGTGCTTTACCTTTTTCCTTGTTTATTTCTCGGATCTTTCTTACATACCACACCATCTATGCTTTTTCCTATTTTTAGCTTTAGCTCTAAGAATTGGCTAAGTCTCAAACATGTGTGTATATGTGTGGACCTCTTGCAGCACCGACTTCATTTTCCCACATGCTTGACCTCTACGCACCGAATTATTCTTGTTCTTGCACACATGCTTCTATGCATCCCTTCTCGATCCTTATTTGTTTTCTTCCATCTATGCACGTGGTCTCCAACTTCGCACATGGCTAAATACTTAGCCATTTTCCTTTCTCAACAATTATGGAAATACATTTGTGTCTTTGGTGCCTTTTTTGCAGCTAATACTAGTTGGGGTTCCATCTCTTACAAGGTATTGGTGGCCAAATGATTTCAAAATTAGATTTTGTAAGTAGTTTAAACTAGGGTTTCAAAAAAACCCTAAGGTTTTTAATTTACACTACATTTTTTTAGAATTATAGCAGAAAAGTATGATTTAAACGGAAAACTATTTTACCTCTATCATTGGTCGTATGTAAAGATGTGCCACATACTCTTCTTCTTCCTCTTCACACTCCTTTATTACTTCTAGGTCCATAGAGTAAATTGAAGGTTTTTCTTTCCCTCTTCTACTTGATTTGTCATACTTCTTTTCTACTCACAAATTTTAAGAAAATCCTCTCAATTTCTCCTCCTCTCATAGTTATTTTACCTCATCTCATTATCTATTTCTCCCTACTATACTCCAAGGGAAAAAATCAATGAAATGCATTTGGGTTTTGGGATTTATTTTTATGTTTCTAGGTTACGATGCGACACAAATGTAATGCAAATTCACACCACATTTGTGTCACACACACACACACACACATATTATATAAAAATATGTATATGTTATACTTATATATATGTATATAAAAATATTATATATAAGTATTATATAAATATGTATGTACATATTCCCGATAAAGTGATCAGAAAAAAACTAATGCCAAAAAAGAGTTAAATGGAAGCCACCACCTAATGATTTTATCAAGCTCAATTTTGATGGAGTGGCTAAAATTAATCCTAGAAGATCTGGGACAATTGGAATTTTTCGCAACTCTTTGGGAATCCCCTTCCTTGGCTTTGCCAAGGCTATTGGGCATTGCTCTAATAAAATTGTGGAGTCCAAGGCTTAATGTAAGCCAAGGATTTTTGTAGTATACTCTAGTTAATTCTAGTAAACTAAGTCTAGGCATGCGTGCGTAATAATGCCAATGATATCTATCACTTTGTTGTATGCATCGACCTTTTTCTTCTTCTCATCCTTCAAATCCTTGACGAGTTTTTGGATGTCATGGTCTTTATGCTCGACATTCTTCTACATATTTATAATTATGGCCCCTTTATCGATATTTCTTCTCCCTACCTTAGCGACCATCTTGTTAAGTTCATTGCAGGCTTGTTCATCTGATAATTTTGTGGGGTCAATGACACAGAATACCTTTCCTAGTTCCTTTTTTAGCCTCATCTTTGAGTATGATTATTTACTTACCTTGAACTCAGGCTCTTCCATATGCATCTATATATTCCATGAGAGCATCTTCCTTGTGCACAAAAAGTGCCCTAACTTTATCTATTATTTCCCAAAAAATAGGCTTTCCACCGGTATTGAGCTCTGAATATGTCCCTTAACACTTTCGAGGGGTCGTCATGTAAGACATTGGCGGTGTCTCTAGGATTTTTCTTCACTTTCTCCTTTTATGTGCATATTTTTTGGCATTTCTTACACAATATTAATTCATTCATGGCTCACTTCTCCTTCCACACCACTCACTTGTTCATCTTCATGCCCTTCATCCTCATGTTCCTCTTCCTCATCATTTCCCTTGTGCTCATCTTCTCACATATTGCACGTATATTTTTCTTTCTCAAGCTCTTTTTCCTCTTGCGTAGGCTCCTCTTCATGCACTGACACCTCTTCCTCCACCTCTTCCTCCTCCTCTTCTTATCCAAGTCATGGATGACCAAGGGCTCTTTCTTTGTCGGACTTGGATTTTTCTTCATTGGACTTGACTTTGGTGTTTCTCCACTCGAGGGATCCTTCTCGGTGTGTGAGGGCTCTCTTCTCCGCACTCCTTCCTTTAACTTCTTTATTTTTCCATGATCTAACTGCCATTCAGTTATGTATTCTTCTTCTTCTTCTTCTTCTTCAGGAGTCTTCTCACACAGTGCTTGGGAATCTTTAATTTCTAATTCCTTGGAGGATCTGACATCGACATATCACACACATCTATAATCTTGACATCCTTAAGTTTTAGGTGCAAATACACACACACACACACACACACACACACACACACACACACACACACACACACACACACACACACCATGTAAGCCTCCTTTCCAACCACCATGGTTACAATGGGGTTAAGGTCCATATTGTTTGATTCCATTGTTTCCATGTATGGTGCCTTCTATGCATAACCATAATTATTTCTCAAGATGTGGTAGTCTGAGCCCACCTTTCATTGGCTACACATCCCATATCCTATTGATTTCACCCTAAAAATATTTTGTTGTGAATGTGAATGGTAGCTTGCACCACGGGCCTATTTCTGTATCGTTCAACAAAAACCTTCCTAGGTAGAAGTGTTGCATAACAGTGAATTCCACCTACTTTTCCAAGAGTGAGGGGATTTCCCTTAGGACGTGTCATTCATTTTTGAATGGGTCATGCATTCTCCTATACCACTTGTCTAGTCACCCCTCATATTGGTTCGAGATTGCATCGTTGCAAGTGTATCCAATGAACCTCTCTACTGGAAAATTATTCTCTAAAGGGTGCTCCTACATATTATCCTCAGGGCCATTTAGTACCCCTATCTTCCAAAATACAATAAACAAAAGAATGGATCCCCAAGTGAAATTATCTCCCATGTCTACTTGTTCCTTTACCTCCTTAATTATGCCCTCAACGATGTACAAGGCTATGTTGGATTGGGTCTTTTGTGCCATCTTGTGCACGATGTGTAAGAACTTCTTGTTTATCTCAGTCCACCTTTCAAATGCCCCAATCTTGCAGTGACCAAGCGCGCAATGGATCTATTCCATGGATATGTTATATTGATGATGTTGAACATGTGATTCCTCTTTGATATTAGAACTTTTTCATTGTGTCTTATATGGCCTTCTCATTGTAGAAGTCTAAATCTATCTCCTCACCGGTGTCGTCGTAACCCAGGTTACCTTATATTTGACGAGTTGTGTTTTCAATCACATTCTTATTCTAACAAAATAAAATAAATCTTTGTATACCTTATACATTATCATTGGTACATGTGTGTAAGCCTCCCAAAATAAGGAAATTCAAAAAAATTCAAAACTATTGAAGTCTCCAAGACTTTATGCACCGTGTCATCCAAGATTACTTGTCCCTCCATGGTCATCTAGCTCAATTCCTTCACTACATCCTTCCAAATGTCTATTTCATTCCCCGCACTTTGGTGATTGTACTCACTTATCTTGCACTTAGATAGCTTTGATTCCCATGACTTCCCTACAATCACTTCTTGGGGTATTGCATCTCTGAAAACCTTTTTTCAGGTGATTCCATGGTTGGTTTCATATTCTTTAGCGATTTCCTTAGTGCCATTTTCTATTTATAATTGGTTCGACCTTCAAATTTGTGTGACGTGCACCCTAATTGTTAAAAATTGATCACTCTCTTGCCCAATCTGAGCTTTCGGTCTCAACTATCCAAGCTTCTACTCAACCCTTGCACTTGTTTACTTTACCTTCTTTCCCTAGTTCACCCCGCAAACCGTCAAGATTTCATGCCCTAAATCTAAGTCATGTGAACCCTAGCCCATTTTCTTGCTTGTAAAACCCTTCACCTAGCTTCCACTTTCTCTAAGGATCTCTCTATCATTAGGGTTTTGTATTCATTCCTTCCACAATCTACTCAGGTTCAAACTTCATCCATAACTCTCTGGTTCAATCATCACACTTTACATTTCTCTTTGCACTTGGTCACAATTTAGCTCTTCAATCACACAAGTTCTCAAAAGCAAGGTAAGAATGACATTTTTGCACCCCTTTTTATAGACTTCACAATTTCCAACCACATTAATTGCTCTCACCTACCACCACTTTTAGCTTTAAAGCACTTTTATGCTTTTCCCATGTTTTTCCCTCTTCTTTCTTCCATGCATAGTAGTCGTAACCTTCTAGCACACCACTACTTCCCAAGGTGTAAAACCTCTTGCATGCATCTTCTGTGTTGCATACATTCTTCCTTTACGCCACTTGCCAAGTAGTCTACCTTTTCACTGCCTCCCTCGCATTACACTACACGTCTCTCCATTCACGTTGTTTTTAAGTGAGAAATTTCTATACCTTTAAGTTCACTCACACCTTCACATTGTATCCAACCATTGATGAAACTTTCTTTCGTGCACCACTATATCATTCCACCACGCACCATTCTCTCACACCATTTCTTTCCCGTGTACATACTTCTAATCTCCTATCTTAATTTTCTCATACATACCTTTGTCTCATCTTGTTGCACACTTGTTAACCAACCTCCTACCATGTATGTCTCGCACACTTACATCTACTTCAATCCACACTAAAAACATGCACAGTCCTCTATGCATTAGTCTAACATAAAGTAATCAACTCTGCACGAACACGCTTATTACAACAAAACAAAGAAAATAAAACTGAAAGGAAAATATAATCTAAATGGCAATACTACTTATTATAAACACATAAGAAGCTTATTTATAGTAAGGCTTCAACCTACTCCCATTGAAGTAACCATGGAAACATAGTGTCATCCAATGCCTACAATTGACATGCATCTGAGTCCAATATCTTGGTTACTACAAATGGTCCCAACCAATGCACTTTAAGCTTCCCAGGATGGCACACAAACTTGGAGTCATACAAAAGTACCATCTTTCCCACAATAAAAGACTTATTCTTAATATGTCTGTCATGTCAAGCCTTCTATCTCACTTTATTTGTCTTCTAACTCCATCTTGTAATCGTGCATTGCTCATTTAACTGCATTAGTTTACAAATGCACTCTTTTACTACTTTGTCATGATCAAGTCTTGCACGTGCAATACATAGGAGGGTAACATGAACTCCATGGGTAAAAATTCCTTCGTGCCAAAAACCAATTGAAAAGGTGTGGCCTTATTCAACCTCTTATATGTAGTTCTATATGCCCATAACACAATTGAGACTTTTCATCCCAATATTTTCTTCCTACATCACATATCTTTGTCAATGTTTGTCCAAAATCTTATTGAAAGCCTTTGCAATACTATTGGCTTGTGGGTGATAGGGGTAGTCTTATGGTGAACTACCATGAACTCTACTAATAAATATTCTTATTGTCTCATTCAGAAAATGAGTTCCTTTATCACTAGTAAGGCTCAATGGACAACCATACCTACTAATGATGTTTTCCCATAGAAATCTAGATGTTGTTGTTGCATTACAAGTAATCCTTTATAGGCACAACTTATGCCCACCTTGTCAAGTAATATGTGCATATAATGATGTAACATGCCTTTCCTTGACACATGTGGTGTAATTAGCCAAAAGTCAATTTCCCATTTCTCAAATGGTTATGTGCTTATATAGGTCACAACATTTCATCTCGATTTCTTGGTTTACCTATCCTCTAAAAATGATCACAAGCTTTGAAAAATGCCTTAGTATCCTTATAGAGTTTCCCACCATAATCCAACAAATAATATCTTGTGCGTTGTTGCTTCTCCTGCATAATGACCTCCAACTATTCCTCCATGTGCTTCTTCCATTATAGCTTCATGCTCATGATCCAACACACACATTGCAAGACTTCATCTCTACCCATCTTGTATAAATCTCCCCTCAATTAGCTGATATGGTGTCACATGAATGAAAAGTTTCTTTTCTCTAGGGTCTTCATACCTTCAGGCGCAACTCTAGTGCACAAGAATACTGCAATATCGTCTTCTAAGTCGGTGAGTGCGTGGTTTAGTCTAAACAATTGAGCATCTAACATAGTGTCTTCTATGCTTTGCACGTCCTCACTAGAATTAATCCTTGATAATGATCAGGTCCCAAATTGCTCTTTTGGGCTTCACTATAATTGAGAAATCAAATTCTTGGAACAAAAGGATCCAATGAAAATGCACCCTTGCAAAACCGAACTTATTGACCAAGTACTTCAATGCCATATGATCAGTATAGAATATAAATGGTGTGGCCAAAAGTATTTCTTAAACTTATGAAGTGTGTATATATCATTGAAATGCTTTGTGCTCATAGTTGTATAATTTTTTTTCGGTCGTGTTAGCTTCTACTTGCAAAAATAGATGGGATGATCAACATTTCCTTCACTGGTTGTGCTAAAACTGCTCTAATAGTTATACCAAAAGCATCTACATGCACATGGAATGGATTATTCCAAGAAGGGAAGCGTAAGATAGGCATGGTGGTTAGCTTCTCCTTTAAAGTTATCAAAAGATTGTTGTTATTGCATCACCACCCCAATAGAATTTTCCTTTTTCTTTTAATAATTCTTCAAGTGGTGACGATGAAATATTTGCATACCTTAATAAACTTGTGGTAATAACCAATATGTCCAAGGAATCCACACTTCACTTTGATTAGTTGGCTCCTCCAACCCCAAAATAACTACAATCTTGGTTGGGTCCACCAACAATCCTTCTTTACAAATGATGTGTCCAAGAAAGTACCAAAAGGTGTTGCAAATATACACTTCTTAATATTTAAGGAGATGCTAAGTTTCTTGCATCTTTCAAACATCAATCTCAAGTAGTCACAATGGTCTTTAACTAGACCATACACCATCCAATCATCCAAGTAAACCTGAAGAAATTTATGAATAAAGTCTTGAAATGCCTGCACAACAATGCGCAGAAACACATGCTAGCACATTCTTTAGGCAAAGGGCATAACCGTGTAGGAAAAACATCCCCATTCAGTTGCAAAAGTTGTCTTTTCCTGGTCTTCTCACACATGATCCTTACCTGATGATAGCCTAAAAATCCATCTGTAAAATGAGTAGATCTTGTGCCCCTGCAACACCTTCTAGGATCTCTTCAGTGAATGGTGTGGAAAAGGATCAATGACACATGAAGCATTTAGAACTCTATAATCAACACAAATCCTTATCATGTCATCCTTTTTAATGTTGATAACCATGGGGCTTATCCATTCTGACTCTTCAATGGGATCAATAATGCCTGACTTCAACATTTTATCAATTTCATCTTTCACCTTGACACGTAGATTAGGATTCATCTGGTAAGGCCTCTTCCAACCATCACACACCATCCTTGAGCTTGATTTTCATTTCTCCTAATGATGGATGCACTCCCTTTAACTCATGGTATCCTCTAGGGAAATAGATCCTAAAATTCACGTAGTAGCTCAATTATCTTTGTTACCTTTGGTTTAGACCAATAATCACCAATAATCACCTCTTTTGGCACGTCTTTCAGTTCCAATGTTTACTTTCTTGGTCTTTAATGGCACATGGTATGCACATGCTTTCTCATCTCAGATTCCAATACCTCACGCACACCTTTTATGTGCTTAATATCCAAATCCTCTACTTCTTCATCATCTATGAGGTAGAAAAGCTTTTTCCTTTTTTTTTCCAAGCGTGCATGTCCCAACAATGTTTCTCTTTTGATTCCACCATGTTGTCACACACTTCAATATCAACCTCACCAAATAACCGAGTCATAAGCTCTTCAACTTCTCACTATACCCCAATGTGATGCACCTCATAATCTGTAGAGCTTCATGAACCAACGGTTTAGTAGAAAATAATCAAAAGTATGGGTGATACCTGAAGTTAAGCTTGCACCAATTCATTGTCTCTCTACTTTAGCTTAGCAACATGTACATACCACATGCATGACATGCAACCACAAAGTAGAGAAAAACTTATGTACCCATAGATATGGTGGTAAGGCATCTTTCTCATCATCTAATTCTTCTCACAATTGTGAACATGTACCATGGGGAAGTCTTCCCATCATAATCTTGTATCAATGAAGGAAGATTACTCTAAAAACCTTGTCAAAAAGCCACTCTTATCTCATGCACAACCAAGTAAGTTGTCTCTATGCGTAGCCCACCAATGTGTTGTTGTCCCTCATAAGGTGTATACCATCATATTTCTCTATCCCCTCATTACACCATTGTTCTTCCATCACATGCAAAAATGATTTGGGAATCTCTTCTCCAGTATACTTTGACAAACTAACCTTTACCCAACCACTAATGGATCATGACCTAATGACCCTCGTTACTCTTCCTCGAACCTCATGACCAACCATTTCATAAGTACCATGAGCCCAATTATCACAAGCCACACTAGTAGTATCACTTATGGACTACATGTCTTCCCATTGAAGCACACCCTCCTTTGATGGATCCACATTCTCTAGGTCATCACACATACATATGCACATGGGTAAATTTGATTGATATCTTCTTCATTGATGGGTTCTATATAAGGCACAATATTTGAATCATCCATTGGTATCACAACGCACTCATCCATGTTCTCAAAACTCACATAGTGCTTGTTAAAGTGCAAGTCCGCATTATTGGTATAACACCAAGGATGACCTAAAAGCGTAGGAAAGTTATCTGCTTTAGCTATTCTCCAATACCCTCAAAATCACCCTTGAACTTGGCTCCTTGAATGGTGATAGAAGCATCCTTTAGTACCCTAATGGGCATAGCCCTTGTCTTGTTATCCATATACACACATTTGAGGATGGATGCAATGGTGGCCTTCCCATTTGTTCCAAGCATCAAGTGTGAGAACATTTACTTCCGCACATGTATATCAATGAGGATATTACTTACCAACCATCCATTATCATTGCACATCCAATGTGATTTCTTTGTCATATTCATGATCTTGTGGTGGTAAATTGGCATGAAGAATTTGGTGCACTCCTTTCTACACTTACGTGTGATATCTTATCCCATAACCATTCTCCCAACAATGGTATGATGTTCTCTTACCTAAGCATTCTACATACCTCTCTGAGGTCATCCACATCCTTTTTGTGGTAATTCAATATTCCTCATGTATTCCTCATTCGCTTTGCTTTCTCTTACATTATATTTCTCCTTGAGCTCCCCTGATGATGCCCATAGTCTCTTGATATACTTCCTTTTATTGGCCCACATCTGATACTTTGCATGAATAACCTCCTCTCTTCTGATGAGCGGTCTTGCTTTTCCTTGCTCACACATGAATGCTACCTCTACTACACCTAATGACAATAATGGTTGAGGTTCTTCTACAACCAACTTCTTAGGCATCCATTTCCCTTTCTTTGTGTGTTCAACCTTAATCATGGTTTACTCCCTTATCCTTCTTATTATTCTTGCACATGTGGGCATATAAATCTAGATAATCCTCAACCTTATGTGTCTTTTTTACAATATGCACAAACTTGATTCTTTAGGCACTCACGTTGATAGTGATCAGGCGACCCACAAGTGTAACATGTTCCTCATGTGAACCTTCCTCGACCACCACGACCTCTGCTTCTGTATCCACCTCTAAATCCCCCATTACCATTGTTGTGCCCTTCATTATTCTTTCCTTCTTTGCCTGTGAGCTACTCTCTACACTAGTCTAGTGCAACCCTATTTCACAAGCCTCATGAATATGATCAATCAAATGACAATTGGCTCATGTCATGAGTATGTGCATCACATATTTTTAATACATAAACATTCTTCTTCTATGTAGTATGCATTGCAAAAGTGGATAAATTATGACATCATGGTTCTTGTGAAAATCTCACAAGCTTTAATAACATGCACACATTCTTATGGACAACTATCCTTTGAATGTTCCTTCTACTTCATAATCAGTGCACCACAATCCACTACATGCATCTCATGAGCTGAATTGGTAGATAATTTCTCCAACTAAGTAGCCATTGTTATATCTGAGCCTTAAGAAATGGACTTACCCCATGTCTACACTTCCCAACTTTCATGCAGTGCTTTCTTCAAAGCCTCACATGCGGTCGTAAAATGTCTTATGTGATAACACCCTTCGGAAAGGTGTCAACAAGCCTCCTACAAACCATTGCACATGTTGCTCTGATGGATGTCATAGGAAAGCTTGGACAACAAGGTCTTGAAACGCGCATCATATTCTCTAACACTCTTAGATAAGCCCTGCTTAATATCCTTTAACAGTTAATGCTCTGTTGCTCAAATTCAAGTATATGGAAATTCAGCCAAGAAGGTGGTGCACAACACATCATAGTCCACTATTTGTTTGATGTGGATCATACTTCCTATACCAACTATGTGTGTGACCTAAGTGTTGTTACAAAATTGACTAGCCTTCCGATATGGGGTTGTTATTCCCTTGGCCCTCCATAAAAGTTCACACTTGTGCACATGCTCTATTGCATCTTCCACACCTCTATATTATGGAAAATGAAGGGACATCTCAAAGAAAATATGAGGGGTTTTTGTATTGTGGTTATTGAGGTTATTGTGTTGGTTGTTTTGGTCCTTATCCTAGAGTGGGGCCAGATCTCGAACTTAAACCTCCACTAGGATTTCCTCCATGTGGTGGAGGACCTATGAGCCTCTCGATCTCTTACCACACCTCTGGGGACCTATAGAAGTACTACCTTGTCCCCTGTAGTAGTGTTGAACTACACACCAACTATTTTTCCTACTACTCCACTTATAGGATTACATCCAATGGGTAGCATGCCACTACTCTCTTTCCTCGATGACGCACCTACCAAATTGCTTCCAAACAAAGTCTTGTCAAACATGAGAGATTGTGATTTTATATGTGATGCCTTAATTTTTTGTGCCTCTTGTGTTGATACCAATACGTGCCTACCTATATCTCCAACCCAACATGGTGATCCTTGATTACCTTCCTTCTCACCATCACTATGATGATCTTCTACAACAACTTATAGATTCCAAGCACCATGCACAAGGGCTAGGTGTACATGCTAGGTCAAATGTGTGCCAACGGTTCTCATTCTTTCCTCAAACTCACTTTCATAATATGCAAAGGGTCCTTCTATTACACTTTCCCCAATACTAGAAATACATGATCATGTGGTCCCTCACCTTCTACAGGGTTCTCATCACTTCCACCAACATCATTCCTCTCGTCTCAAGTGCCTCTTCAACTTCCCTCTCTCATGCATCATTATACTCACACAATCTTTTCTTCTCTCCCTCTTTCTTCCACTTGGACCAACGCCATCCTTCCCAAACTTGTTTCCTTCCCCTGTGCACGCGGTGGAGTTTTATCCTTCCATAGGTAAGTTCTCCATCCCGAGCTCAATCATCAAGATCTTTATAGCTAATGGTAGTGCACGTAAATAGGATCCTCTAAGTTCACAAAAACCTAGAACTTTACTTCCTCTGGGCATGAGTATGTCAAAACACGTACTCTAATGTATAATTACATGCAACACACCTTCCCACCAGCGATCTACAACTCTTGTCCATGGCACATCCAAATCAGAAAGTGCTTATACTTATCATGACTCCACACTTTCTTCTTTCCTAGCTAGACACCCATGTTCTCCATGTAAATTGTTAGCCACCACTCATACAATTCTAATGGGAAGAAAATAAGAAAATTATTATAGAAGGAATCATATAAATTTTCTTCCACCCATTTTTGCACATTAAAATCCCTTCCAGTGATATCTCTTTGAGAAATTCATCTTGGTCGTCATCCACCCAATGCTCAATATTCTCCAATGATAGCCAAATATGCACACCACATGCATGAGTAGAATGAAAAGAGGTCCCAAAAATGGAACCAAAATGTTGGAGTCTAGTAGCCAACACTTCATAAGGTTGTGCACGTTGGCACTTCACCTGAGCATGCCTAGAGCTCACTCAAAGCACGCGTAACCACCAGTTCCTCCTTTGTTCACTTATCAAGATGTGGGTTAGCATACTTAACCATTATAACATGAATATAACAACACAATATAGTAATAGACAACACATATAATAAGGAAATCTATTCAACATAGAAAATTATCAATAATATTTGAATTCCCATTACACCATACTCAAATCTACTAATCCTTACAATCCATACACAATTTTCCATCATAAATATAGTTCATTACATAAACATACTAATTACATCCATGTGTGCAATACCAGCGCATACATCGTATACTTCATGATCACATCCTTCTCATATCAACCTCCCATGCCTAGCACTTACATACATCAATCAAGCATACATAAAAATATCTCTTATACAAAGAGTGCAACACCTATTTATATACGGTGGGGTCTTGCCCTTCACCTCTTACATGTGTTATTCCTAATAATAGATGTCTTAATTATAGGCTGCATGTCTTTTTACAAATTCTCTTTAACTCTAGATCAAGTTATAAATAGCTCGGCATCATTCATGCTTTACTTAGATCTATAAATATATGCCCTCTTTGCATGTGCTTTACCTTTTTCCTTGTTTATTTCTTGATCTTTCTTGCATACCACGCCATCTTTTGCTTTTTCCTATTTTTAGCGGAACTTCACGCACTAACATAATCCGGGTTCTTGCGCACATGCTTCCGCGCATCCCTTTTGATCCTTAGTTGTTTTCCTTTTCCATGCATGCACTCCTACATGCGGTCTCCAACTTCTGCACATGACTACATACTTAGCCATTTTCCTTTCTCAACAATTATGGAAATATATTTGTGTCCCTAGTGCAATTTTGGTAGCTAATACTAGTTGATCTTCCATCTCTTACAAGGTATTGGTGACCAAATGATTTGGAAGTTAGATTTTGAAGTAGTTTAGACTAGGGTTTTAGAAAAACCACAAGGTTTTTAATTTACACTACATTTTTTACAACTATAGCGAGAAAAGTATGATTTAAATGGAAAACTTACTTATCTCTATCATTGGTTTCTTCAGAAAAGAGGTGCCACATACTCCCCATCTTCATCTTCCCACTCCTCTACTACTTTCATTGGGTCCATAGAGTAAATTGGAGTATTTTCTTTCCCTCGTCTTCTACCCGATTTGTCATACTTCTTTTCTACTCAAAAAAATTTAAGAAAATCCTCTCAATATCTCCTCTCACTTTTATTTTACCTTGTCTTTCCGTCAATTTATCCCCTACTTTGTACTCCAAGGGAAAAAGAAATGAAATGCATTTGGGTTTTGGCAGTCATGTTTTTATTTTATGTCACTAGGTTACAATGTGACACAAATGTAATTCAAATTCACATCACGTTTCATGTCACACCCATATATAAATAAATCTTTATATATTATACTTATTATATATGTATATACAAATATTATATATAAGTATGTACGTACATATTCCCCGATAACGGATTGGAAAAAAGTAATGAAAAAAAGAGTGAAATGGAAGCCACCACCTAATGATTTAATCAAGCTCAATTTTGATGGAGTGGCTAAAATTAATCTGGATGGGTTGGGGCAGGTGGAATTTTTCGCAACTCTTTGGGCAACCCCATCCTTGGCTTTGCTGAGGCTATTGGGAATTGCTCCAATAACCTTGTGGAGGCCAAGGATTTATGGTGTGGTCTTAAAATCACAAAGGAAAAGGGATGGGATAATCTCATTATTGAAGGTGACTCACAGATCATTATCAATGCGATAAACAGGAAAAAAATGGAGCATTGGAATCTAACCCGCATTGTGGAGGATTGTATCACCTTAAATAATCTAGGGCAAGTTTTTCAAACCTTTAGAAGTGTGAACAAAGTTATTGATAACCTTGCCAATCTTGGGGCTAAGCTCAATATTAAAAATGAAAGGATGGTTATATTACAACCGATTGAATTAATTAGTGAATTTGATGATTTAATTAAGCATGATGGGCATATCATATCACCACAAGTGATAGGCAAGGATCCTATAAATTTGTAATTGTAATAATGACAGGGTACATCCATGTATCTTTCTTCGCTCATGGAAATTATTGTCATATCTTTCGTGTTGGGAAAGAAGATTTTTGGCATGCGTGAAGGGTATTTGAATCTCTATCCTCCATTTGTGCTCCTCATTTGAATGGTTAAGGAGATTTGTTGTTTCTGCAAGTGGAAAATGGAGACATGGAAGAATGTGGCAAGGCTCTCTAAGCACATCGGGGCATGTCAAAGGAAGCCAATGACGAGTGATACACCGCACAAGATGTAGAAAAACGTGGTTCACAAGTACTCCATCAATGATATCCATCAATTTTTAATGGGATTGGTAAATGACCTCAAACTGAGGTAACTTCTGAATGTGGGTTGTCTATTGGACAAAGGCACACATGTTACCGTCAATGAAGCAATAGATTTTTGACATCATACATTGATTACAAGTGTCAAAGACCCTAAGTTGCTTAGATGGATGGCCATGAATCTTTTCCATGCTCAATTATCAACTAGACTAAGGGAATCGGTGGCAATGGTGGAAGTAGTTAAAGTAATGAATGATCCATGACAGTCCAATGCTCGGTTTGACACGTTGAAAGTGACACAAATCATTTCAATTCTATGGTTCTTAGGAAAGAAAATCCTTCGCAATTAATGAGGATATGGAGCAATTGGGGTTTGATATCGACTCCATATAGATCATATTTGGACCCTCTCTAAGGCTCGTGCCGGAAAGAATCTCTCAAGGTAAAAACTTGATGCACTTTGCGCCATGTTGAATATTCCGTTTGAAAATTTTGAAGACTCCAAGATGGATAAATCAATGGTCGCTCCGATAATCAAAGAGGAGAGCAAGGATACTTGAAATTCCTATAATCCTGGTTTCCACTCCTTGGAGGAGGATGATAACCAATCTCGGTGTGTTTAATCTAATGTATTTTAATTTTAGCATAATCATAATATGTTCTTGCCACCTCTATGTGGTTATTGTACTCAAACTTTTATCCGGCTTACTAGGCATTTCTTGATATAAATATTTTAAATAGTGAAGCAAAGTGCGTTTTTACTTATAAAAGAATGTGTTGGCGAGAAATTTTTTTGGGTGGACAAATTGGTGGTTATCTTTGATAACACTTTGGGAATGTAATTCCCTCTACTTGAATGGTGGAGCTCGTATTTGTATGCGCATGTAAAATTTGATTTTTGGTGGCCTTATGGTTGGGGATCCAACCGAGGCACTCCACTAACCTTGCGGATAAAGCTTGCAATTTCTTGCAAGAGAGGAATTTTCTAGGAGAACGGGAAAGGGAGTGAGAAAAGATAGAGGGATTAATGTTATAGGTAGAAAATCATATTCCTATACCCATTAACCAGAAAATTCCAACACACATAGATTAGAAGAAAATAATTATGCAAACAGAAACAAGACCAGTTAAGATTTAGAGCACAAAGTTTTAATAAATCTCCCAGTCAAAAAAGGCAACAAACTCCTTCTTTCTTCATTGATGCTTGAGAAAAATTGTACATAGCAAGAGTGGGAAGAACATAGAGATGAGAAGTAGAAGAAATGTTATCTATTTGCTTCTTCACAAGTGATACTCTCTCATGAACACAAAAATTGACAACCCTTTGGAAAAGGGATGCCTTTACAATTTATAGAACTATAGATGACTCTTCGCCTACCCCCACATGACCTTTCATATGCCTTTGCACAACTTATGACTTTTTACATTCTTAGGAAAAGATTAAGTCCCCTTTTATAAAATAAGGGTAACTTATTACATTATAATCATAAAGTCACTTTTTAATTAAAATAAATGCATTATGAAAAAGTGCAACCCCAATGAAGAATTAGAACATGGAGGAGAGAGAAATAATAAAGAGAGAACTACACCGATGAAGAAGGGGTCATTGTCGATCTCGCTCTTGCTGCTGACCAATCTCCACCGAGCTCCACCGGTGAAATTTCAACTCCTTATATGCATTCAAGGGATGCGTACACAATATGCTTAGGTACTCATGCACAACCATTTGAGACCATTTGAGACATCATTGATAGCTTTGAATTTTGTGAACCATGATTGATGTTTTTCTACAATGAATGAAAAAGTGGCTCAAATCCCAGATAGAAAATCTAAGGTATCTTTTTGAAGGACAATGATTCCCTAGCATATTTCTTGACATGGCCCTCAAAGGGTCTTAAAAAATCATCTACAGTTGTGTTTTATTTGATAATGGACACTCCGAGTCTCTAAATCCTGTTGTTGATATGATCTTGCATCTTGTAGGCCTATTCTTCATTTGAGTCCAATTCATTGATGGCCCGATTTATCACTTCGTACATGGTCACTAGAGTCCTTTCCCGCACATGACAAGTCCTCGGATGGATCACTCAAGACTTTCCTTCTTATCGGGACTTGGGAATGAGAGTCTCTCATTTCCACCACCAATGGATGAATCAGGTCCCAATATTCCTTTTCTTTTTCCAATCCTTCCTTGATCATCTGAGCCTTATCTGCAGTTGCACACATATATTTGAAAAGTGATATGGCCTCTGGAAGTAATGTTTTTCCTTTTTCAATGATCGTACGCATCCACTTGTTGTTCACTCATCCATGTACGCTTAAATATTGTGTTCTTAAGATGGACTCCAAATCAATACTGCTTATTGGAGTAGTTTCTTCAATTGGGATTGATGAAGCATTCAGATCCAAAAGATGTTACACGTACGAAGAGAGTTTTTGTAGTTGATCTTCCAACCGGTCAATATTATTGATTCCTTGCAAGGAGGCAAGTGGAAGATTCCTTGAACATGTGCTCATCTCCTTGAGTGGCTTGGCCCAAGGGTATGGTGCTCATTTCGTAATCTTCCAAAGTGTTATTTCTTCCACGGCTTGACTCACTTCTATATATTGATTACCCGTAGCACCAACAAAAAAGTGAGGTGCCACTTGAGCGACTTTCTTCTTCTTCCCTTTGGCCAATGATTGTGACTTTTTGGATAGTATTGACCTCTTCTCGTGTCCTTTCCTTCATCCAAGGAAACATCTCACTAAATACCCGAATCGCTCTGTAATTGGCATGTTTACCATCTCTTTCTCAATTGGAAGGGGTGCCTCTTGTGCAGGAGGAGCAAGAGTGAAAACAGGAGGTGAAACATCTTGGGGCAATTCGGGAGCTGGAAGGTGAATTAGAGTATTCTATTCAACCTGTGCTTCTACTACAGGTTCTACGGTTATGATTTTCTTATGTGATATCTCGTAGTAGGAGGTTTCCAACTCCACTATTTTACACTTTGAACTACCCCTAGAGTGACCAAATCCTGAATTTACCTCTGCAACCATTGATGATGAGTGATGTGATTCCTATCTCTGAGGTGCAGGGAAACTTCTTAATGCGAGGGTGACAACTTTCTTCTTTTGAAACCATTCTCTTGTTATTTTGATCACCACTTATGTCCTCTCAATAATGTCTCACGCACACTCCAATTCACGGGCGGTAAAGGAGAAGCCTTCACTACCTTTTACTCTGGGTCATATAGCTTAGTATTATCATCCTAAATACCTTCTTCATACCAAGGAAACATGTAGTTTTTCATTTCTCCAATGGTCATCCTCATGTAATATGTTTTACAATATAAACATTTGTTCAACATTTTGGTGGAGATTTTGATATTTTAGATGTCTTCCTCAAAAATATTTTCAATACAGAAGAAAGAGGAAAAGTCAGGACTGATATTCAAAAATTGAAGATAGAAGAGCACTTTCAGACATATAGATAATAAAGTAATATCTTATTGATGCTTGATAAAATAACAAGATTTAAACTATGCATATAAAAACACAGGACATGCATGTATTAGACACAAATTTCCAAATACACCTATCAACTGAAAGACACAAAGTTCTTTCTTAAATACACATAACTCTATATGAATCAGATAAGGAACAAAAGAGATAAAGCATGAGAGAGGGTGAAAAATTCTTCTATATTGAATAGTTCAATGTTATTTTACATCCAGATATCAAAATCTCGATCCTTTACAATGATAAGAAGAGTTCTTTAAATAACCTTGAGAAAAACAGTTACAAAAAGCCTTTTCAGTTTCCTTTCTTTTAATCTTAAAGCTAATATCTAATTAAATATTACAAACTCAATTTATCCCTTGCTTTCATAACACATGACTAAAGGGATAAAATCACCTTAATTAGATATTTCTAAAATAAGAAAGGAAAATATAAACTAGGAAGTCGAGATGCTAGTAGAAGCACTTATAGTCCCCTTTGCCTTTAGCACTTGATTTCTGAATCACTTTAATGCTTCAACTATGTCCATTCCTCGGGAATTGTTGTATTAGCAGTGGCATGAGTCCAACTACCCAAACACTTCTCCATGTCTTTCCCAAACTCTACATTTTCCAAGAACTCTTTGTTGGCATCTGTGATATAGAACTTGTAGTGTGCAAATTTCTTTCATTTTCTCCTTGATATATGTCCTGTTGTTTGAACAAATTTTCTTTAACAAAATCCTTGAATTGAGATTTGATCTCTTGAATAGTGAATTTATCATTTGAATTCTCTTTGAAGATTTGGAATGTATATCCAAGAAGGTAGACATGACACAAGATTTAAAAGCTTCTCCTTTTTGTAACATATTCCTGAGTTCTCCAATGGCCTCTTCCAGAACCTTTATTTTCCAGTCAATATTAAAAACCCACTTGTTTGGACAGATTCAATTTGCATCATCAAAAACCTTACTTTCCAAAAGGATTTGTATATCTGTCTCACTCATCACTCTAAGATCTTGAATGCACTCACTCCACAATTTCAATTCCTATCCATCCCACTAAGTGTTGTAGTGAATTTCAATTGAATCTTAGTAATTTTCTCATATGCCTTGAATGCTTCTTCAATAAAATTCAGACCTGTGATTATCAAGTCATCAACCATAGCTTCCATTTCCTTCCCATAGGTGGCATGTTTATGAATGTCTTTGATGGCTTGGAATTCATCACTAGACATGATAATAGAGGTGGGATGGAAGCTAGGGGAGTAGGATCAAGTACCTTATCTTCTGCCAATAAGGATTTGATGAAACTTGATAAAATTTGATTCTTCTCTTCTCTAACTTGCTCTTGTGTCTGCTTCCCTTTTTCAACTCTTTCAATCACTTTAGATATAATCTCCCTAAGATTATGCACCTCACTTTTAGGTGTTGATTCACCAAGAGGGATTCTTGTCAACTCCAGGTCACCCATTGATAGGTCTTTTTCATCTTTGTCAAACTTGGGTTTTGTAATTTCCATGAATTGTTGGCCTTGGGAGTCTGAAACTAATCTTGATGTGACTTTGGCCTTTTTAGCCAAGGGAGGAGTAGTACCTAGAAGAGATGCCACTGCATCAAACTTGGGAGCAACAATACTTGAAGTAGCCTTTCTTTTCTTTCTTTCTAGCAATGGTTGCACCCAAGTAAATGAGGAACTAGAAGTAGAAGGAAAATAATCCAAGTGTAGATGCACTCATGGCACTTAGGTTTGCACAACAACCACTTCCAACATAGAGGTATCAGTTTGAGTGGTGTCAGGAGCTTCCTTGAAGATATTTCTATAGATTTTGAAACCATTTTCTTAGACTGATCTTCCTTCACACTGCTTTCTTTCAGGTGTATTTTCCTCAGGCTTCTCTTGTTTTTCCTTGACTGTCATCATCATCATCCAAGTCCACAATTGTTTCCTTTATTTCAGCTTTCTTGGAGGAGGGCTCACTTTCTTGAATAACATCAACTTCCTTATCATCCTTCTTTGGCTTTCCCCTTTTTGGTGTATACCAGAGTTGATGATTCGGAGAGAGAAGGAACAGATTGTTCAAGTACCTCTCAGAGCTAACACATGTATTTATTTTTATGGAGTAGGAGTATCTTTGGAAGTAGACCTGGATTTCCTTTCCCTAACATCTTCATTTTTCTATCAAGCCAAAGTCTAGTTCTTACTAGGACAAGATTGTTGAGCTCCTTCAAATCATCTCTTTCCTTGACAAACCAATCAATGGTTTCAATAGGAGTGTGCTTGATTGATCCTTTCATACTCAAGAGACTATAGTTCTTCATCATCATCCTCCAATCCTTCAAAACATCAAATATACCAAAATCTATGATTTGTTGTAGAGATAATCTTCCATAGTACCTTCTCCGAGCTTCATAATCATCATCACAATCTACCCAGTAGTCTTCAATATCAAGAAGATGTTGATAACCCATTCTAAAATTGAAGAAATGAACTCCTTAATGTCAAAGCAAGATCTGGGTTTATAATAGTGGAGAGTGAGAGGAGCAATTGTCCTATCAACATTCTGAGCATCTAGGGTAGTCCTACAAGTGTAGTTACCCAAAGTGATTGGGAACTGAATACCTACAATCTTCTTGTCCCTACAGGTCCTATGAAATTTATCCAATTGTCTCGTAGATCTCCACCAAATCCATCTTATCACTACATAGTACATGGGAAGTTTTAGGGGTTGTCCCTCAAATCCAACCAATCTTATATATGAAAACTTCTTGAATTGGGTGAAAAAGCTACCATAGACATTGATCAATTGTTTTGCTCATCATCAAAAATATTTTAGCAATATCCCCTTCCAACAATCTAACAATGTACATAGTGAATGCATCATTCACTCTCCTAAAATGATGATTACTGACCTTCAGGTTAACTATGGATGATACATATAAATAGGAGCATCTTTCTTATCATCCACAGGGAAAACCCAACCACTCTCTATAAGCTGCAATGGAGTACATCAGATAGGAGGTCATGTAGAAGGTTTGAGTTCTCTAAACATTTTCCAATTGCTCAATCAAGTTATCACAAATGATTCCTGCCCAGTTCAAGTTTTTCTTACCCTCACATATAATATTGATGTAGGGGCACATCCAATAGTGAAACTCATTGGTGGAGGGCATTCCCATTATCCTAGCCAATAGAGTGATGACGTCTAAAATTCTTCATGGAAATCAACTCTGAACATTGTCTTGGGTAACCTTGAGGCTCCTTTCTTAGGGTTCTTGAACCAAGACTTGACAACTCTACTTTTGTACTTTTTTCATTGTCTTGATCAAAAAGAGCTTGCGCCTGGTCCTTGGTAAGAGTATTTGAATTTTCAACCATGGGAATTTTGAGAGTAGTAAAAATACAATCCTCATCAAGTCGAGCCACCACCTAACCTTGAGGATCAACAATTTTTTTGTTCTAAGTCAAAACTAGAACTACAAGCTAATATCGTTAACACACTTGAATCGAAATGGGAAATCCCCCTGCCTCTATGATCCCACTATCTTTGATCAACTGAGCCATAGGAGTAGGGTTTTGACAATTGATTCGAGCCCAAAAATCATCCAAGTCCAGGTGTTGAGCTTCACTATCACCAATGTTTGGTACAACCATCTCTAAGGAAGACAGTGCTCATGACCTTTAAAGTTGATCTTCATTTTACGAAGGAGATAAGATTACTTGTGAGAGATTTCCTTAGTTCCTTGATCAACACCTCAATGTTTCATGACTTCTCTTTGCACCTACAAAATTTGAAAACAATGGAACAAGACTCGACCATGGCTATGAATAGTGCAGAGGAGGGAAGCTCGAATGGTCAATAGCAAATGCAAGTGAGGTGGTGAAAATGATCAATTACCCAGTATTTATATGCATTTAAACTCAAGTAGGTCAGGTGGGGTGAAATAAATGAGGTAATTAATGCTCCATGCCAATGTTAAAATAATGAAAATCGGGTAAGGTGGAACAAAAGTGCACAACTTGTCCCATGGGACACGGGACATTTGGGATGCGCAAAGCCAAATAACCAATTTGTGGAAAAAGTGGAAAAAACTTGCACAACTATCCCAAGGGACATCGGACAATTACAGGACGTGTGGAGCCAAAATAGCCATTGATGAATGGGAATCATCAAAAAAGTAAACTTGTGGGGAAATGGTGGTCAAGTGGCACTCGGACACACGGGACATAAAAAATCCAAAAACCCACAACATAATGAAAATCGATAAGTCAGAAAAAATTGACATAGACCACCCTTGGGACATCGGGACACCATTTCTCTAAAATCTTTGAAAAGATCAACAACAAAGGAAAAGAAAGACCAATCGATAAAAGCAAAAATCGGGGAATAGAATGCCCAAAGGAACTTGGGACATGAGGGACAAAAAAAAAAATACCCAAAAACACTAAAAAAATCCTCAAAACTCAAAATTTTGAAAAATGACTAACTGTTTAGAACTAGCTCTTTCTTAGGAGACCTTCACAAGGGTATTTTGATAGTCACCTACTTCAAAAAATTTAAATTGGAGAGGAAAATTCACAACACTTGGGGAGGTGACAACAATTGATCTTTTCTGGGGATATGGCTTGGATTGAGCATCGAGACAACAAGACATAGTATGAACTCCAGAATCTCAGGATTTCTAAAATAGACTAGTGCCTTATCCATTGGGAAAAATAGAGTCAAGGATGAACCAAAATAGAAGAGACACCCACACAACACCAAACAAAGACCAAAAATGAAAAACTATACAAGACTATACAAAGGACCACCTAATAACCTAGGACTAAACAACTTCAAGTACTACCCACTATATGGCAATGGAAGAGAGGTTCCATCCATATAGTCCAAGTAGAAATAATTTTCTCCAGCAAAGTGTCTGATCTTGAAAGGACCCAACCAGAGAGAATCAAATTTTCCATGACTTCCCCGGCTCCCACCTCTTGTCCCAGTAGAAAAATATCTCCAACCTAGAAGTCTCTAGGTCTCTTTTTATCAAACAACTTTTACTCTTTGATGTGTAGCAATTCTATCCACCACTTGCAATCTATCCTCATCCAACTTCTGTAGGTACATGATTCTCTTCTCCAAAGCACTAGTGAAGTTTGAATCTTCAATGGCCTTCATCAGCTACAAGGCTGGCAATTCCATAGTTACTTAGAAACTGAGCTTTAGTTCCATACACCACCTAAAAAGGAGACATTCCAATTTCCCTCTTAGGAGTAATTCTATCTTCCCAAAGAGCATCATACAACTTCTTATGCCAATTTCTCTATGATTCATTGAAAAGATTTCTAATGATGGTCACCAAATTCTTGTTTGTTGATTCTTTGTCCATTTCCTTGGGGGTAGTAGTCAGAAGAATGTGCAAGAGAAATTCCATACCCATAGAAAAATCCATCATTTCATAAGAAGAGAAGTTAGAGGCATTATCAGTAACAATTTTACTTGGTACCCCAAATCTAATAAGAATGTTTTCCTTGATAAAATTACATACCACTTCAGAGGTTGTGCTTTTTACTGGAATAACTTCCACCCATTTAGTGAAATAATCAGTGGTAGTTAATACATGGGTGTGTCCAACACTGAATGAGGATTAAGAGTACCCATGAAGTCTAGTCCCCATTGTTGAAAAGGTTCTTCTATCACCACTGGTTTGAGTGGCAGAGTGGCTAACTTAGGCCTTCCCACAAAAATTTTGGCAAGCCTCACATTTACTCACCCATTTAGTTGCATCTCAAAACAGGGTTGGCTAGTAGTAACTCTACACGAAGGATTTTATGAGTAGTCACAATGGATGAAAAATGTCCTCCACAAGCTTGATCATGAAAATCTCTAAGAAACCTCTTTTGTTGTTCTTTTCCACACATCTGAGAAACCTTCCATCAATCCCTCTTTTGAACAAGGAATTGTCCCAAAGCACATATTATGTGCAGATCTCAACTTAATGGATCTTTTTTCTTTAGCATTTAGATGTGATGGGCATTCTCCATAAGTAAGAAAATGGGCAATATCAACATACCATTCATCATTTGAACTAAAAATAAACAATTGGGGAATATTTGTATCCCTCAAGAGAGTTATCTTCAACACCTGCAACAATCAACTCATAGAGCCCTTTTCCCTAGACTAACTTAGTTGGCCTGATGTCCAAATCATACTCTTGCACCTTTTCCACCCAATTTCCTCTTTTGGTCCCAAACTCTTGTTGTGTGAGAATAGACTTAACCATTGTATCCGGGACAAAGACAATAGAGTGGGAACTGAGGATATAAAAATGAAACTGCTTAACTACCTTAACCACAAAAAAAGCATGTTTCTCAATTTGAGTATATTTCAATTCATGAGCTTTAAGGACATAACTCATGAAATAAATGGGTAGCTCACATCCCTCAGATTCTTCTATGTTAGAATAACAACCAAAGTATTCTCAGTATTGCATAGCAATAGATCAAGAAATCCTTCTCAAAATCAGGGCAAACAAGAATGGGAGTTTGGAAATTTCCTTTTTTGATATTTTCAAAATATTCTTTCCCTTTCAGGTGTCCAACAAAAATATTGTTTCCCTTTCATCATCCGGGCTACACTCATAGTTAGCTCTACAAAATCAGAGAATAAATCTCCTTAAAAATTATCTTTCCAAAGAAAGAATGCACACCTTTTTTACTTGTGGGAAGAGGAATCCACTGGATAGCTTGTACCCTCTCTAGGATCTATCTTGGTTCCCTCCTTGGAAATAATATGTGTCAAGAAGCTTGCCTTTCAGATGACCCCAAAAATAGACTTCTTTGGGTTTAGAGACACCCCATGTTCCCTGCACTTTTGAAGGATAGTTTCAAGATGTTGGAAATGATCTTCCCTTTTCTTTGAAAAGACAATTAAATCATCCAGATACACCACAATACATTTTCCTTTCAAAGACCCAAAAGCCAAATCCATTTCCCATTGAAAAGTAGCACCAACATTAATCAGACCAAATGGCATCCTCTTATAAGAAAATTTCCCCATGGAGTTGTGAAAGTCATCTTGTGTTGATCAGGGACATCAACCTCAATCTGATTGTACCCTGAAAATCCATCCAACATAGATAACATTTCAGATCCGGTAACAACTTGCAAAATCTGATCCATCATGGGAGTGGATAATTGTCCTTGAGAGAGGCTTGATTCAGATTTTGAAAATCCACACAAATCCGGATCTCACCATTCTTTTTTCTTACTGGCACAATATTAGCCACCCAAGCTGAGTGATGAATTGGAAAAATTATCTTTTCCTTCAAGAGTTTCTGAATCTCTTGATAAATGGTATCTGAAATCTTGGGGTTGTATTTCCTTTGCTTTTTCGAAAAGGCTTGATTCCTGGCTTTAGAGGAATATAATGTTGCATTTCTCTTGGTTTGAAGGATTTCAAATCATCATATGAATAGGAAAGCACATCAACATATCTTTTTAGTAAATTTATCATTCTATTTCTTTCTTCTTTTGTGTAACATTTTCCAATGTTGACAAGCTTGGGTTCTTCTTTACTTCCAATATTAACATTTTCATACTCTCATAGACTGATGAACCTCATGTGATATCTTTGACTTGATATACCTATCATGTTTGTCAAATAAATCTTCCAGGCTTACTAATCCTCTGGGTATCTTGTTACCTTTTAAATTAATACAACCATCCTTATCAGATTCTTCCTCTATTCCTTCTTCAATCATGGTGGATGATATGGACTCACGAGGAGTAAACTTCACTCCTTCAAAATACAGCTGACTAAAATTATCTTGGAGCTCAAGAAAAGAAAGAAATGTTGATCATCATTGAATACTTTCCAATTGTTGGCATTATCTGGCACACTTGGCCTATGTATCATTTCAATTGTGAACTTTTCCTAGGAAAAGTCAGGATGAGGGATCAACAAGGATCCTAGATGGCTAAAGCATCTTCTCTAGTATTCTTTTCCTAGGAACAACTTCTATGGAAAAGGCATCCAATAATTCAATAGAATCCCATACGATTCCTCCTATAGTGTTTTAGCCTCTTGTTCTTAACTTGGAAAATATCTCTGACTTGCTTAACGATAAGTTCATGCATCTCCTCATGCACAAAGATTCTTAATCCCCATCTCCTAGCCATTGATAGTCCCAAAAGAAGAGCTTCGTATTCTATTGTATTATTCATGTTTTCAAATTGAATCTTGTAGGAGAAAGGATAAGATTTCTTTTCAGGAGAAAACAGGACCACTCCTGCTCCAAACTAGTTGAAGAACAACTACCATCAAATTCAAGAATCCAAACACCATTAGGGTCATCCATCACACCTTTAGAAATTCTCATTTCTTGTTTTGACATGATCATATAGTTCCCATGACCAATGTCCTCATAGAGGATTTGTGCTTTAGGATCATCGGTTTTTGCACAATATACTCAGTCTGCTCTCAAGTAACAACTTCTTCATCTTTCCATTAACTGGAATGAGAGCATGTGACCAATCCATTTGAATTTCTCCACCTACTTCTTTATAGAAGTTCCTTTAAAAACATACCATAGGATGGGGGAATATCTGCTACCAAAATGGTAGCTTTAACCCTTTTCTCCGGAAAGAACAAAAAATCCACTTGTGCATCTTTAATCCTTCCTACCAATGACACCTCTTTACTTTCCATGGAATAAAAAGAACCAAATGTGCATGTTAAATTAAGCCTAAAGCATGAGAAACCTTAACAGGCATCACATTGTCTAATGCCCTAGAATCAATGACACAATTACTGAGCCTATGACCAGGCTATAAGTAGAGTGATATAGAAAGGCTCAATTTTCTCAGTTATAGAAGGGGTTGTGGCCATTAGGTTCTGCTGAGGTGTAGAGGTGGGAGTAGGTAAAAGGCCTTTAGAGGTGGTAGGTGTAGGATTGGATTTGGATTTGAAAAATTTGACAACCTGAGAAAAGGCATCAGGATGGGTCTGATAAAATTCAGCCTCTAAAATTTGAATTTTAGTTTTCTTAAGGTGGTCAATTATGTCAAAGGATCCTGAGATAGATGGGGTGTCTGGACTAGAAGGGGAAGAACACTTAGGCCTATCATCTTTAACATTTGAGGTTTCCTTATTCACAGGTGAAGACAAAGAAGTAGAGGGAGTATTAGCATTACTCACCTTTTGAGTAGAAGTGGTAGGGATAGAGCTCCTCTTTTCAAAACAACTGGGATGGTAACTGGGACCTCCTTGATTCTTGTGGGCTGGACCACTTCCTTTTTCTTACTCATTTTCTCTCGGGTCATGAAAACATATGACTCATTATTCATATCTACCACTACTTCATCATAGTCATCTATGTCATCATCAACTCCCTCAATGTGATGAGGAAGTTAACCTGAGAATCACTGGCTTCTTCTTTGGTGTTTCATCTACATCCTCTTCAAATTCCTCATATCCTTCAACTTCCTCTTCATCTTTTGGTTCTTGAACTTCACATGTTGCATTGATAGGGACTTTGAGAGGTGGCCCTTCAATTGCTAACTTTGGCTGGAGAGGAGGCAATCGATTTTGAGGCTGAAAATTTCTTCTTGGAATATCCTTATAAGGAGTATTCTGGGCCAATTTCTTTTTGATAGCTATGAGATCATTTTCCAATTTTTGTACTAACTATCTAGTTATTTCCTAAGAGGAGGCCTTAGATTTAGTAGGTTCCTTTTTTAATTTCCCAGACATTATTAAATCATCCTCAACACTTATGGCTAAGCATTGATCAACATCCAAAGTAGCAAGATTAGCCCTTCTCAATGCATAGCTTACTTCTAGTAATTGTGCATTTAGGAAAAATCATTTTTGAATTTGATCCACATGTCGAGTAGCTACTGAATCTTATTGACCAGTTTGTTAAACTTGGCAACAAACTCTCTCATAGGCTCATATGGTTCTTTCTTTATTTGAGAAATCTGAGTGAGGAGAGCGTGTACATCTTCAAGTAGGTTTGAATCGATCCTCAAACTGAGTTCTCATGGTGGTCCAGTCAATGATAGCTCCAGCAGGGAGATGATAGAACCAATCGGCAACATTATCTTGTAAAGTCTCCACAAAAATCCTAATGAAACATCTTCATGCTCCACTCCAAGTATCCCACATGCCACAATGAATGCAACAATGTGTTCATCCGGGTGCACTTTTCCATCACCTCTAAATTTAGGAAAAAAATTTCCTATTTCCTTTTGGGAGATCATGCAATGGTTGAGCAAGGGCCAGGTCCAACCCATTGTCCCCAAGGAAAAGGTGTTGCCATCCTTGGAAAAATGGTTTGTAATGGAACTGTGACTCCAGCCAATACCAAAGCTTGAACACTAGGGCTTGATTGTGTTTGTGAGTCTATGTTCCTAGCAGTTCTATTTTTGATAGGGGGTACTTAGTGGATCTTGTTCTCCTCCCTTCTAGGGTTATCCCAAAGCCTTGTTGTTCCAGTAATTGAAAATATGATCTTCAATACCACATGTGCTCTTTGACCTCGTGTATACCTTTTTGTCTTCAGGGTGCTAGTGCTTCTGATTCAATTGAAGTTATTTTGGTGGGATGCATAATGTGCCCCCATGGTGGGTGCCAAAAAAATGTTGGTTGTAGAATTTGATCTTTTGAAAACAAGCAATAGTCAGGGACAACAGTCCCTCCTCTTTATGGGAGAGGTTCCCTTATTGAACACAAAAAGAAAAAAAAAACTTATTTACAATATAAACATTTGTTCAACATTTTGGTGGAGATTTTGATATTTTAGATGTCTTCCTCAAAAATATTTTCAATATAGAAGAAAGAGGAAAAGTCAGACTGATATTCAAAATCGAAGATAGAAGAGCACTTTTAGACATATAGATAGCAGAGTAATATCTTATTGATGCTTGATAAAATAACAAGATTTAAACTATGCATATAAAAACACAGACATGTATGTATTAGACACAAAGTTCCAAATACACCTATCAACTGAAAGACACAAAGTTCTTGCTTAAATACACATAGCTCTATATGAATCAGATAAGGAACAAAAGAGATAAAGCATGAGAGAGGGTGAAAACTTCTTCTGTATTGAATAGTTCAATGTTCTTTTACATCCAGATATCAAAATCTCGATCCTTTACAATGATAAGAAAAGTTCTTTAAATAACCCTAAGAAATGGTTACAAAAAGCCTTTTCAGTTTCCTTTCTTTTAATCTTAAAGCTAATATCTAATTAAATATTACAAACTCAATTTATCTCTTATTTTCATAACACATGACTAAAGAGATAAAATCCACCTTAATTAGATATTTCTAAAATAAGAAAGGAAAATATAAACTAGGAAGTCGAGATGCTAGTAGAAACACTTGTAGTCCCCTTTTCCTTTAGCACTTGATTTATGAATCTTTTCAATGCTTCAACTATGTCCATTCCTCGGGGAATTGTTGTATTAGCAGTTGCATGAGTCCAACTACCCAAACACTTCTCCATGTCTTTCCCAACTCTACATTTTCCAAGAAATCTTTGTTGGCATCTATGATAACAGCCTGTAGTGTGTAAATTTATTTCATTTTCTCCTTGGATATGGTGTCTTGTTGAACAAATTTTCTTTAACAAAAGCCTTGAACTGAGATTTGATCTCTTGAATAGTGAATTTATCATTTGAATTATCTTTGAAGATTTGGAATGTATATCCAAGAAGGCAGACATGACACATGATTTAAAAGCTTCTCCTTTTTGCAACATATTTTAAGTTCTCCAATGGCCTCTTCCAAAACCTTTATTTTCCAATCAATACTAAAACCCACTATTTGGACAGATTCAATTTTGCATCATCAAAAACCTTACTTGCAAAAGGATTTGTATATATGTCTCACTCATCACTCTAAGATCTTGAATGCACTCACTCCACAATTTCAATTCCCTATCCATCCCACTGAGTGTTGTAGAGAATTTCAATTGAATCTTAGCAATTTTCTCATATGCCTTGAATGCTTCTTCAATAAAATTCAGACTTATGATTATCAAATCATCAACCATAGCTTCCATTTCCTTCCCATAGTGGCATGCTTATGAATGTATTTGATGGCTTGGACTTCATCACTTGGACATGATAGAGGAGGTGGGATGGAAGCTAGGGAGTAGGATCAAGTACCTTATCTTCTGCCAATAAGGATTTGATGAAACTTGATAAAATTTGATTTTGCTCTTCTAACTACTCTTGTGTCTACTTCCTTTTTCAACTCTTTCAATCACTTTAGATACAATCCCTCAGATTATGCACCTCACTTTCAAGTGTTGATTCACAAAGAGGAATTCTTGTCAACTCCAGATCACCCATTGATAGGTCTTTTTCATCTTTTCAAACTTGGGTTTTGTAATTTCCATGAATTTTGGCCTTGGGAGTCTAAACTAATCTTGATGTGACTTTGGCCTTTTTATTTGGAGGAGGAGTAGTACCTAGAAGAGTTACCACTACATCAAACTTGGGAGCAACAATACTTGAAGTAGCCTTTCTTTTCTTACCTTCCAGTAATGGTTGCACCCAAAAAATGAAGAACTAGAAGTAGAAGGAGAAATAGGTCCAAGTGTAGATGCACTCATGGCACTTAGAGTTTTCACAAAAACCACTTCCAACATAGAGGTATCAGTTGAGTGTGTCAGGAGCTTCCTTGGTAGATATTTCTATAGATTTTGAAACCATTTTCTTAGACTGATCTTCCTTCACTACTTTTTTCAGGTGTATTTTCCTCAGGCTTCTCTTGTTCTTTTCCTTGATTATCATCATCATCATCCAAGTCCACAATTGTTTCCTTTATTTCATCTTTCTTAGAGGAGGGCTCACTTTCTTGAATAACATCAACTACCTTATCATCCTTTTGGATTTCCCTTTTTGGTGTATACCAGAGTTGATGATTCAGGAGGAGAAGGAACAAATTGTTCAAGTACCTCAGGAGCTAACACATGTATTTATTTCTTGTGGAGTAGGAGTATCTTGGGAAGTAGACCTAGATTTCCTTTCCCTAAACATCTTCATTTTTCTATCAAGCCAAAGTCTAGTTCTTACTAGGACAGATTGTTGAGCTCCTTCAAATCATCTCTTTCCTTGACAAACCAATCAATGGTTTTAATAGGAGTGTGCTTGATTGATCCTTTCATACTCAAGAGACTATAGTTCTTCATCATCCTCCTCAATCCTTCAGAAACATCAAATATACCAAAATCTATGATTTTTAGAGATAATCTTCCATAGTACCTTCTCTCGGGATTCATAATCATCATCAAATCTACCCAATAGTCTTCAATATCAGGGAGATGTTGATAACCCATTCTGAAATTGGAGGAAATGAACTCCTTAATGTCAAAGAAAGATCTAGGTTTATAATAGTGGAGAGTGAGAGGAGCAATTGTCTTGTCAACATTTTGAGCATCTAGGGTAGTCCTGCAAGTGTAGTTACCCAATGTGATTGGGAACTAAATACCTACAATCTTCTTATCCCTATAGGTCTATGTAATTTATCCAATTGTCTGTAGATCTCCACCAAAGCCATCTTATCACTATAGTACATGGGAAGTTTCAGGGTTTCCCTCAAATCCAACCAATCTTATATATGAAAACTTCCTGAATTGGGTGAAAAAGCTACCATAGACACTGATCAATTGTTTTTCACCTCATCAAAAAATATTTTAGCAATATCCCCTTCCAACAATCTGACAATGTACATAGTGAATGCATCATTCACTCTCCTAAAATGATGATTACTTGACCTTCAGGGTTAATTATGGATGATACATATAAATAGGAGCATCTTTCTTATCATCCATAGGGAGAAACCCAACCACTCTCTATAAGCTGCAATGGAGTACATCAAATAGGAGGTCATGTAGGTTTGAGTTCTCTGAACATTTGCCAATTTCTCAGTCAGCTATCACAAATGATTCCTTCCCAGTTCAAGTTTTTCTTACCCTCACATATAATATTGATGTAGGGGCACATCCAATAGTGAAACTCATTGGTGGAGGGAATTCCCATTATCCTAGCCAAGCAGAGTGATGACATCTGAAAAATTCTTCATGGAAATCAACTCTAACATTGTCTTGGGCAAGCCTTGAGGCTCCTTTCTTAGGGTTCTTGAACCAAGACTTGGCAACTCTTGCTTTTGTACTTTTCACTGTCTTGATCAAAAAGAGCTTACACCTGGTCCTTGGTAAGAGTATTTGAATTTTCAACCATGGGAATTCTGAGAGCAGTATGAATACAATCCTCATCAAGTCGAGCCACCACCTGACCTTGAGGATCAACAATTTCTTTTGTTTCTAAATCAAAACTTGGAACTACAAGCTAATACCGTGTCAACACACTAAATGAAATGGGAAATCCCCATCCTCTATGATCCCACTATCTTTGATCAACTGAGCCATATGGAGTAGGGTTTTGACAATTGATTCGAGCCTAAAAATCATCCAAGTCCAGGTGTTGAGCTTCACTATCACCAATTTGGTACAACCATCTCTAAGGAAGACAAGTGTTTCATGACCTTTAAAGATGATCTTCATTTTAGGAAGGAGAAGAAGATTACTTGTGAGAGATTTCCTTAGTTCCTTGATCAACACCTCACATTTCATGACTTCTCTTTGCACCTATAGAATTGAAAACAATGGAACAGGACTTGACCACGGCTATGAATAGTGTAGAGGAGGGAAGCTTGAATGGTCAATAGCAAATGCAAGTGAGGTGGTGAAAATGATCAATTACCCAAGTATTTATATGCATTTAAACTCAAGTAGGTCGGCGGGGTGAAATAAATGAGGTAATTAATACTCCATGTTGACGTTAAAACAATGAAAATTGGGTAAGGTGGAACAAAAGTGCACAACTATCCCATGGGACATCGGACATTTGGACGCATAAAGCCTTAAAACAGTCGATTTGCGGAAAAAAGTGGAAAATGGGAATCGGAAAAAGTGGACTTGCAGGGAAATGGAGGTCAAGTGGCACTCGGGACAGTGGGACATAAAAATGAAAAACCTACAACATAATGAAAATCGGATAAATTGGAAATATTTGACACATACTTGCCTCGGACATCATTTTTTCCAAAAATCTGAAAAAGACCAACAACAAAGGAAAAGAAATACCAATGGGTAAAAGTGAAAAATTGGGGAACAAACGGCCCGAGGAACTTGGGACATGAGGAAAAAAATCTGAAATACCCGCAAAACACTGAAAAATCCTCAAAACTCAAAATTTCGGAATCTGCGAATCTAAGGCAAAGAAGGCTCTCCTAACCTTGATTGGGGTAATGGATCGTTCGATATATAATAGTTGCTCGGAGGCTCTATCATGTCGAGCTCTATCGAGATCCTATCTATTGGTTGTTGTATACGTGGAAAGTGGCTTGTAGGTGATTCATATATATTTCCAGACAAGGTCATGGAAAATGGTAATGAGAGGCATAGTGGATCTACTTAGAGCTTTATGGGTGGTTCTTTGGTCTAGTCCAAAAATCCCTAGCCTGATTGGCTGCTATGTTTAATATGGAGAATTGTGTAATGATGTCTAGTAGAAGTGGTGAGGATCTGAATATTAGTGTGCGTAAACTAACATCAATGTCTGATTGATCAGTAGGCCCGTTGGGTTGTGGGACTGTGGATCACAACCGTAAGTTCATGGTTGTGGCGACCTCCTATGGTCATATGGGGAGTCAATCTCTCCTTCCGACTATCTAGTAGTCGTAAGCCTTTTCGCCTCTATGTTTAGAACTAGAAGTTGTGTAATTTTCTCAGAATACCTTACAAGTGTTCAAAACTTGAATACGTAAGCTAGTATCTATGTCGATGAGGAGGTCTCCTGTGTTAGGTTGTGGAACTAAAGGATCACAACCAAATATTTGTTCTCTTTCGAGTTCTTGTATGGTCATGCGGATATCCTATCAAGGCAGTCTATAGTTAGGGTGATTTGACCAAAATGTGTATGCCTTGTCATCTTCAATATTCAACTCTCTCAATTGTTCACTAATTGTTTGTAGGTTTATTGTTGTTTGAAAAACCTAATCCTAAGGTCTTGATCTATATCAGCTAGTGTTGTGGGGAGATTTGGTTGAGGCACTATCGGTTCAAACACATATTCCCTGGGCTCTCTAGGTCCCGTGATTGTCATGCAAAAGATGATTCAACTTTAAATTGAAATGAATAAACTAATTATGAAAGATATATCTACACTATGCATATATTTTTGTATTTTTGATGAAGTATTTTAACGAAATTAAAAGAGCAGCTATTCTAATATATTCAAGAAAATAGACAATTAATCTAATAACAAAATCAAAACAAGCAAGTAGCCTGGTATAGCTATTTTCCTGTGCAGTTGTGAGTTTATCCTAAATATCTAAATAACTAACTAATTTAATTGAAAGACTCTCAATCCTACCTTAGAAGTGAGGAATGAATCATAGTTTCTCAGAAACTATCATTCCCCATAGCTTCCCTAGCAATATTGAAAGTGAGCTTTAATTGAAATGAAATAATTTACTACTCTATTTGATATATTTTAACTAGAACTTTGATAGCTCAAACCTGGAGTTTACAGAATAGTGGTAAATCCAGTTGTGTGTGACTTTGTCCCCTCAGTGTGATCTCCTCATTCCTTCATGCTCTCATGAATCCAGAAAAACATGTATATGATAGCATCAACAAAAGAAGATGCTCAAACAAAGGCATAGGTTTGGATATAAACCGAATACAATGCAAGTAAGAGAGGGATAGTGCAAGTGAATAGAGCTTGACTATGGAGTTCTTAGCAGGATTTATTATGGGATACAACACAAATCTACCAAGAATTCTGAATCTACTCTTTTGTGACAAAACAAAACCTGTAACTCTAAATGGATTCTAATCTAGAAATGAAGCTATCCTATGCTAAGCTGATTGTATGGAACAACAATGAAGTAAGATGGAAACAAGAAGATCAAGTGATCTCTAAACAACAAGGTAAGGCTAATAACTGATGCAAAATATGAAACTATTGGAACTCTAAGCAAGAACTTCAAACAAACTGAATAATTAAACAGAGAAGGAGAGGGCCATTTGTTTGAAAACAAGCTAGCTATTTATAGCATTTGGATTCACTAGAGGGTAACTTGGAATTGAACTCTTTTACCATTAAACAAAGAGAAAACACTATTTATTGGGTGGCCAAAACATAAATGCAAGCTGAAGTGGGTGAAGAATGCGGATAGAAATTTGAATTTTACATTTGACGAAATCGTTGGAACATTCTGAAAATGTGCATAGGATGCCAGCCTTGTCATGTGCTATTAGAACTCTAAGCAATTTCAAGCAAATTGAATAACTAAACAGACAGCCTATAGCATTTGGATTCACTGGGAAGGAACTTTTTAACAATTTCCTTACCGCCACCGAGCTAAGGGGTGAAGGTGGCAAAATCATCACTTAAGACCAAAATGTAAGGAAAAGGGGGGCAGAGGACAGAAAAAAGCATGCAGAGGTTGGATAAGGCACATGGGATGCAAACGTATACTTGCGAGCTTTTATGATTCCGAACACCTTGCGAGGAGACCTGTATCATCATTGGGGTATGTGTAACCTCTTTTTGGTGGTACAGTACCTTACATTTTGGGTATGTACATATTGCCCCCTCGGAGAAGCGTCTTAGCCATGAAGAGGTAAAATGGTGGATCCGAGTATGGCGGTCCCAAAATGGGGAGTTAGAAGATATACCTGACACGCTCGTGTGTCGAAATGTCACCATCCAAATTCCCGCTATCTACAAAATGAAAAAGGGGCTCAAGTGCAGATAGATAAAATAAATTGAAAATAAACACTAAATTAAAATGAAATGAGGACTTACCATTTACGTAGGGATTTAGAACTTACCTCCATCGATGCTCCAACCCTGGGAAAGAACATTCAAAACAAGTCGAATATTATATATATATATATATATATAATGTTCATTTTCCTATTCATTTACGCGTGTTGATTTGGTAGTTTTTGAGCTCTGGGACCCATGGTGACCATTTTTGACGAGAGTATAGTCAAAACATCCGTTACGAGATCGTGATCATGCCTCGAGAGCGGAGATCAACCCATGAAGTCTCGGTTAGTTCTTCTCAAATTATCATTTTTAAATCCCAAAATATAAAATGTTGAAATCTTTGTCCTAGGGGATTATTTTTGAAAATGTTAGTTTTAAATGAGTCTCTAGGGGGCGCCATAGGGGTAGCTCTTTATTTCATCTAAAATGGTGTATTTTTGCATTTTAAAGTGTTTTAGGGCTTTTGAGCCATTTGGCGATTCGGGATAGGACCGCCACCCCGCACGGGGAGGCGATCATGGGACCACCACCTTATGATGGTGGTGGTTACAAACCGCCACTTTGAGGTGGAGGTTACATGACCGCCACCCTATAAGGGTGGTTAGGAATGACCGCCACCTATACAGTATTTAGCAACCGCACCGCTTACTGCACATGCGGTGGTTTCAAATGCAAAAAAAGATGTAATTTTTAATTGTCTTTACATTTTTGACATTTCTATATGTTCTTGATAATTTTTCTAGTTGGATTATGTTACTAACTTACTCTTTTTCTGTGTTTTGGGTGAATGCGAAGAAGGAGGAGTATATTAGATGGAGTAGAGAGAGGGAGTGTGATTGGCTCCCAGCAGTGTTAGATGCATTGACCCGGAGAGAGAGACACTTTATAGAGGGGCTAGTATTTGGAGGATTGCACAGGTTCCTCATTGTCACTCTTCTAGTCACATACTATGTGACTTATTTTCATATTGGGATGCAGATCGGAACACTTTCCGATTTCCAGGAGTTAGGGGTGAGTGGACCATCACCCTAGAGGATGTCTACCATATATTGGGGGTCCCATTCTTGGGAGGTGGGTTGTCTCTCAAGACAACAATATCTAGATCTCAGTTGGTTCAGTGGGCCACATATATGGGAGATGTCGTTGTTTCCATGGGGTCGAAGAAGGGGGTGAAGGTCCATGTTCTATCATTTGCTTCTCCTATCCCTGTGATCCATGAAGGCCATTATGGGTATCCTTGCCTCGCGGTTGATTGGGGACAAGGGAGGGGATACTCTTCTATACTGTTGGGCTCCCATCATTGCACAGATTGAGGCCCATGGCCATATTTATGCTTGGGGAGCAGACATCCTCGGACCACCTACCATGATTTATACAGGGTGGTCAGACTATAGGGATAATCACTGAGCCACCCTACTCTAGTTATGAGTTGGGTGTATGAGCGCATCATTCCTTATGGGAGAGGTATACAGGTAGAGGATCCAGGGGCTGTCAGGGTAGCGAGGTGGACAGGGATGACCATACTCAGGACACCACACCAGCCAGTGGCTTCTCTGACTATTGTAGACATGGAGGCCACCCCTTATCAGGACATGGTAGGGGGTTATGGGGAGAGAGATACACACACATTGATTGCCTGTTCTTCCACGGGTCAGCTAGTAGACAAGGCGGGAAGTTGGAGACCCACCCCTTTGATAGAGTACCTCAGCAGTTTGGCCTCCCCTACGTTGATATGCTTCCTCTAGTGGGGCCAGTATATAGGTCTGTTCGAGAGGCCCGGGGAGGTCCTAGAGGCCGAGGTTGGACTACGGTCACTCCTGGTGTTCTATTACAGCTAGGAGGGTGGTTCATGCTCGAGGGGCGCTAGGTGCTCCTCGAGTGCCTTTACTTCAGATTGGAGCTAGTCCTGCTCATAGTGGAGATGAGCCCATTGATGTGGACTCAGAGTCTAAGGAGTTCACAAGGGAGGAGACAGAGGAGGAGACGGAGGAGGAGATGATGGGAGGAGAGCTGGTGGGACGGCCGAGAGGATGGATGACAACTGACTGAGTGGCATGACACTCAGAGTATCTTGAGGGCCGAGAGGGTGGAGGAGAGCGCAGAGAAGGTGACTCTAATCTCAGAGGAGTTTCCTTCTCGGGACATTGGGGAGATGATGAGTCCATAGCGGGACGTCACTTCATTCCAGATGTGGGAGAGGCTGACAATCGGTGGCAGCATCAGTAGTAGGTGTAGATCCTAGAGATCCCACCTAGAGGCCTGGAGATCCGAGTGAGTTACTACTTTTTCTCGATTTTTCTTTAGTTAGAATTATTTAGTTGATGTTTCTCTTTTGTTGTTTTGTTTGTTTTTATCTTATCTTGGACAACTTTTCTAACTTGTTTATTTCTCCTTTTTTTATATGCAGCGATTGTTGAGGGATGGCGAGACTTGATTCACCGAGTGTGTGCGTAGACACTCTACTACTCCCTTTGGATGGTACCCAGGCCGAGCTTACTGAGGATTTTGGAGAGCCCTCAGCAGCTAGTCGACATACTAATGTCTTTGCCCCTATTTGGAAGGTGGAAAAGATCATTACCTCTCTTCAGACTGAGTTGGATGGATATAGGACTGCTCGAGCATTTGATGAGGAGGATTCATTCTCACAGTGAGACCATAGCTACTAGCCATGATCGTGAGCCCTCAATTCATTCAGAGTGTCGTCGCAACAGGAGTCCTAGATGTGGTCGTGCACCTCGAGGGATCCCACAGGGATTGAGAGATCATGGTGTCTCTTTGTAGTGTTTTTGTACTTTTCGGGCTCATTGAGCATTTTGACCATGCCTAGTGCATGATGGCATTGTATATAGAACACCATTCATATATATATATATATATATATATATCTTTTTTTTGGATCTAGATCTTCTTGTATCTAGAATTTTGTGATTCGTTTCCCATGTGTACACTAGATGTTTTTAGAATATTTGTTTTTATATGCTTTTTAGAATGTATGCAATGGATGACAAATGATAACAAGTACTGAACATAATGCCTTTCTTTTATTTTCTTTTGTAATGCTGACATGTAATGATGTAAACTATTGTAGTACTGAACTTTTGGCTTCTTTGGGCAATGTTCGTTGTTTCTTCTTATTTTGGCAAAATGTGATGAGTATATAGTGATAAAGAGATGAACTTGCCCCACTCCTAACTCCACGCAACTAGTAAGATGCGAGGGCTCATCACCAAGAGTTGGGAAGGGCACAAATTATATGAGTTTGACCGAATGGAATGATGAGAGAAAGACAAACCATTTGAAAAACCAAACTTAGACCTACACACTTACTCTACTCAAAACTACCACACAGTTCAGAAGGCAACTTACTTTCTAGTTTATCTAGACTTAGATCTATAAATGGCAACTTGGTTGACAAAATATGGTTTTGAGGATTTGATCTCTTTGGAATTTGGACACTTAAGCTTACTTAATACACTTTGCTTTGTGTTTTAGAATACCAAGATTTGTTAATTTGTGTGAATGGACCCCCTACATCCTGCCTCATGCTACTAGTAAGAAGCATGGGCTTGTCACCGAAGGTAGGATATAGGTGAGTAAGGGCACTTCTTTCCTTTCCCAACCTCGCACCACTAGTAAGAGATGTGGGCTTATCACCGAAGGTTGGTTGGGCAAAGAAGTGTGTAAAATAAAATATTCTGTTTGCTTGGTATTTTTGATTCTATTTGATTTTGATACTTTTGATTTGTGATTTTGGAATATCCTTGTTTCAAAGAGATGTAAGAGGGATAGATGTGACACCAAGAAGCTTCTAGAATAGACCGTAGGTAAGAACAACTTCACCTAGTAGAAGGAAAGAGAAAACCAAGTATGCAAACCTTGGTATGGTTTTCATCAATGATTGTCTATCGAATTTGATGAAAAGATTTTGAAACTAACTGATGATGTTATGAAAGTTGAAGAGATGTGATTTGAATGCTTTGCCAATATTTTCAGAAACTTGTAATAAATTGCTTAAGAGTAAGTTCCTTGACTACAATTTTTACGAACGAGTGAACAAAATGAAACAACTAAGTGACTAATGCAATGTAGGTAGATATAATGTACAAGTGGTGATTTAATGACTTATGCGTAAAATTGTTTAAGATGCAAGGAATTGATAGTTTCATTGAATTCCTTGCCTTCTAGTGTACACAAAAAGATACGCACCATTTCCATAGTCTTTCATGACTCGGTATGGGCCCAACCACTTGGGCGGAATTTCCTTCCTTCGTTTTTCTTATCAATCCAGCTATCTAGTCTTAGCACTAGATCTCCCTCATATATTTCTCATTCGTAGACCTTCTTGTTATACTTCCGGCACATCCGGTCAGCATAGGCTCTGTGTCGTTGCTCAGCGTTTAGCCTAGCCTCATCAAGGCTTTCTAGTTGAGAGAGGCGTGCCTCTTTATAGGCTTCTTCTCCCAAAATCCCTTGCAATGAGATGTGGAGACTGGGTATTTCGACCTCAAGCGGGAGAACTACTTTTTCCCCGAACACTAATGAGAAAGGGGTTGCCCCTGTTGGAGTTCTTATTGAGGTTCGATGGGCCCATAAGGCCGGGTATAATTTTAAATGCCAATCTTGTTTGTTCTCCTTAACTATTTTGAGGAGAATAGATTTTAATGTTTTGTTTGTGGCTTCAGCTTGTCCATTGGCTTGGGGGTAGTAAAGAGAGGCCGTGTGATGGTTTATTTTGAATTTTCTACATAACTCATGGACCTCATCGTTCTTAAAGGATGTGCCATTATCTAAGATAATGACTTGTGGGACACCGTACCTACAAATGATTTGGTTCAAATGAACTTAGCGATTACAAAACCTGGCACGGTGGTGAGAGGCATGGCCTCTACCCATTTAGTAAAATATTATGTGGCCATGATTATAAAGTTATGGCCATCAGTTGACGAGGGAGAGAACTTCCCTATCAAATCTAGGCCCATGTGAGAAAGGCCACGAGGTCACGATTGGTTGCAGAGATTGTGTTGGCATGTGAATCTCGTGGGAGAATTCTTGACATTTATGGCACTTTCACACAAACTCTATTGCATCATGTTCAAGAGTGGGCCAGAAATAGCCCATCCGATGTATTTTGTGAGCAGTGGCATGACCACCAAAGTGGCCTCCACATATCCCACTGTGGGATTCATAAAGAATCTTCTTGGATTCTTCTGTGTCGACACATCTTAAAAGCATGCCATCGAAGGCTTTACGATAGAGTACTTGTTCTAAAATAACGTATTTAGCAATGATAATGTGTAACCACCTTCTTTGTTGTGATGTGGCACCTTCTGGGTACATATGGTCCATGATAAAATTGACGATGTCAGTGTACCAAGGGGACATGTAGAGATGGGGGCCTAGTTTCGATAAAGTATATGCACTCATTAGGAAAGTCTAGGTCTACCAGATCACCTCCATCTAATGGATTATCTGACTAACCAATCTGCAATGATTTGTCCCTTAACAGATTTCTAGTTTACAAATGTTAACTCAAACTCACCCATTAAGGTTATGAAATGTCCAACCTTTTTAGATAAAGACCCTTGCGTGAGGAATGTTCATAAATGATCTATTTTCTTCACAATGACCCTTGTCTCTTGATTTAGCATGTAGTGTCTTAAATGTTTTGTTGCAAAGACTATGGCAAGGCATTCTCTTTCTACTGTGTGTAACATGTTTCATAATCAAGCAACGTTTAGCTAATGAAATAGATTGCATGTTCTCGTTTATCATCATCTTCCTACGCCAACATGCAAGGCTAATGAGACATCAGTAGCCCATGAATATAGGATCAAAGGATGGTCTGGTCTGGGAGGCATTAGTGTGGGAGGAGACAATAAGAAGCATTTAACTACTTCAAAGGCCTCATTACATTCTTCCATCCAATCAATGCTATAATCTTTCTTTAATAAATTATTGATTGGATGAACAACAAAACTTAAGTCCGGGATGAACCTTCGAATTGCACCGAGCTTCCCAAGGAATGATCTAATTCTAGACTCATCTGATGGTGGAATCATCTCAAGAACAACCCAGATTTTGGCTGGATCGACGTCAATCCCTCGTGAAGATATAATGTAACCCAAAAGTTTTCCTCTTGTCACACCAAATACGCACTTCTCTGGGTTTAATGTGACACCATATTCAATCAATCGTGAGAGAATGATACGGAGTACCTCTGGGTGATCACATCGCTTCTTGGCCTTGGCCAACAAGTCATCCACGTAAGATTCCACAATTTTATGAATAAGGTCATGGAATATGTATGTCATTTCCCGTTGGTATGTAGCACCAGCATTCTTAAGACCGAATGGCATGACAACGTAACAATAGGTTCCCCAGGAGTTATAAACATGGTCTTGGCCTGATCTTGTTCAGATATTCTGATTTGATTATATCCCAGAGAACCCATCCATGAGGGACAAAAGTTTGAATCCAGCTATTGCATCAACAATGACATCGATGGATGGTAATGGGAAGTCATCTTTGGGGAAAGCTTTATTGATGTCCCAAAGTCTATGCAAATGCGTATCTTCCCATTCTTTTTGAGAACAGGATGATATTGGATACCCATTGTGAATAGTTGACTGGTTTGATGAATCCTACTTGGAGAAGTTTCATTACTTCTTCTTTCACCATGAGAGCCACTTTTGGTTTCATTGGTCTGGACTTTTGTTTAATTGGCTTTGCATCTGGTTTGGTGACAAGATTATGTACCGTGATATGTGGTGTGATTCCCATCATTTCTTTGTAATTAAACGTGAAATCCTTTTGATGTTCCTTAAGGATCTGAGTATGTATTTCTATCTCTTCTGGAGTTAATGAGGATCCTAACTTCAAAATATTTGGTTCTTCCTCCGTTCCAATATTTATATCAATCGTTCCTTTGATTAAGGAAGCATTGCCTTCTTCAAATTTAGGTGGTGCTGGAGGTAGTTCCAAAACTTCTCCATTCTCTACCTCGTAGATATCAAGATTCTCTTGTGGAGGAGATTCTATCATGGGATTCCCAAAATAGGAAGAGGAAGATGGGATTAGGGAGAAATCTACTATGGGATGAGCAAGATGCAATTCCACATAGGCATTTAGATATTCAAGAGTTGTTATATCATTGTCAAAATGATCTAGGATGGTAGACTCATTCTCAGTATGTGTTAAGACCGGTATCGTTGGCATCTTTCACACCAATGGTTTAGTACAAAGTGATACTATGAAACTTGTATTTTCCATCTCACTGCTTGGTGTGAAATGAGAAGTTGAGGTTATTGAATCAGCGAGGAGGTTTTGTTCACACGGGATTGCTTCAATTGATATGAAATCGAATCCCTTGGTTAGATCTAATACTGTTGTTTTATAGAGTTGTAAGTGTTCAACTCTAGTTTCGTATACCTCGGATACTTGGTTTGCAACTAATTGTGAGTCTCCTAGCACTCTAATATTACCAATGCCCATTCTTTTAGCTATGATAAGCCCAAGGAGAAGGGCTTCGTATTCAGCCCCATTGTTTGTACATTCAAAGTTTAATTTGAAGGCAAAAGGTAGGATCTTTCCCTCGGGAGAAGTAAAGATCACACCTGCCCTACTCCGAAATGACACCTAGCTCCATCGAAGTGGAGAGTCCAACATTGGTCCGAAAAAAAGATGTTGAGGTATTCTTTGTATCTACTTCTTCTGCTTTGGTTACTTCTACCATACAAACTTCGTCTGCTGGAAGGGAGGCAATTCCTAGGGTGTATCCCATACCCATGGAATCAAATGGTAGGAGAATGGGTAGATATTTCTCTAGTAATTCGACAATTTTGCGGTAGTTCCTAATGACACTATCTCTATGACGTTAGTCTCATTTTTGAGTGTCGAATGCCTTCAACTAGATTCATGATTTCTAATTCTTGTTGTAGGTATCAACTTTACTTCTGGTTTTGAATTGATTGGTTTGTTAAGTTGATTTGTCGGGAGTTCAAACTCAGAGTGAATACCTGGTCTTTTCTTCAAATTTGCTAGATGTATGTCAAATGGTTTTGGGTCACCTTGTGCCACGAATATCTTTCCCAGGTGTAAGAATCTTATTTCCTGGAATAACGTGGAAGGGATTGCCTTCATACGATGTATCCATGGTCAACGAGAATCATATTATAGTTGGTTTCCCGATCTATAATATAAAATTTGGTGAGGACTGTCTTGGGTCCTAAGGTGACTGGTAACACTATAGTCCCTATTGAAGTGGCCTTGAGGCTATCATAACCTCTTAGCGTATTTCACGTTGTGGAACAATTTGTTTCTCCATATCCTAACTTTTGAAGAAAAGAGAAGGGGACTATGTTAACTACTGCCCCATCATCAATCATTACATGTTTAACGTAATTATTATAAATCCATACCTGAACATATAAAGTTGGGTCACCTCTACATGCAATTTCAGCATCTGTTGGCATTTTGTTTATATCAAATATAAACTCAGTATCCCTATCTGCCTGCCCTGGAGGGTAGACGTCAAAGTCTACATGGTTTACTTGCATTTCGGGAGGGGGAGTGATGTTAATCAAATGACCAAGACCTAGTGCTTCTAAGAGAGCAGCCCTATGAGCGGGAGAGTTTTTCAACAAATCCAAGAAGGAAATGTGAGAGAAGGTCTTTGTTAGATCATTGATTAGATCATAAGCACCTATGGGCTTTACCAGTGTTTGTTGAATGTTGTCTAGTTCTAATGGGTAGGTTGGAATTGGTTGAGAAGAATAATCTCATGTTCTTGTTATGGTTTCTATGGGTAACTCGATGTCTAACTCTACTAGACCAACTATCTTGGTTTGTGGTCGAGTTCCTAATTGGGGTGCAACTGGTGGGTTTAATGAAGTTGAAGCTTCATGATCATTGTTTCCTGTTATAACACCCTTGTTAGTCCCATTTGGATCTAACCTGTTATTAGAATGGTTTGGGAGAGGATCATTAAAGATCTTGAGGGGTGCATTTTGTGGAGAAACTACCCCCGTATAAGTGTTTGGCGTAGGTATTACAAAATTTCCCAAAAACATATCTATAAAGAGTTGTCTTTGGTCTTCTGGAAAACGTTGCATGAATTTATTGTAGTCACGGAAAGTCCTAGTATCATGGCCTTGAATCTTGTGGAAACCACAATACAAATTGGGATTATAGTTTCGAGGTTGTTGGTTTGAAACCCGTTGTGGCCCAAAACTCTGATTAGGTGGCTGGTTGTTAGAGTTAAAACTTTGAGGTTGTTGCCTTTGGTTTTGACCCTGATATCTAGTTGGGTTTTGGATTGGGCCTTGTGTCTGGATTTGTCATCATCGTCATTGTTGTTGTTGTTGTTGGTGGTGGACGATTGAAATCCACCACGTTGATCGTTGGAGTGAAGTTATTATTTCGTTGATTGTTAACGGGTGTCGGGTGTTCACAACGTTTGGTCTTTTGACCTAGTCAATGACTCCATCTGTTGTGACCCCACGGTTTTTGTTAAGGATTTTGGGTCCTTGATTGGTATTCCCAACATTTGGATAAGCCGTAGTGTTTTGATTGGGAATGACTAATTTCCCGTTTGTTCCATAGGTCTTACGACCACTTGCTATCTATTGCCGCTTGATCGATTCGAAGGGCACTTTCAAGTACTTCATCATAAGTTCTTAGTGGGAACTTCTGGACTTCTTCCTTTATCTCTCTATTGAGAGAATGAAGGAATAAGTCACATAGTTCCATCTGATCCATGTTTGGAGCACTTGCTGATGAGTAGAGGACTATGCACCATCTTTGAATAAAATGAGCAACAGATTCATTGTGTTCTTGTTTAATATGTAGGAATTCCCTGATTCCTATTCTTAACAATTTGTTCATATCAAAAGCCTTGATAAACTCTGACACAAGTTGTTTGAATGAGTGTATCGAGGCTTCAGGTATTCTGTAATACCAATCAAGGGTGATACCTTCTAAGGTTTTTGGGAATATCTTAGCAACAACCGCATCCCATGGGAGAAATTCCCGAATGGCCATGGCATAGGCCTTGATATGTGCATTTGGATCTCCCTCCCTTTTGTATTTGGGTAAATCGGGAAGAGGTCTTGGAAGCATGACACTTTGTATGGTGAAATCTAGGGGCTCTTTTAAATATTCTAAATAAGTTCCTACTGCATAGGTTTCGACCATCGATGGTACTGTTGAGGAGGTGGAGGTGGAATGGGTTGTTGATACGGCATAGCATATGTATTTGCAGGGACATAAGGAAATCCCTGTGGTTGAGTGAACATCCCAGGAGAGGAGAACATGTCTCCCTGTGGTGATTTTGAATAAATGTTTAGATAGGGAGGAACATTTTTCTGGTATGGATTGCTTGGTGCTAAGCCGGGAGGTATCATACCTTCAATTGGAGTGGTGTTTGAAAATGTGTTTCTAGTTGGTGTTTGTTGTGGGTAGTTATATGAATGTTGAGGAGGCATGCCTAACATGCCTATTCCTGTGAGGAGGTCAACTTGGTTGGGATGATGCTAAGGGTTGGGAATTCTGCTTTTCCCAAAATGTGAGTTTTGATTTGCTTGGTGAGTTCTAATCCTCTAACCTTCTCAACCAAAGTCGAGATGACCTCGATTGGTGATGGCACCATGTTTTTCCTTAATGGTGGTTGTTGTAAACTTTGAGCTTGTAGAGGGGTATGGTACCCTGCTATGAATTGATCATTACCCTACCAAGCTTCACCGAGAGTATTTCCCATAGGTGGAGGAATGGGGGTATTTTCTTGGAGCAGGGTATCGGTTGTGTTTGTAAACTTCCTATAGGTGGGTACATGTTCTGAAAGCATTGTTCACTTCTAGCGTGTGTGCTAAATACTCCTCATCCAAGAATGGGAGTGGATCCAACTATCTACTGATTTGTGGTCTGAATAAGACCCGAGGAGATGAAATGGATTCTCCAGTAAATGTCATATTATTAGAGCCTGAGGGCTCTGGTTGTTGCGTTTGTGTGAGCTGATCCAATTCCTCAATTCGGAATGAAGAACTAGAGCCAATTCTTTGGGGTGGAGTCTGTGATGACAAGTAGTTACTTGAGTAGTTATCGGCCCATACCGAAAGCGATGGTGACTATTGCCTACTTGTCTGACCATAATGTGGTTCGAGACCTAAAATAGGTCTGCCGTATGTGTTGTATCCCGACATATTCGGGGGGTATATAAATACCTACAGAATAATGGGAAAGAACAAAGGTGGATGAAAGAAAGGAAAATAAAAGGGGAACTGTTGTTAGCTTCACGTCGGGTTCACCAATTTTGTACGATAGAAAAGTGACATGTGAGCATGAGAATCTACAAGTAGCCTTTCTTCGTACCCGACCTCCCGAGGTCATGTTGAGACAGTGGTGGGGATGGAGTATGTGGGGATATGGCCAAGCTAATTGGGCAATCTTATATCCTCAACACACAATAATGGGATCTGCGAATCTAAGGCAAAGAAGGCTCTCCTAACCTAGATCGGGGTAATGGATCGTTCGGATATAATAGCTGCTCGGAGGCTCCAATCAATGTCGAGCTCTACCGAGATCCTATCTATTGGCTGTTGTATACATGGAAAGTGGCTTATAGGTGATTCGTATATATTTCTGGAGAAAGGTCATGGAAAATGGTAATGAGAGGCGTAGTGGATCTACCAGAGCTTTATGGGCGGTTCTCTGGTCTAGTCCAAAAATCCTAGCCTAATTGGCTACTATGTTTAATATGGAGAATTGTGTAATGATGTCAGCGGAAGTGGTGAGGATCTGAATATTAATGTGAGTAAACCAACATCAATGTCTGATTGATCAGTAGGCCCGTTGGGTTATGGGACTATGGATCACAACCGTAAGTTTTGGTTGTGGCGGACCTCCTATGGTCATATGGGAGTCAATCTCCTTCGACTATCCAAAGAGTCATAAGCCTTTTCGGCCTCTATGTTTAGAACTAGAAGTGTAATTTTCTCAGAATACCTTATAGGTGTTCTGGCAACTTGGATACGTAAGCCAATATCTATGTCGATGAGGAGGTCTCTGTGTTAGGTTGTGGAACTAAAGGATCGCAACCAAATATTTGCTCTCTTTCGAGTTCTTGTATGGCCATGCGGATATCCTGTCAAGGAAGTCTATAGTTAGGGTGATTTGACCGAATGTGTATGCCTTGTCGTCTTCAATATTCAACTCTCTCAATTGTTCACTAATCGTTTGTAGGTTTATTGTTGTTTGAAAAACCTAAATCCTAAGGTCTTGATCTATATCAACTAGTGTTGTGGGGAGATTTGGTTGAGGCACTATCGGTTTAAACACATATTCCTTGGGCTCTCTAGGTCCCGTGATTGTCATGCAAAAGATGATTACACTTTAACTGAAATGAATAAACTAATTAAGAAAGATATATCTACACTATGCATATATTTTTGTATTTTCGATGAAGTATTTTAACAAAATTAAAAGAGCAGCTATTCTAATATATTCAGAAAAATAGACAATTAATCTAGTAACAAAATCAAAACAAGCAAGGTAGCCTGGTATAGCTATTTTCTTGTGTAGTTGTGAGTTTATCCTAAATATCTAAATAACTAACTAGTTTAATCAAAAAACTCTCAATCCTACCTCATAAAGTGAGGAATGAATCATAGTTTCTCAGAAACTATCATTCCCCACACTTCCCAACAATATCTAAGTGAAATTTTAATTGAAATGAAATAATTTACTACTCTATTTGATATATTTTAACTAGAACTTTGATAGCTCAAACCTGGAGTTTACAGAACAATGGTAAATCCAGTTGTGTGTGTGAATTTGTCCCCTCAGTGTGATCTCCTCACTTCCTTCGTGTTCTCATGAATCCAAAAATATGTGTGTGATAGCGTCGTGAGAAGAAATACTCAAACAAAGGCAAGTTTGGATATAAACCAAATACAATGCAAGTAAGAGAGGGATAGTGCAAGTGAACAGAGCTTGACTATGTAGTTCTTAGCAGGATTTATTGCGGGGATACAACACAAATCTACCAGAATTATGGAATCTATCTTTTGTGACAAAACAAAACCTGCAACTCTAAATGGATTCTAATCTAGAAATGAAGCTATCCTATGCTTAAAGTTGATTGTATGGAACAACAATGAAGTAAGATGGAAACAAGAAGATCAAGTGATCTCTAAACAATAAGGTGAGGCTAATAAGCGATGCAAAATATGAAACTATTGGAACTCTAAGCAAGAACTTCAAACAAAGTGAATGATTAAACAGAGAGAGGAGAGGGGCCATTTGTTTGAAAAAAGATGGCTATTTATAGCATTTGGATTCACTAGAGGGTAACTTGGAATGGAACTCTTTTACCAATAAACAAAGAAAAACACTATTTACTTGGCGGCCAAAACATAAATGCAAGCTAAAGTGGGTGAAGAATGCGAATAGAATTTGAATTTTACGTTTAACGAAATCATTGGAACATTCGAAAAATGTGCACAGACCGCCTATCCTATCTGGCGCGGTCATTCGGGACCACCGCCTGGCAGGGTGGCGGTTTCATCACTTAAGACCAAAATGCAAGGAAAAGGGGAAAAAGCATGCGGAGCCTAGATAAAGCACATGGGATGCAAATGTATACTTGTGAGCTTTTATGGATTCCAAACACCTTGCGAGGAGACATGTATCATCATTGGGGTATGTGTAACCTCTTTTTGGTGGTACAGTACCTTACAATTTTGGGTACATACGGTGACAACAAGCACCAACTGCGGATGCTTCTCAAATGTTGGAGTTTTAGAAGAGATATTTTGTGTGAGAGCTAGGCCCTTGAACAACCTCAAGCTCATGAGAAGACAAACTAGATAAAAATTCATGGAGAACTTCTTATAGGTGGAACATGGAGCAACTAGTGGTGCAAGTTATCACTTATGATCTGGCCCCAGTCAATCTTCTACTTCCCTTTAATGATTTTCAATATGAACAGTGTCATCCAATCCTAAATCTCTCGTTTTATCCTCTCCCATCACCCAACCGACTAGGGTGATTTTATCTAAATATCCCTTGTGGAACTCGCTCCATGAGAGAGAATTTGGCACTCTCGAAGGCTTCCTTTATGATTTCAACCATGATCCCGGTCACAAGACCTTGCATGTAAGTATCTGTGTTGTTCCATTCTCACTGCTTGCCATTTCCTTCAAGATGACTAACATGTTGCTCCATATAGGGATTTGCATGGAATGTGAGATGGTCTTGGGAGCAATCACTACCATGTCTGAGCCATCATCTTCCCGAATGGTTCTCGTATCAGGTTCATAGTGGTGAGAACATGCAAACACCAACTCAATGCTTTATATAGATACGGGGTGACCACCGCTGCATAAAAATTGGTCATGACTACTTTGTCTTTGATAGGTTCCCTTTGGTGGCCGATCATGCATTTTTGAGATTATCAAGATCCATGTGGGTGACATCGTTGTCCCCCACTTCCACATACTCAGAAGAAAGAACATTGATTGGCTTGACATCTATGAACTTGAATTCTATGGTTCCAGAGATGATTTCCTACACTTGAGAAGGGGGTTTACCATTTTTATTAGATTACAATTTTCCACCCTCCTCAACCTTGATCACTCAAATCGCCCTCTTGGATGACCTTTGTGCACACTACTTCCACTGAAACTGCTCTTTTTGATGAATTACTAAAAATAGCCAGTCCTTGTGTAGGAGGCTTACTATTTTAATAAAGTGGTGTTTTGGACCTTGGTTTTCAATGAAACCATTTTTTTGATATGGGTTTTTTTTTAATTTTAGTGCACCTCTTAAGTTTCATTTCGATCCGGGCTTGAATACAAGATTTTAAGATTTAAAATTTTGTCACGGGGAAAATGGGGTTTCTTTGTTGCAAAAAAATCTAGAGCATGCATGCAAAAATTTCTTCTTGGAACTTCAAGGTTCCTAGGAATGCAAAATAATGCAAAAAACCCCGCAAATATTCATGCACCAGTTTTGTTAGATATGAGAAAATCTCCTTCGCGGGTTTTAAATTTTTTTAGGAAAAAAATATTGTTTTCCGTCTTCAAAAATCCATATTTCTTTGTGTTTTTATTTTCTCAAATCATGGCAAAATTAATGGAGGATGAAAATGGAAAATGCAAAATTCTAGGAAAATCGACAAAGTTTTGGTAGCGTATGGAGCGTTGTGGGGAAATGAGCAAAAATTGTCTAAGTGTTGAATTTATAGTTTTCAATGACTTGAGGGGGAGGGTTCCTTTTTACCCCCATTGGCCCCTTCAGAATAGGAAAATATGCATACTAAAATGTTCCTTTTCCCAAGCTTGACATGTGTCACTTGCTAATTTGAAGAGAAAAATGAAGAGGGGGCTAAAAATGAGCTATTGGGGTTAAGATTTGGTCCTATGTGTGACCTGAGGAAGTCATGGGGGAGGGCACAATTTCTTGCCCCCATTTTCCCCATGGGGATGGGAAAATAGGTGCACAAAATTCTCCTCATCCTTTTTTTCCACTTGTCGTGCATGCATGTAATGAGAGGGGGCTAGAAAAGTTGGTCTAGGGGGCTAAACTGGGTTGTCGAGGTCACATGGGGTGACCAACATGCCAAAAGGGGGAGGGTGCATTTTATACCCACATTGTTCCCATGTGGATGGGACAATAGGGACACAAAAAGACACCTCAATTTCATGCTTTGCCATGGCATCCCAAAATTTGACTAAGTATCACAATGCATACCTTGGCGACAACTTGAAAAGACCATAACTTGAGCTCCCGGATGAGTTTTTGCATGCTTCTTTATATGATTTCACATGGAAAAGGAATTTTGAGAAGTATGGGATGGGTCCTAAGCCTTAATTATTCTTGAAAATCCCTCAAAAATATCATTTTTCTCGGGACCGTTAGTTGTTTCTAGAAAGAATGAATTTCCTTGAAAAATGCATGGGGTTTGAGATTGATCTATTTTTTCCACCATGTAGAGGGTTGAAAATTATTTCCAATGATATATTTTTGGGCTCACAACTCATTCTAGAGATCCTAGAATCACCTCTTGAAGCTCATGTACTCTTTTATGATGTAAGCTCCTTCGGCCTAAAAACCCGCTTTCAGTGAACTGGATCCTAAACCTCTGAATCTTTCCAGAATCTTCCTAAATCTATTACTTGATGTTCTTGGATCTTGAATAAAACTCCATGATGAAATTGGGCCCTTGAAACTACTCGATGATTATGCACTTGACCTAGAAAGGCGATGATAGCCTTTTCTAGGATTGTGGCTCCGCCTTAAGAGAGACTACTCCAAAAGTACTTTGAATGACCTTTTCTTCCTAAATCACCTAGGGAATGGATGAAAAACACATATAGACCATTTGAATGATAGTATAGGACTGATGCAGGGAAAATGATGACCTGAGGGTTGTCTTGGAAAAGTGTAACATTGAAATTTTTCGACATTATGGTGTAGTTGTCCTGTTTTCTAGTGAATTTTTCCCATGTAAAAAAATAGGACAATAATATTTACACATAAGTATTATGTGTGTGTTATCTTATATGTACATCATCATATTATTATTTTATATAAGTATAATATATTGTATATTATATATTATGTATGTTCTGATGTTATGCGGGGAAAACATCCCTAGATTTTGGTGATGTGTTGGATGTCTCAAGTTTTTTCAAGGACTTGGGGACTAAGAGGATGTCCTCTATTGTTTTAAAATATTTCAAAAGTTGTTTTTATTTTTTTATTTTAAAATGTTGTTATTTTTTTATGCAAGAGCATCACTCCAATCATGTAAATATGGCTTGTAATCTTAAATTTTTGGCATGTCAATGTGTTGGTAGGTTCAAGAGGTTCTTTAGAGTCATCTAGGTGTGTTTGTTTTGCTCTAGCCTTTTCAAAATTTGAATTATGCACTTTCCCTCCAAAAGTGTAAATTTGAAATTTGAAAGCCTTTTTGGCTTGAGTTAGGTGATTTAATGTACTTTTTGGATCATTCATGGTTTCTCATGCATGTGATAAGACCTATAGAGGTATAGGAGTCATAAGTGTGTGTTTTAAAGTTTAGACCTTGGATTTCTAGTCAAAATTTTAGTGTAGTGTCAAGAGTTAATCATGAGACCAAGGGCCTAAAGAGCCCAAATTCGGTTTAAGGGACTTGTGAACACATATATAAGAAAATTGTAATTGATTTTTTTCATTCATTCGAATGAGAAGGTAGAGGAGCTCCAAGATTCGAAAAGAAAAGAAGAAGTTTTGTTTGCAAACAAATTGTGTAACAATATTATTATGTATTTTTGTGCTTGTAGCTTTGAAATGCATGTGTACAAATGGTGAACCTCATTGATATGGTATTTAAGGTTGGTAAGAAATATTTTAAGATCCATTTGTGTTGGTTTCACTAGTTTCTTGTATTGTTGATGTTTGAACAAACATGAGAAATCAGTAGAAACTATGGAGGTACTAATTAACTCATGACAGTTGATGTAACAAATAACTAGACCAAAAAGTGATAAATTTGAGGTTGAATAAGGTTAAGAATTATTTGCAAGGAGTGAAGAAACTCATCAAAGATCCAAGTGAGTAAAGAAACAAACATCATCTTATTGGGAGTGCCTTGAGGGTTAAGAAATCCCATGTTTTATAAAACTATTCGATTAGGTTTTTGGATGAAGACTCGCCATTGTGAAGGTAAAGTGACTTAATGTCAAGTTCATAAGATTTAGCACGTGTATGCAAACCTATAAATTGGCTAGAGCCATTGGAAGTTCAAGTAAACGTTTTTGTGAATATTTTTATTCTTCTCGAGTTGAAAGGAACCCTACCCAAGGTTTAGTCACAATTGGGTATTGGAGGCCTAGAAGGTTGAACTAACCTTCAAAATTTTGCAAGTATCATCTTAACAAATTTTTATCATAGATTTTGGGGTTTAAACAACTTGAAAAACTCTCGGTGAACTATTGTTCATGACAGGTGTAGGGCTATGATAGTTAGGAGACAATCTTGAAAAGAGAGAGGGTTAAGGTTAGAGCACTTATAGAGTGAGTTAAACCTCAAAATTGATACTGAAGGTATATAGTAGAGTAAGAAAGGTGAATCCAAAATAAAATTGCAAAAATTTTGTTAGATTTTCAAATTTTGAAGCAAAAACACCAATAGCCATGTTTGGGAGAACCAAAGACCTAATTGAACAACTAAAATAGTGATTTTGAAGGCATTTATGTAAAGGAAGGTTCCTTAGAAAGTTGTAGAAAAATAAAAGAGCAAAATGGGTATCCTAAATGGGTTTCATTTTGTCAAATGAACCACTGAGTTAAAAGTTAAGGGAGGAAAATAGAGGAGGATGGACTAGAGGAGTTTAGACAAAGTAAGAAAGAGAAGTAGTGGAAAAGACATTTAGGAAAAGAGTTGAGCCAAGAAATTTTACACACACATCAAGGAGGATAAAGGGTACTTGGAAGTGTATTTGGTTTGTTTTGGCTAGGTGTGGATTGCTCCAACCACTAACTCACCAATGGCATTTGACTTGAGAAACCTAGAAGGCAGTTTTGCAAGAAGGTTAGAAAATTAAATTTTTGATGGATTTGAATCATTTTGATGATCAAATTGAGTTGGTCCGAGGTATAATAACATGGTGAAATTATTGGGTAAGTAAAATAAGGTTGTAAATAATTTTTTTCTTAATTTGGAGGTTCTTAACTTGAAGAAATTGCTAACAATGAAGGCTTAAGAGATTGTTTTGAAGTATTTTGAATATTCTAACATTGTGAGTTGTTGTAAGTGAATGTAGCTTTGCATCATTTTTACTAAGAACATTAAAATTTCTTTGAATTACATTAACATGATATTATTTTTACCAAGAACATTAAAATGGTTTTGAATAACAATGTTAGTAAAATAGCGAATGCAAAATTTCCTTAATAGACAAGGTCAACATTTATCAAATTTAACTTCTAAAACCAACATTCCTTATACTTTTCCAAACCATGCATGTATTCATGACAAGCGGACCAAGCTCAGTGCCACTTAAATATGCTAATAGGGTAAGTTTCATACACCAAATTATTGCCTATTTTCCACATCTCACTTCACATATACCAAATTAGTGATATGCCAAATTGGGGTAGACTTTAAAAAATCAATTACATTTACAAATTAATTGAGTTGAATTCAAATTCCATAAATGGAAAAATATATTCTATCTCAACGCAAAAGAAAAAATATGTAATGGGACGTTGATAACACAAGAAAAAATTGGAATTAATGAAATAACACAACAAGAAATAGGCTTATGAATATTTCAACTATTCATTTTCATCTTCTTGTATTTCCACCAACTCCTCGTTGGTTACATGACTTGGATTTGTAGTCATAACTAATGTTCCTTTCTTCTTCCTCTCTATATATGTAGTTATGGGAATATTCCATTCATTTTCCAAATATCTACCTGTTGGGATATTCATTTCATCATCATATTCATTATCTACAGTTTCATGAAGTTCATCACCATCACTTTCATCATCATCTTCTTCTTCAAAATCAGCTTCACCTTGATCATCAAATTGATCAATATGGTGATCTTATTCATTATTAGCGGGGTCATCATCATCACTAGAGTCATGTTCATCATCTCTATTAACAACATTAGTTGTTCCCCATGATGTTTGTTACTGACTCTATTCTTCACCTCATTTGCATGATTAGAATCATGATCCAAAATCATATGTACCTCTTGATACCATTTTTCTTGATCTCATTCTCTTTTACACTTGTAATTTTCTCTTTTGGACTAATTTCCTTCTTGCATCTTGTGAATTAAACAAATTTTCAAGAACTTTACTTCTTTTAACATGAGGTTACTCATCTCATCATGATCTTCATCATATATAGGATTGTCAAATCTGACTTCTTGTTCTTCTTGTGTATTCACAACTAAGAAGCCTTCATTTTGCTTATGATCTTGTTTACATACCTCATTAACAAGTTGATATGTTGTTGTACATGTGTCTTCCTCATCAATTCCAACTAACTCATCCATTTCTTCAAGCATTTCCCCATCTTCAGGATAGCAATATCCTTCTTCTTCATCACTGAATTCTTCCTCATTCTCTTCTTCATTATCCCATTCATCTTCCCATTCTTCATATTATTCTAAAGTGTCCTCTTCATCCTCATAACTTTCTTTCAAAGTTGATTCTAATTCCTCTTTAAGAAGACTGATTATTTTCACAAATTCTTGTTTCATTTCCACAAACTCTTCCTTAGTGATCACTTCTTGTCCCATCTTTGCCTTCTTTTCCTCTTTTCTTATCCTCTAATCCATGTCTTTCAACAAATTCATCATCTCTTCCAACTGGTCTTGGTTCATACCAATGGCCATTTTGAATTCTTTCTTTATCTTCTTCTTACCTGATTTTTCACCAAACAAGTCTTTTGCACCTTGTTTGAATCCAAGTCTCTTTCACCCTGGATGTTTTCTTTATGAGCTTTCAATGATATCTTCTTTACTCTCCTTGCTTTCTCTTTGCTTGAACTTCACCAAGAGTCTCCTCTTCTTCTTCCTCTTTTTCCTTGCAATTGAGCTTGTTGTTGCCTTATCCTTCTCTTTTCCACTTTCTCTTTTTCTCCTCACAATCACTTTTCAAATACTTCACATGCACTTTCAAAGTACTATATCAGAGTACCATGCATTTACTCTTCTTTACATACCATATTAGTAAAAAAATCAAGAAGTTAACTCAACACTTATCCAACATCATCAAAATGTACTAAAATCACTTTTTCTCAAGAAGTCACAACTTGCACAAAAGCAACACGACATGCATGGAAACACTAACCAAGACTAAAAATAAAATTGCACACGTTTATAGTCACCAATAAAACTTATTGAAGCTACCAAATTAGTTTCATAACATCATTTTCACTTATTTGCCTTATAGACCTTCAATTTTGCTTGTAGCCCTAAAAATGACAAAATATGAAGAAAATGTCAAGATAGTCACTTCCAAACCTAACTAGGAAGTTTTTCAAATACCATTTTAGCTCATTAAGGTGTTCAAGAAGTTTCATGCCTAACTCTTTATCCATTCACTTTTATTCTCCTTTTAGAAATTTTGAATAGTCCTTCAAATTAGCCCTTCTTGTGTGCAAAGCTTGTAGCTTGGAACTGTCTATAAAATTTCATGAAAATGTGTTTACACTTTTGAATACCCTTTATGGATTTCTTGCTTTGAGGTAAATTTCAGGTCCTAACTCAAAATACAATTTTCCCAACTCACACTTCCTCCTTTCTAGGCTTGGTCTCTTTAGGTCTCTTAGGATTTTAAGTCACTTTCTAGAGTTTTTCACTTGATGATTGATTTAAACCTCTGACACACCTTGCATTATCTGAATCCACCATACTCAATCTTTATTTCAAGGTCTCATCATCCTTTGTCCTTATATAGTCCAATATCTCAACTTTGGTTACTTGAAACTTGGTCTTGTTCTTTCACAATTTCTTACTAAAACAAACCAACTTCATCTTCTAATCTCTTAATCGGATTTGATACCACTAATGATGTAGAGGTGTAAACATTTACTATACATTCAAGTAGTTAAGGAGGTCCAACCAACAACTTACAACAAAGCCTTTGCAATGAGGATCTTGTCAAGAAGCCTAAAATGGATTATAAATGCATTATTTGACCTATTTCACTCTGTAGGTATTCTCCAAGCACTATGCCCTATTTCAACATCTCATTCAATGTTAAATACACCCTCACAATGACTTATCATCAAAGAAATAACCAACTTTATCATACTCTTCAAATTATCCTTCTTCTCTCTTCATTAGCTCTTCACCTAAACAAGCAATTTTTGACTTAAGAGCATTCAATGACCTCTTCAACCTTGGTACACTACTTCTCATTCACATACATTATTATATAAAACTTGAAATTGATTTAAAAATATCAAAAATCACTACTTCACCTCTCTAGCTCAAACTTGCATTCTCGTGTCCTTAAAACCATTCACTTTGCATGATCCATGGTTGGAGACATCTACACATGCCCAGAACAATCTAAAAACCTTTTCAATAACCCTTTATGTCCAATAAGGTGTGTATCAAATTTCATGACTTAACTCACTATTCTCTTCTTGCAATCACTTTTTCCTCCTTCTAGTTCACAAAGACCCAACTAGCGTTGCCTTTTGACATTTTCCTCTATATCTTCCCATTCCCGAAGGTTCAAGACACAATCTAGACATATTTTTATACCCATTTTCCCATATAATTAGGGTACAAATTTTCAATGGAACTTTCTAGGGAAATTTTCCTAAAACTTCAACTTTGCCTTAGTAATTAGGTCTCTAGTATAGAGGTACATGACTGTGTGGAGGACTGTCACTAATATCTCCCGATTAGGAACTCAAATTACTTAAATTCTTCTTTAATTAGATAAAGAAGCATGAAATAGTTTCCTCAAAAGTTTAGGAGACCAAGTAGAAATCCCTCAAAATCATCTTGTGTACAAACCTAGCTAGTGTTTCTTGGAAACTCGAGAAAGGAGAAAAAGTATAAAAATCCTCAAACATAATTTCAAGACTCCAAATTGTACCTAGAAATTTGTTACAACCTACTCCTCATGATTATTTTACCAGTGAGGGAGATAACCTATTTAAACATGAAAATTGACTTAATTTTCCTTTACCTACTTGTAGGTGCACAATATGGCAGAGTTTCTTCTTGTAAGAACATAGTTTTCCACAGATTTATCCTTTCTGATGCAAGAGCATCACTCCAAGGGTTAATTTAGGCATGCTATAATTAATTTTTGTTTCTAGATCCTTATAGGTGTCTTAGGAATCTTTCTAAATTGGTTTGAAGGGCTCAATAAGCTTAAAATTCAAATATTGAGTTTCCCTCCAAATTGTATATTTGAATTATTGAACCTTTTGAGCCAATTCTGGCTTAAGTTTTGGTATAAGTGTTATTATGGATCCTCTTAGGTTCTATAGGTTATTTTGTAAATATTATAAGGTCTTGAAGTCCCATTTGGGTGCCATTTTCGTTTTGTAACTCTTATTCTTGTTTAGAGCTCCTTTACATGTAACCTCCACATGTGTCTTGGTGTGGACCCTTAAGGCAGATATGAGAGATAATTTGAATGAATGAGGTATAAAATACACTTTGTAATTGTTTCACCTCATTGATGAATTGAAGCAAGAAGATAACTTGGAGCTCTAAGAAGGATTTTGTGTTTTTGATGCATGTTTATAGTATTCGATGAATGTTAGTGTGTAATTTGTTAATCCAGAAGGAATACAATGCAATTTATCTTCTCCAAAGTCTAAGAAGCAGGAAAGAACTAATTTACATTATAGTGAATGAATTAGGACTGCATTCCTCAAGCTACTTGTGTTTAATGTTAGTGACAAATCAAGGATTTCTTGAAGAACAATGTCTCGAGACTAGTACCCATGTGTTTCAATTAAAGGAGAGTGTTTCAACATGAGAAAAGGGAAGAATAGTTATGTAGAAACCAAGGAGTGTGCACCTAAACCTCACAAAGACCAAGTAGAAGGTAAACTATTCATTATCTTAATCAAATGAACCCTACGGTCAGTGCACCCTATTTTCCAAGATTGAGCGAGTGACTAGAAGTTCAAAAACATGTTTTGAGGATGTTCATAGCTGGATGATACATTTGAAAGCTTATAAGGGTGTGCATAGACTCTCTCAAGGAGGATTAAAGCCTTGAAATTGAACCAATTTGAATTGGTGAGCAAAATGGTGCTCTCGGGCTCAGTAGAAGAAACCTTTAGGGTTTTTGAGAGTTATGTTATTTGAAGACTAGGAAAGCCATAAAAAAGGTTGAAAACTTCTACAAACCATATCCACTATTGTATAATCAATATTTAAGAGGAATTTTCCAAATACATTATAACAATCGGAGAAATTGACAATAGTCCTCTAGTTATGCTGTCTTGTGAAAGGAGACCTAATTACGAAGCCTAAAAGTGAGATTTTGGAGCATTCTTAACAAAGGAAGGAGGTGAAAGTTTACACACACATAGAGTAAGCTCAAATGGGTAGTCAAATCAACCATTAGTTTTTGAATTATAGCTATATAAAAAAATTGTGCCTGATTTTACCTTAACCCGGTTCATAAGGAAGAATGAGGAAAGGAGGGTAATTGTGAAGGAAATGACAATTGTGCTACGAGTTGAACCAAACCTTTTTCATACACCTGAGCATTGATAAATGGTATCCAAAACCATCATAAATTTTTCAAGGGCATTAGAGATTGTTCCAACTCATAACCCACCATCAACTTTGTTCTCGAAAGCCTAATTGGTAGTTTTTTTGCAAAACATGAACAAAACAACCAAACCTAGTGAAGTCAATCAATTTTATGGTTGAGATAACATGGATAGATAATGGTTAACATGATCAAAGCAATTAAAAAGATAATTTGATATTTTATAGAAATTTTTCATGTTTTGATGGTTTCTAGCATTGAGAGAAAGATTCAAATTTTGCAAAATAAGCATATGTTAAGTGGTTTGTCAAATCTAGCTGGTTGAGTGAGTGTTTTTCAAGGTATGCTCTACTTCATTTGGTATTAGAGCTGATAACAAGAATAAATTGAAAAGAGAAAGACATAGGAAAGAGAAAGAAGTAGTGAAGAGAAGAGATTTGTTAGGTAAGTGAAGAGTTTATCAAAATGCCACCAAAAAGAGTGGTCAAAGGAGGAAATAGAGAGAAACCAAGGGATGCTGAATTGGTTGCAGTATTGAGAAACATTTAGGATAGGTTAGGAGCATTGTAAGTTACTCAAAGAAGAGGGAATGCATTACATGATGACAATGACAAGGAAGAAGAAAGAGAAAGAAAAGTGGCAACAGAGAGAACCAGAAGAGACCAGAGGTTAGAATACTAAAAGGGATCATGGGAGCAAGTACAAAGGAAAGGATGAAGGTACCCAGAGTATGGTGGGAGTTTTCATTCAGAGGATCTGATAGACTAGATAGAAAATATGGGAAAATACTATGATTTTGATAACATTATTAAGGACAAGATAGTGAAACTTGCATGCAAAAATCTTACGAGGCATGTTGTTATCTAGTGGGATTTTGTACCGAGAAGAAAGAGTAAGCAGAGGAAAGGATAAAATCAAGAAGTGGGACAAGATGGTGGAAAATTTGAAAGGTAAATTAATTCCTTCAAACTACTAGACTAGTTTATTCAAAAATATGCAAAATTTGAGATAAAAGAGAACCGAGTGTGGTTGACTTTCTTATGAAGAGTTCTACAAATTGGCTATGAGATCTAGTCATATACATGATGATGCTGAAGAAGTGGCTAGGTATGTGAATGGTTTGAGGTTAAACATATAGGATGATATCATTTTATTCCATCTAATAATAGTAGAGGAAGCATATGAAGCATCCTTATAGGCAGAAGAGAAATTGTCAAGAAAGCAAACACAATATTTGAGAGGTAGAGGAACAGGAGTTAGAGGAAGAGGTCAGAAGTAAAGAAGAGGGAAAACCAACAACAAACTAATGGGGAAGAAGCAAGCTATTCACAAACATAGAGTTGGTCATAAAATCATGTCGGGTGGGAAGATCTACGGATAGACGAGCCAACAATGTGCATGGCATAGCCCTCTTTGAGGCAAAGAAAGTGAAACTAGTTTATTGGTATTCTACGGCGTAGGAATCTATGCAAGTCCTAAAGTATTTTGCCTTCAGGGGTTTAGGATCTTGTCCCAGTAGGGGTATTTCCGATTGTGAATAGAAAGGAATGAAGGGAAGGACGGAGATAGGATAGATCCGAAGGGAGAAAAGAAATGAATTCCAAATTAGAAAGGTTAGAGGGTTTATGTTTTGGGATTGGTAATAAATGGAGCCAAACCTACTTACATAAATGAACAAAGCAATACTGATGAGCAAATGACAAAAAAGTAGAGATAGATCTAATAGAATAAACACACAGATCTGACATAAGAAAGGTCTAATGCATATAACACATGTATTCAACACAAAGTCTCAATATTTGTATTAATGTTTTCTTCTGTTACAAAAAGTACAAAGCCTTTTCTTCTCACTTCTATTTTTTATCTAAAAAATGTCCACCCTCTTGAATACAACAAGTATCCAAGTATATATAGAAGGAGAAGGAGAAAGAAGGCAAAAAGGAACCAACAACTATTTACAAAATATCTACAAAAATATCTAAAAGTCAACTGTTGACTTTGGGGTAACTTGGTGGATGACAACATCCCATGGTGCAACATGGATGATGTCATCATTTGTGCCAACATACTTTTAAATACTTTACAAAAATGGGAAGAAAGCCAAGGAGGAAAGAGCCTATTCGTCGTCGTCCTGCGGTTGGAAAGGAGTATCCTGCTTCTGCTCAGGAGAGGAAATGTGAAATTGAGCCCGGTACTCCATGAATTTGCTAATCATCGGTTGAAGTTGATCTTGAGCGAGGACCCTTGGTGTGATCGCCGATGACCTCACAAGTCTCCCATTCATCTCTCGAGTCTTCTCTCGAGTTTGAAGTATTCATTACCTACCTCCATCAGGTAACCCACAAAGTCGCGGTAGGCTAGAAGGTTGTTGATAGATTCAACATCAAAAGTGGCTTCTGGCCCTAAACCTTGCAAGATGATCTCCTTGAAGAGTTGAATGGTATCATCTACCTTCCTCAAGGTAATATGACTAAGGTAACCCTGAAGACATCCTTAAGATGATTTGTTCCATTTGATGCATGGCCTCCAAAGCTTCTTCCTTAACTTTGTCTATCTTTTCCAAGACAAATTCCATTTGATCAACCCGATAATCCAAAGCAGCGAGGACTTTGTTGGGTGTACGGGGTGATCAAGATGCCAAATTTTACTAAGTCATCAACTTGGGTAATCGAGCATCTTTGGAAAGTCTCATGTTGTAACCTGCTTGGTCCAACTCTTCGGAGATAGGCCCTGCTATTTCCTGGAGCTCACCATTGGCTTGATCTATATTGTGATAAAGCTCAGTGAACTTTGTTATCACCTCCTCACTATCTTTAAGGATTTGGTCTCTCCAGGTGGACACTACCATGCCTTGTTCACCAATATTGGCGTACTCATTTATTTTCTCCTGGCTAAGGGCCTCAGGAGTTTTGGTGGCAACTATAGGAGGTGCACTGCCCATTTTCTACAGGGCTTGGAGAAGATGTTTGTTTTGTTCTTTCAGTATCCTCTTCTCTTCCTTTTCTTCCTGAAGCTTCTTGCAAAGGGCATCCACTATAGATAAGGCCTCCCCTTGCAGGCTCTCGAGGACGTTCCCATTGTGACTTGTGTCACTATATAATCTGTAGGAGACAGATCCTTTTTATCCTTTGTGGGATCAGGGTATGCGATCTCCATTACTCTTTCACCCGACGCACTCTGAGAGAAGCGGGTTATTGGATTTTTCTTCTTAGCTCCTTTTGTTGGGATGACAGAGAAGTCCATAGGTGCAATGGGGACTTTCCTCTTGTGTTGGCTTAGGTGTTGGGAGATCCATGCTGGACTTAAGGGAGTGGGACCAGAGGGAGAAGAGGGAACAGAGGTGGAAGAAGGAGCAGCTGCAGTGGATGAGGGGAAATGTGTCGAGACACTTGGTGGTGGCATTGAGAGAGAAGCCAACATAGTGCTCACGGGGGGAGGAGACACTGTAGGAGAGGAAACCGGGGTGGAAGGGATATGAGAGATGAGAGAAGAAATGCTGGGGGACAGCTCAACGAGGGAAGAGAAGATGGAGGAAGAGGAAGGGGAATAGTAGAAGATGGGGAGAAGACACAACCAAAGGAATGGTTGGTTGAGTGACATGAGGAGGGGAAGGAGGAGTGGGAGAAGGGACGGTGGGAACTTTAGTGGTTACAGCAGTGGCAACATCCTGAGTGGGTGTGCCCATTGGAATGGTTACTCGATTCTTCTTCTTCAGGGAAATCAAGCTTACTACCTATTCCTCGGCGGTGGAAGGAGGACTCTCAAGAGTTTCCTCCTGAGCAGTACTTGATTCTCCTTCTTTGTCTTTCCCTTTTCCCTTTGGAAAGTGTTTTGGCTTGGCAGGTGCATTCCCCAAGGAGATGTGGTGAAGTCTACCCCAAGGTAGATGAGGCCATTTTTCCTGGACCAATGTTCTACTGCTGCAGAGTGCCTTTAACCCTTTCCTCAATAGTTTGAGGTGCCCTCATTCTATTAATCTTGGTAAATAGCCAATTGTCCCCATCCGTATCTAGATAGACCTAATCAAATTCTTGATCGATCACTTGGAAACCTTTCGAGACAATGGCCACACCATACTAGATGATCTCTGCTAGGGCCAGGCGGGAGTGATCCTTTCTTCTAAGCTCGACCTCATGATACAGATCGATGTAGATATCTTCGATCTGTGGGACGTGGATTGGATCGAGCTTTTCCCTTGGAAGGAAATTGCAGGATCAAAGGTCGGCCTTGCTAGGAAATTGTGTTTTAAGTTGAAACAACTCTAGCTCCACAAACATTTCTAGGATTTGGTATGAGAAGTGTAGGTGTACCTACCCACTATGAGGGGGAATGGAGTTCCACCCTTCTTTCTTTTCAGACACTTCTCGTGGTATGTGATAAGCTGTCTGGACAACTCCAATAGGATCAACTTCGGTCCCGCATACCTCGGTAACTTGGTGGGCTCCCCCAAGAAGTTGGCGGCTCTGAGATAAGTGAAAGTGGGAATTACGTAAATAACGCTCCCACTTCTCTATGGTAGTAACCATACTTTGGTCATCCAACCGTGAGTGATATGGGGCCTCAAGAGGTAGATGATGTCATAGAAGAAGGCATCATTGATTTTACTGAACTAAGCAATACTGATTTTTCCAGTCTCAACTCTAGATAATATTCATATATTTTCACTTGGGGCCATACCCTCACATCGGCTCAGTGCTAGGTAGTCTCTTTCGAGGCAGCAGCGTATACCACGTAGGAGTTCATGTAGAATCTCCCAGTTGTTGAGAGTTGTTGAAGTTGCTCGAGATAGTGCTGCTTGATGATCTCCGCCCATTCAAAACATTGATTAGGAATGTTTTTGTTCATTGTTTCTAGGTATCTGAGCATCCATTTGTGGAAGTAATGGGCATCAAGAATCCCAAAACCCTTCGGAAGGTGATGGTGTCGCTTGCTCTTTTGAGAAGTCATTCATGAATAACTTGTGGCCACCTGGTTATCACCTTCTTGTTCTTTAGATATACTTCATTCATAAGCTGCATGCATTTTTCCTCATTTTCATCCCATGCCTTTATGCAGTCTTCTTGGCTTATTGCCACAAAATGCCAGTGGTGGGGGATACCCAACATGATTTTGAAGTTTCGAGCAGTGAGGTTGATTATTACCTCACCCTTCTCATTCTCGACACACCTAGTGTCCTTATTGTAGCAGGGCCCACCACCATCATGAATTCGTTGTTCACAATGCTCACGGGAATTCCCGCAGTGAAATGTAAACCACTACCGACCAATTTTTCCATCCACGGACTGCCTGTGACCTTTCTAGTTCTAGCCTAGAAGTCCTCCATATCAATATGACCAAGTTCTAGAATCCCTGATGTCTAAGTCACACTCTGCAAGGGATTCGGGCATCCTGACCCTTTGGTATTTATACTTTATTTCTTCTTCTGTGAGTTTGGCCTTGCCCTTAGACTTGGTTGGCCTCTTACTTGATGAAGACATGTGTGAATCTGAGTTCAGCTGCTGATCTACAAGAAGAAGCAGGGAAGTCCATTGTAAAAGAGCCATGTTAGCTTAGTTATTTATACATCAAAACTTACAGAATGAAGAGTTAGCAATTTAGAAGCTTCGGCATGCGGGCGTAGCTATCTACTGCAGCTGCATGTGGGTCAAAAAGCAAAGCGCACTATTGAGAGTGTTGCATGGATAAAAACAATGCAAAGGGGCACAGGGCATAGAAAAACTACACATAACATTCAGTGTTGGTGACAATGTATGTGCGCCTACGCCATATGAAGGGTTTTGAACATGCGCGATTATCTTTGGTGTTATAGGGACTTTCGAGGATGCATTGGGCATGCGATGGTGCATGTCAAAACATTATGGTGTGCCTTTGGGCATAGGTTTAAAGGGTGCATCATTAAGTTAAGGTGTGTCAAGGTTGGAGCTTTTGGTGTGGCATGCGGGGAGGATCTACATGACATTCATATGTTGGTGTAGGTGGGGATGTGCTTGCACCCGTGTTAATGTTTTTAGGAACTGGATAAGGTGCGAAAAGAAGTATGTTCAAGTGGGGACAATGTGCCCTTTGGTGCAACTATGTTTTGTGTAATAGTGATGGCATCATGCGCACTAAAGAAAAGCCATGGGTTTGATAACTTTTAGAGATTTTCCCTCTTTTGATAGGTTTACGGTTTTTGGCCTCTTTCTAAGATTTTTCTTTGAGAGGGGATTAGATGAAAGAGGGCGAGGATTCATTTTGAGACAAGGCCCTCTAGGCTAGTAGATCTAAAAGGAGGGTAAGATCAGTTTGGAGGTGGGTAGATTTTGTAGAATGGGTAGGGGTTGTATCACTCTTTAGATTCATTTCTTTGTTTTTAACAACCTCTCAAAAACAACAATGAAACCACAACAAAAACCACAAGAAAAGCAAGGACCACTTACCAAGAATTTATAAGATGGAGAAAATGATGTGGGGTCCTTGAATGCGATGGAAGGTGACACACGGGGCTGATAGAGTGCTTTGGCAAATGTAGAGGAATAAAATTTTTCCACATTTTTTATTTGTGAAAATGATAGGTCGGATGCACCTATTTATAGCAAAAGGCGCAATAAATGCACCACCAACTTTTTGTAAGGCACACCAAAACAGATGCCAACATGAAAATATTTGTGCCATTGGCACGGATTCAGGACTGTCGACATTACCTTTTCAACGCTTTGGCACACCATTCAGGGGCGCAACATTTGTAATGTCACAAGATGGCATGCACCTTAGTGTAGGCTAGAAGGCACATCATGGGAAGGTGCAACATTTGGAATGTCGACACTCCAAAGGATGCACCAAAGGAATAGAAGGGGGCACAAATTCATTTGATGTTGCATGAATAAAAACTGCACCCAACCAAAAAAAGGACCAAATGACTAAGTTTGAAAAACTAGATTCTCCGGAAAGGGATTTTATGCCATTCCGAACGCTAAGGGACCTCGACGGGGAACCAAAACAAAATTTTGGTATGGTTACCTACAAAATTTCCCTCATCAATTTTACAGGATAATAGTTGGCTCTTTCTGGGGACTATCTTTGAGTGAAGCTTAAGGGTAGAGAATCCCAGATTTACATGTGCCTATCCATTGGGTCACAGAGTCAAAAACAAGGGTGACGAAAAAATGAAAACACACAACCAACAAAAGTAAACACACGACAAAAAAATAAACACACAACTTAAAGAAAACTATACAAAGAAGAGAAAAGCTCTACTTCCTAAATATTTTGAGATGTTTCCCTAAAGGGAAGTGGAGCTTTGTTTTGTCTAGATACGAGAGATAGAAGATATTTTCTCTGTTGATATTTTTGATCTTGAAAGGCCCTTTCCATAGAGAGTCAAATTTTCCATGCATGCCCTTTGGCTCTCTTTACTTGTCCCATAAAAGGATGAGATCTCCCACCTGGAAATCCCTCTACTTAGCCTTTTTATCGAATAGTCTCTTGACTTATTATGATGTTTGGTGATCCTGTCAAACCACTCTTACTCTTTTTCTTCAAACTCTTGTTAGATACATGACCTCTTTCAAGAGAATTTTGAAAGTCTCATCTTTGATCACTCGCTGCAAGCACAGGGTAGGAAGTTCCATAGAAATGGGGAGCTCAGCATCGATTCCATATAATACTTGAAAGGGTGACATACCAGAGACCTCTTTGGAGTGATATGGTCTTTCCCACAAAGCATCATACAATGACTTGTGCCAGGACCGCTAGATTCTCATCAACTAGCTTTCGTATGATGGTCACTAGGTTCTTATTGCTGGATTCTGCCTTGACCATTTCCTTAGGGGTAATAATATGAGGCAATGGCCAAGGTTATCCCATATTCATAGAAAAAGCCAATAACTTCCCTCGAGGAGAAGTTGGAAGCATTATTAGCAATGACCTTGTGTGGGATGCCAAATCTTACAATGATATTTTCTTTGATGAAGTTGCAAACAACTTCCAAGGTGGCATTCTTAACAGGTATGGCCTCCACCCATTTGGTGAAGTAATCTGTTGTTGTTAGGACATAACTATGTCTAACACTTGATTGGGGATGGAGTGCTCCAATAAAGTCGATTCTCCATTTCCTAAATGGTTCGTCAATAATGACCAACCTGAGGGGAAAAGTAGCCAATTTTGGTTTGCCAACAAACTGTTGGCAGAGCTCACATTTTGCTACCTAGGTGGTCTGTATCCTGAAATAGCATTGGCTAGTAGTACCTAGCTCGGATGATCTTATGTGCTGTCACAAATGAGGAGAAGTGACCACCGTAGGCTGAATCATGAAAAATTTCAAGCAATTTGATCTGTTGTGGTTTGTCAACACATCACAAGAAATGCCATCAATCCCCACATTTGTATAAACCGTCATCCCATATGACATATATGGCTGCCCCGAGCTTTAAAGTACACTTCTCTTTCAAAGTTAGATGAGGGACACTCACCGTAGGTGAGAAAGAAAGCATATCAAAATACCACTCATCATTGCTCACAACAAATGAACCATGGGTAGAAGAATCAACTTTCTTTAGCTTGCCCTATTCTCCATCAAAGCAATCAACTTCCTCTTTAGGGACCTCTCGAATCTTTTTTTCAGCCATAGGCTGACTTAGGCCCTTGCTCTTACCAGCTTGGTTGGTTTTATGTCTAGATCATACTCTTGGACCTTTGCACGATCCAATTCCATCATAAGCTTCCTAACTCATGTTGAGTTATGATAGATTTGACTGTTGTCGTAGAACCAACACTACCGTATGAGAGTTTAGGATGTAATACCGAAGTTCTTGACTGCTTTGACAATGAAGAATGTTTTTTTTCTAACTAGGACATCTTCAATTCATGAGGCTTGAGAGGAGAGCTCATGAACGTGATGGAGATTAAACATCTTTAGAGTTCTTTTGCATTAAGATGGCTGATATAGTATGCTTAGATGCATAATTGTACATGATAAAATTCTTGGAGAAGTCGAGACATACTATGACTTGTGCATGAGCAATAGAGGCTTTTATATCCTCGAATGACACCTTTCCTTCATCACTCCACTCAGAAATTTTGTGATCCTTTCATCATATTTGATATGTGACGAGTCTTTTTAGTGAAGTTAGGAATAAAGCATATGAGAAAATTCACTTTTCCGAAGGAGTGAACACCGGTCTTGCTTATGGGTAGGGTAAGGCTCTGAATAGCTTTAACCCTTTTGACATCTATCTTTGTCCCTTCCTTGCTGACAACATGTCCCAGCAACTTTCCTTTAGTGACCCCAAAAACAGACTTTTTAGATTTAGGGAGATCCAGTGTTCTCGGCATCTATTCAATACTTGCTCTAAATGATCACAATGATCACTTCGCTATTTAGAGAACACAATTAAGTCATCTAAATAAACTACGATGACCTTTCCCATCATACCTTTGAATGCAAAGTCCATTACTCACTGAAAGGTGGCACCGGCGTTGGTCAAGCCAAAAGGCATCCTACTGTAGGCAAATGTGCTCCAGGGAGTAGTGAATGTTGTTTTGAATCGGTCTTCAGGTGAGACCTCGATCTGATTATATCCTGAGAAACCATCAAGCATGGACAACATCTCTCAACCGGTTAGTGCTTGCGTAACCTAATCCATTATGGGCGTGGGTAGTTTTCCTTCAAGGATGCCCGATTTAGATTGTGAAAATCTACGCAGATGTGTATCTCGCCATTATTATTTTGTACTGACACAATGTTTGTGACCTAGGTACTGTGATGGATAGGAAAGATGATTCTCGCATCCAACATCTTTGTATTTCTGCTAGATGGTACCCGAGATCTTGGGATTATAGTGCCTTTGTTTCTGGTGAAAGGGTTTGACATCTTCTTTCAACGGGATGTCATGTTGAATGTCCTTCGGCTTGAAAGACTTTAGATCAACATAAGACCATGCCAATACGTCCATATATTTCTTTAGCAATTTGACAAACTTTTACTTTTCTTCGGGTGCACAACATTTCCGATGTTCATAAACTCGCTGGATGTTCCATAGAACCCAAGTTGATCGGTTCGATCTCAGAGAGGAGTTAGGGTCATCTTGCCTTTTCTTTTTGACAAAATGATCATGTTTGTCAAACAATCGTTCCAGAGAGACTAAACCTTTTGGGATCTTATTTCCCTTGAGCTGACATATGCCATCACCTCCTTTTGATTCATTCACTTGACCAGTGACAGATTCACGACATGTAGAAGTAGATCCTTCAAAATGAAGCTCACTAAAATTTTCTACTTTCTCTAGAAAGGTAATAAGTTGATTGTCATCGTTGAATACCTACCAGTGCTGAGAATTATCTAGCACTCTTGGGCGAAAGACTACCTCAATGGTATATGTGTTTGTTTTCAACCCTGGGTGAGGAAGTATAAGAGATGTTGAGATGGCCAATGAATCAGCCATGTCATTCTAAGCTCTTGGAATGGCTTTATTGAAAAAGTGTCAAATTCTTCAATGTTGTCCCATACTTTGTGTTACGGTAATGTCCGAGTCTTTCGTTCTTTACTTGGTATATCCTTTTCACTTGATTAACGATCAGCTCAAAGATCACCCCCTATACTTTTAGATTCTTGATTCCTCTTTCCTTTGCAGCTTGCATACCAAGTAGCAAGGATTCATACTCAGTAGATTTGTTTGTATTGAAAAACTACAACTTTGAAAGAGAGGGAAAATCTCCTTCTTGGAGATATTAGCATGCTCCAAAGATCGCATCCGCTAGTTACACAACTGCCATCGAACTGTAGTGTCCATATCTTGTTAAGGTCCTCCTCCTGGATGAAAACATCCATTTTATCAGACTCAGTAGATAAGAAGTAATTCCCCATCCCTGATGATTCAAAGAGAATTTGGGCTTTGGGGTCATTAGAATTGGTGACTAAGTACTTCTTTTGTGATTCAGGCTCTAATGTCTGCATTACACCTTTGACGGGGATTCTAGCTTTAGACCAATCCATATGAATCTCTCCACCAACTTCTCTACAAAATCTCCTTCCTAGTAGAATTCCATATGCTGTTGGGATATCAACAACGAGGATGGTCATTTTCACTCTTTTCTCTGGGAACACCACAAAGGTGAACTATGTGTCTTTGATCTGACCAATCAATGGAACTTGTTTGGTTTCCATGGAGTAACATCTGCCGAAAGGCTTGGTAAGAGTGAGGCCCAAAGCATGGGTGACTTTCACGGCATGACATTATCGGAAGCCCCAGAATCAATTATGTAGTTGCTTAGCTTGTGACCATTGATTAGGAGGGAGAGATAAAAAGGTTCAATTTTTCCTGATGTGGAAGTCAAGGCAACATTTATGCGAGATGTAGGAGGAGTGGAAAGGATTCCTTTGGGGAGACATGAGAGGGTATGGCAGCAGCTTGGCTTTGGATATATTCAGTCAATCTTACAAGTTGCTTAGGGTTAGACTAAAGATATTTGGCTTCAAACATTTGAATCTTGGTCTTTTTAGCATGATCAATTATGTCGAATGCATCCAGGGTTGCATCGATGAAGGAATGAGTCCTTCACTTTCATGGCGGTAGGGTAGGATTACTGGTCTTTATGGAAACAGAAGAAGGCTGATTTGGAAGTGAGATGGGAGGAAAAGATTTTTTTGTAAAAGACTTAATAGGAGGTTGAGCAGGAAGAGGATTACCTCTTTTAGCAATGGTTAGAGGCGTGTTTGACACATGCCTTTTCTATTTGTATCTCGGTAGCAACTTCTACTTATTTTCCTTGGGAGCGGGTGAAAATAGCATATGATTGTCCACTTGCATACCCTTGAGTACCCTCTTCTTCATCAGATTCCTCATCTTCAAATTCCATATACCCGATTGTAGAGTCACCAAATCGGTTCACCACATTGTGATCATCTTCGCCTTGCAGAACGAAGGTTCTTCATAATTTTGTTTTCCTCCTCGATCTCGAACTAGGGCATTGGTGGAAGAGCCTCGAGTGCCAACCGTGGAGCAGTTGCAGGCAAACGCAGCCTTTGTGGGGTTGTTGGAAGTGAAATTTCTCCGTGGGATATCTCGGTATGAAGTGTTGGGAGAAGCTTGAGCTAATTTTTTTAATGCGAGCAAGTCGTTTGCCATCTTCTAGAATGCCAAATCTGATGAAGTGGCTTGAGAAGGAGTTTAATATTTAGACTTGAATGGATCTCATTTTAACTCACCAAATATAAGCAGGTTGTCTTCTATCCAAATGACTACAGCTTGAGCGAGAACCAGGGTAGTGATTTGTTCTTGTAAGAGTAAGAAACTTACTCTTGAGCTCATGGCGTTCACAAAGAAACACTTCTGATTTTTTGGCATTGGTAGCATGGCAGGTGGCACACGGTTAATTAGTGAATTGAAACGAGTGATAAAATCGTGCATGGTTTCATTGAATTCTTTCTTTAGGTGAGTGATCTTTGATAGTAACGCAAATGCATCTTCTGAAGGCTTATACCTATCTTCAAATGCAGTTCATAATGTGGCCCAATTGGTGATAGATCCGGCCGTAAATGTTGGAACCACTCTACTACGAGTCCTTGCAAGGTCTCTAGAAAGAGGCGTATTGACACATCTTCATGGGTCACATCCAGGATGCTTTGCGCATGACATAATGAATGCGAGATATATGTGAATCCGTACTTTGATTTCCACTCCCATCAAATCTTGGGAAATTCTTGCGGTTTCCATGAGGTAGTGCGTGAACAGGATGTGGTAATGTGAGAGGACCCATAGCATTTCCCCATGGCATCGCCATTTGAAAAGATGGAAAGAGGATGCGAGCCAAAAGTGCATTCCACCGAGTAGCAGGGTGCCGCAAAGGGATGAGGAGGCTCCTTGTGAAAACCAGTTCTTTCGTGGAGGTGAGACACTTCTGGCTGACCGATCGATTGAACTCAGTGATGGGAAGCGTGCTGATGTAATATTGAAGTTGTGCCTTTGAAGTAGATCAAAAATAGGATCAACTTCCCACGAGCTCTCCTGCTATGAGTAAATGGCTCACTGCGCCAGTGTATCTCTCATATCTGTGATGTTTTTATAGCATATTTAAAATTCTTTTTGGTCGTTTGCTGATTTTCTGATTTTTCTCACAAAAATCAGCAGATGTACTTTTCAATATTTAATTTTATCCCTCTTTTGAAAACCGATTGCGGTTTAATGACAAAGATCAATGAGGATAAAATGAGGTTAACTTAGTAAGCTGATTTTCATATCTTAGAGTTGACTTTTTACAAGGGTTTGAAATTATTTGTAAAACTATCAAAATCTCAGATCTACGGAAATATACGGGTTTTTATAAAAACTCAGTGAACTAAAGATCTCTAACTAGCCCAGATCTATGGATCTTTTAAGAAAATTTTTAGTTTGGATCACTTTTGCAAAAATTTTGGATTTTAAGCAAAAATTTAAGATTTGCAAACAGGTAGTGATTTTTGTAGTTTTATCAATTTTCTTAGTTACCTCAGCAACTTTAACAACTGTTAGTGTCTTTTAACTAACACAACACTCACATATATCTGGTTCTTTCCCCAGTAGAGTCACCAAAAACTATTGGTCCAAAAATCTGTCGGTGGGCATATCTATGGATAGACGAGCCAACAGTGTGCAGGGCATAGCCCCTCTTTGAGACAACAAAGTGAAACTAGTTTATTGGTATTCTACCAGTAGGAATCTGCGTGAGTCCTACAGTATTCTACCTTCAGGGGTTTGGGATCTCATCCCAGTAGGGGTATTTCCGATTGTGAATAGAAAGGAATGAAGGGAAGGACGGAGATAGGATAGATCCGAAGGGAGAAAAGAAATGAATTCCAAAGCAGAAAGGTCAGAGGGTTTATGTTTTGGGATTGGTAGTAAACGGAGCCAAACCTACTTACATAAACGAACAAAGCAATACTGATGAGAAAATGACAAAAAAGTAGAGATAGATCTAACAGAATAAACACACAGATCTGACATAAGAAAGGTCTGATGCATATAACACATGTATTCAACACAAAGTCTCAATATTTGTATTAATGTTTTCTTCTATTACAAAAAGTACAAAGCCTTTTCTTCTCACTTCTATTTTTCATCTAAAAATGTCCACCCTCTTGAATACAACAAGTATCCAAGTATATATAGAAGGAGAAGGAGAAAGAAGGCAAAAAGGAACCAACAACTATTTACAAAATATCTACAAAAATATCTAAAAGTCAACTGTTGACTTTGGGGCAACTTGGTGGATGACAACATCCCATGGTGCAACATGGATGATGTCATCATTTGTGCCAACATACTTTTAAATACTTTACAAAAATGGGAAGAAAGACCAAGGAGGAAAGAAGCTATTCGTCATCATCGTCCCACACTGGAAAGGAGTATCCTTCGCTTTCAGAGAGGAAATGTGAAATTGAGCCCAGTACTCCATGAACTTTGCTAATCATCGGTTGAATTTGATCCCGAGTAGGACCCTTGGTGTGATCACCGATGACCTCGCAAGTCTCCCATTCATCTATGAGCTTTTGGGAGTTTGAAGTATTCATTACCTACCTCCATCATGTAACCCATAAAATCGTGGCACGGCCAAGGCTAGAAGGTTCTACGTTGAAAAGTAGATTCAGCGTGATCAAAGAGCTGAATTGCTTTAGCCTTCCTAAACGTTGATGGGGTGAGAAAGCGAGACATCCTTATGATCCATTTGATGTATGGCCTCCAGAGCTTCTCCTTCTTTTGTCTATCTTTTCAAGACAAATTCCATTTGATCAACCCGATAATCCAAAGCAGCAAGGAATTTGTTGGGTGTCCTCGGGTGATCAAAGACGCCAAATTTTACTAAGTCATTGATCGGCAGGCAAGCATCTTTGGAAAGTCTCATGTTGTAAATCCTTGCATGGTCCAACTCTTCGAGATAGGCCCTACATTGCACTGGAGCTCACCATTGGCTTGATCTATATTGTGATAAAGCTCAGTAACTTTGTTATCACCTCCTCACTGTCTTTGAGGATTTGGTCTCTCTAGGCGGACACTGCCATGCCTTGTTCACCAATCTTGGCGTACTCATTTATCTTCTCCTGGCTAAGGGCCTTAGGAGTTTCGGTGGCAGCTATAGGAGGTGCACTACCCATTTTCTGTAGGGCTTGGAGAAGATGTTTGTTCTGTTCTTTTAGTATCCTCTTCTCTTCCTTTGCTTCCTGAAGCTTCTTGCAAAGGGCATCCACTGTAGATAAGACCTCTCCTTGCAGGATCTCGGAGGACGTTCCCATTGTGACTTGTGTCACTATATAATCTGTAGGAGACAAATCCTTTTTATCCTTTGTGGGATCAGGGTACATGATCTCCATTACTCTTTCACCTGATGCACTTTGAGAGAAGTGGGTTATTGGATTTTTCTTCTTAGCTCCTTTTGTTGGGATGATGGAGAAGTCCATAGGTGCAATGGGGACTTTCCTCTTGTGCTGGCTCAGGTGTTGGGAGATCCATGCTGGACTTAAGGGAGTGGGACCAGAGGGAGAAGAGGGAATGGAGGTGGAAGAAGGAGCAGCTGCATAGTGGATGCGGGGAAATGCATCGAGACACTTGGTGGCGGAATTGAGAGAGAAGCCAACATAGTGCTCACGGGGGGAGGAGACACTGCAGGAGAGGAAACCGTAGGGGTGGAAGGGATCGAGAGATGAGAGAAGAAATGTTAGGGGACAGCTCAACGAGGGAAGAGAAGATGGAGGAAGAGGAAGGGGGAATAATAGAATATGGGGGAGAAGACACAACCAAAGGAATGGTTGGTTGAGCGACATGTGGAGGGGAAGGAGGAGCGGGAGAAGGGATGGTGGGAACTTCAATGGTTACTAGTGGCAAAATCCATAGTGGGTGTGCCCATTGGAATGGTTACCACTTCTTCTTCTTCTAGGGGAAATCAAGCTTACTACATGTTGCTCAGTGGCGGAAGGAGGACTCTCGGGAGCATCCTCCCGAGCGTGACTTGATTCTCCTTCTTTGTCTTTCCCTTTTCCCTTTGGAAAGTGTTTTGGCTTGGTAGGTGCATTTCCCAAGGGAGATGTGGTGAAGTCTACCCCAAGGTAGATGAGGCCATTTTTCTTGCACCAATGTTCTATGCTATAGAGTGCCTTTAACCCTTTCCTCAATAGTCCGAGGTGCCTCGCTCTATCTATCTCAGAAATGGCCCAATTGTCCCATCCGTATCTAGATAGACTTGATCAACTTCTTGATCTGTCACTTGGAAACCTTTCGGGACAATGGCCACACCATACTGGATGATCTCTGCTAGGGCCGGGTGAGAGTGATCCTTTATTTTGAGCTCGACCTCATGATACAGATCGATGTAGATATCTTCGATCTGTGGGACGTGAATTGGGTCAAGCTTTGGCCTTAGAAGGTAATTGCGAGGATCAAAGGTCGGCCTTGCTAGGAAATTATGTTTCAAGTTGAGCAACTCTAGCTCTACAAACATTTCCTTGGGCTTTGGTATGAGAAGTGCAGGTGTACCTACCCACTATGAGGGGGAAAGGAGTTCCACCCTTCTTTCTTTTCAGACACTTCTCGTGGTATGTGATAAGCTGTCTGGACAACTCCAATAGGATCAACTTCGGTCCCACATACCTCGGTAACTTGGTGGGCTCCCCCAAGAAGTTGGCGGCTCTGAGATAAGTGAAAGTGGGGAATTACGTAAATAACGCCCCCCACTTCTCTGTGGTAGTAACCACACTCTTGGTCATCCGACCGTGAGTCATATTAGGCCTCAAGAGGTAGATGATGCCGTAGAAGAAGGCATCATTGATTTTACTTGAATCGAGCAATATTGTTTTCAATCTCAACTCTAGATAATATTCATATATTTTCACTGGGGCCATACCCCACATCGGCTCAGTGTTGGGTAGTCTCTTTCGGAGGCAGCAGCGTATACCACATAGGAGTTCATGTAGAATCTCCCAGTTGTTGAGAGTTGTTGAAGCTGCTCGAGAGATAGTGCTACTGATGATCTCCACCCATTCAAAACGTTGATTAGGAATGTTTTTGTTCATTGTTTCCGGTATATGAGCATCCATTTGTGGAAGTAATGGGCATCAGGAAGCCCAAACACCCTGCTCAGGAAGGTGATGGTGTCGCTCAGCTCTTCTGAGAAGTCGCTGCGATGAATAACTTACGGCCACCTAGTTATCACCTTCTTGTTCTTTAGATATACTTCATTCATAAGCTACATGCATTTGTCCTCATTTTCATCCCATGCCTTTATGCAGTCTTCTTGGCTTATTGCCACAAAATACCAGTGGTGGGGGATACCCAACATGATTTCAAAGTGCTAGGAAGTGAGGTTGATTATTACCTTTCCCTTCTCATTCTCGACACACCTAGTGTCCTTATTATAGCAGTGGCCCACCACCATCATGAATTCGTTGTTCACGGTGCTCACGGGAATTCCCGCAAAAAATGTAAACCACTTTGCCTACCAATTTTCCATCCACAGATCGCTGTGACCTTTACTCGTTCTATCCCAAGTCCTCCATATCAATATGACCAAGTTTAGAATCCCGATGTCTAAGTCACACTCTGCAAGGACTCGAGCATCCTTATCCTTTGGTATTTTACTTCATTTCTTCTTATGTGAGTCTAGCCTTGCCCTTAGACTTGGTTGGCCTCTTACTTGATGAAGACATGTGTGAATCTGAGTTCAGCTGCTGATCTGCAAGAAGAAGCAGGGAATTCCATCATAAAAGAGCCATGTTAGCTATTAGATTGTCCATCAAAGCTTAAATAATGAAGAGTTAGCAATTTAGAAGCTTTTGGGCATAGTGCGTAGCTATACTACAAAGTCTGCAGGGTCGGTCGAAAAAGCAAGGTGCACTTGTTGGAGAGTGTTGCATGGATAAAAATAGCACAAAGGGGCGCAGGGCGCAGAAAAGCTACACATAACATTCAGTGTTGGTGACAATGTATATGTGCCTATGCCATATGTAGGGTTTTAAACAGTGTAGATTATCTTGGTGTTACAGGGGTTTGAGAATGCGCCATTAGGCACCAGATATGGTGCATGTCACAAATCATTATGGTGCGCCAAGGGGCACAGGTTTAAAGGGTGCATCATTGAGTTAAGGTGTGCCAAGGTTGGAGCTTTTGGTGCGGCACGTGGAGGATCTATATGACATTCAGATGTTAGTGTAGGTGGAGTTGCGCTTGTGCGCTGTGTTAATGTTTTTAGGAACTAAATAAGGCGCAAAAAGATGTATGTTACAAGTGGGGATAGTGCACCCTTTGGTGCGATTGTGTTTTGTGTAACAACGATGGCGTTTGCACCAAAGAAAAGCCGTGGGTTTGATAACTTTCAGAGATTTTCCCTCTTTTGATAGCTCTGCGGTTTTTTGGCCTCTTTCGACTAAGATTTTTCTATGAGGGGAACAAATGAAAGAGGGTTAGGGATTCATTTTGAGACAAGGCCCTCCAGGCCAGCAAATCTGGAAGGAGGGTAAGACCGGTTTTAGAGGTGGATAGATTTTGTAAAACGGGAAGGGGTTGTATCACTCTTTAGATTCATTTCTTTGTTTTTCAACAACCTCTAAAAAAAACAAAACCACAACAAAAACCACAAGAAAAGCAAGGACCACTTACCAAGAATTTATAAGATGGAGAAAATGATGTGGGGTTCTCGAATGCGATGGAAAGTGACACACGGGTCTAACAGAGTCTTTGGTAAATGCAGAGAGAATAATCTTTTTCATGTTTTTTATTCATGAAAATGACAGTCGAATGTGCCTATTTATAGTAAAAGGTGCAATAAATGTGCCACCAACTTTTTGAAAGGGTGCACCAAAACAAATGCCAACATGAAAATATTTACGTCATTGGCGCGAGATTTGGGGCGTTCAACATTCCTTTTCAAAGATGCCTTGCACACCATTCATGGGCACAACATTTGTAATGTCGACAAGATGGCGCATGCGCCTTGGCGCAGGCGAGAAGGGTGCATCATAGGAAGGTGCAACATTTGGAATGTCGACACTCCAAAGGATAAAAGGAATAAAAGGGGGCACAAATTCATTTGATGTTACATGAATAAAAATTGTGCCCAGCCAAAAAAGGACCAAACGACTAAGTTTGAAAAACTAGATTCTCCAGAAAGGGATTTTATGCCATTCCGAATGCTAAGGGACCTCGACGGGGAAACAAAACAAAATTTTTGGTATGGTTATGTGTGAAATTTCCCTTATCAATTTCACGGGATAACACATCTAGAGGAGGATATACAAGAGGTGGATACTCATACAAAGGTAGAGGTGGATATGGAAGAGGTAGAGGTGAATTAACTGGTAGGTGCTTTAAAAATAATAAATTTGCTGGACATAGATCATTTGAGTGTCGTGAACATCCACAAGAAATTTTTGAAAAATATAATAAGGCAATAAATCAAATTTCACGTGCGAGATGAGGAGAAGAGTGTAATATCACCATCATTAGTGGAGGATCCATAAGTAGGTGAAGCATTTATGATGAGAAGAGCCTTGGTGAATGCAAGAAAAGGAGTGAAGAACCAATTCAGAGAAGGACATTGTTCAGAACCTTATGCAAGGCAAACGGTAAATGATATAAACTCATCATAGATAATGGTAGTGCTTGATAACTTAGTCTCCTCTAAGATGGTTGAAAAACTAAATTTGAAGAGAATGAAGCATCCTAGTCCTTATAACGTGTATTGGGTTTAGAAATACCATCGGTATTGGTAAGTCATTAGTGATTAGTGAGTTTTCATGTTGGTAGATATCATTATCAAGTTTTGTGTGATGTATTGCCCATGGATTTTTGTCATCTTTTGTTGGGCAGACCATGAAAATACATGGATGGGAAAACACATACACATTTGTGAAGGATGGGATTAGGCATATATTGAATCCATATAAGGATAAAAAAGCATGTCCTGAAGAACAATATAGAGTAATGTTCATGGGGTTGAAAACACTCTTTCAGTAGACAAAGGAAGATGAAGTGGTGGAGGATATAGTTAGTATAGTTAAGAAGATGTGGGGGTGGTTGAGTGGAGAGGACTACCAAAGTAATATGAAAAAAGAGTAAGTATGAAAGATGAGGATGGATATGCGAGATCAATAAGAGCACACATTTAGTGGTGAACTAAAAGGGGTATTCAAGGAATGGTATAACTCAAAACATGAAAGAGACAAGACACAATCATACATAGTGAATGGTGAAGATAGTCTTATAAGGTGTGATAAAACAATCCAAGGAAACATGATGTTACGAGAGCAAGGATTGGAAAATCATGAGGAGGAAGAGATGGCATCAAACATGAGGAAGAATCTCAAAAATTGCAATCTAATCCTTGTTTACGTAAGTATGATAGGTAAGATAAGGGTAGAATAGTCAAATAAAGGAGAAAATGACAAGCAAAGTCCATTAGTTATCAGTTTTGAAGATGAACTGAACAATGAAGGGGAAATAATAGATGCAAATGGCAGTGTGTGGCGGTCAAAGGTCACGAAGAAACATCATAAATGAAGATGTCTTAGGAGAATCATCACAACCAAGAAGTGAAGAACACCAAATATATTCTTGCAAACATCATTTTTTTCAAAAGTGTGGTCATTCCAAAGGGTAAATAGCTTGAGAAGAATATAACATAGCTAAAAAAGTTGAAACAAGCAAAGAGTTCAGTCTAAAACCACTTTTAGAATCCCATATGCAATTGGAAGCAAAGAAAGAAGAAATGCCAAACCTGCAAGAAAATGATCATGAGAAGACTTCTCTTTTCCCCCTTGGGAGTATGATGTAGGAGCATCACTCCAAGGGTTAAATTAGGCATGAAATAATCAATTTTGGTTTCTAGGTCCTTAGAGGTGTCTTAGGAATCTTTCTAAATTTTTTATGGGCTCAAGCAACTTAAAATTCAAATATTAGAGTTTCCCTCCAAATTGCATATTTGAATTATTGAACCTCTTTTGAGCCAATTTTGGCTTAGGTGTTTGGTATAAGTATTTTTAGGGATCCTATTAGGTTCTATAGGTTATTTTGTAAATATTATAAGGTCTTGACGTCCCATTTGGGTGTCATTTTTGGTTTTGTAACTCTTAATCTTGTTTTTGAGCTCCTTCTTTGCATGTAACCTCCACATGTGTCTTGGTGTGGACCCGTGAGGTTGTTATTAGAGAGAATTTGAATGAAGGAGGTATAAAATACACTTTGTAATTATTTCTCCTTATTGATCAATTGAACCAATAAGAAAACTTGAGCTCTAGGAAGGATTTTGTGTTCTTTGATGTATGCTTAAAGTATTAGATGAATGTTAGTGTGTAATTTGTTAATTTAAGAAGGAAGACAATGTAATTTATCTTCTCCAAAGTCTAAGAAGTGGGTAAGAACTAATTTACATTACAATGAATGAATTAGGAGTGCATTCCTCGAGTTACTTGTGTTTAATTGTAGTGATAGTTAGGGATTTCTTGAAGAATAGTGTCTTAGACCAGGTACCCACGTGTTTCAACTAAAGGAGAGAGTGTTTAAACCTAAGAAAAGGGAATAATTATTTTTAGAAACCAAGGAGTGTATACCTAAACCTCACATAGACCAAGTAGAAGGTAAACTATTCATTATCATGATCAAATGAACCCTACGAGTTAGTCCTACCATGTTTTCCAAGATAGAAGCGAGTGACTAGAAGTTCAAACATGTATTTTGAGGATGTTCATAGCTAGGATGGTAAGCTTGAAATCTTTGAAGGGTGTGCACATACCCTCTCAAGGAGGATTAAATTCTTGAAATTGAACCAGTTTGAATTGGTGGGAAAAATGGTGTTCTCGGGCTGTAGAAGAAACCCTTAAGGTTTTGGAGAGCTAAGTTGTTTGATGACCAAGAAAGCTGTCACAAAGGTGTAAAAAAACTATAAACCATCCCCATTGTTTTCTAATCAATTTTAAGAGGGATTTTTCAAATACATTATAGCAATAAAGAGAAATTGATAACAATCCTCTACTTGTCTTGTAGTAGACAAGGAGACCTAATTTTGAAGCCTAGAAGTGAGATTTTGGAGCATTATTAACAAAGGAATGGGGTGAAAGTTTACATGCATAGAGTAAGCCCAAATGGCTAGTAAAATAAACCCTTAGTTTTTGAATTGTAGCTATTGTTGGTTTGAAAATCTATCGGTTAGGCAAGTCGTGGGGAAACATGCCAACAGTGTGCAAGGCATAGCCCCTCTTTGAGACAGCAAAGTGAAACTGGTTTATTGCTAATCTATCAAGTAGGAATCTATGCAAATCTACACTATTCTAACTTCAAGGGGGTTTGGGATCTCATCCTAGTAGAGGTAGTTCCAACAACGAATAGAAAGATAGGAAGGAAGGAACGGAGGAGGGTAGATTTGAAGGAAGAAAAGAAATGAATTCCAAAGATAGAAAGGTCAGAAGGTTTATGCTTTGGGCTGGTAGTAAACAGAGCCAAACTTACTTGCATAAAAATTAAAGCAATACTGATGAACAAATGAAAATAGTAGGAATGAATCCAATAGAATAAAAACATAGATCTAACTTAAGAAAGATTTGATGCAAATAACACACATATGGAGCACAAAGTCTGAATGTATGTATTAATATTTGTTCTGTTACAAGAAAGCACAAAGTCTTTCTCTCCTCACTTCTTTTTTATACAAAAATGTCCACCACGAATACAACAAGTATTCAAGTATTTATAGAAGGAGAAGAGGAAAGAAGACAAAAACCAACCAACTACTTACAAAATATCTTACAAGATATCTACAAAATATCTAAAAAGTCAAAAGTTGACTTTAGGCAAGTTTTTGGATGACAACATCCCATGGTGCAACATGGATGAGGTCATCATAAATGCCAACATACTTTTTAAATATTTTTACAAAAATGATCAAAGCATACACAAGAGGAGAAACTACTCCTCATCATCCCTTTGCTCAAACTTGGTGTCTTACTTCCATCAAGAGAGTTGATGTGACACTCGACTCGATATTCCATAAACTTGCTGACCATTTCCTGAAGTTGATCATGATCTGTACCTTTGAAATGGTCGCCAATGACTTCACAAGTTTATTTCTCATTCTTGAGCTTGTCAGGTAACCCGCGAACCCCTCGCATGCATCGATCAAGAAGCTAATGAAATCGTGCAGGCCAAGAGGTTATTGATTGACTCTTGGTCGAAAGTGACCTCTAGTGCCAAACCTTGAGTGACTATAGCCTTGAAGTGCTGGAATGTATCATATACTTCCTCAAGGTGTATGATTCACTGAGCATCCCTAGAGACATCTTTGTAATTGTTTTCTCCATGTTGTATCGTGCGTCCAGGGATTCATCCTTGATTTTATCTATCCTCTTCAGATATATTCCATTTGATCAACCTGGTAATCTAATGCAACGAGAGCTTTATTATGTGCCCGCAGTGATCAATAACGCCGACCTTCATAGGTCATCATCCTGTGCATTAGCCATTGCTTGGAATGTTTCATGTTGCAACCTAGCGTTATCTAACTCCTCGGAGAGGAACTCGCTATCTTTTTGTAGCTCCTTATTTGCTTGATCTATATCCCGGTAGAGAAATGCGAATTTCCTAATCATTCCTCACTATCTCTAAGGATTCGCTCAATCCAGGGATGATAGTGTTGTGCCTTTTCACCAATCTTAACATATTCATTTATGTTATCCTGATTGAAAACTTCAATGGGTTCGGTGGCAGTCATAGGAGGAGCGTTGCCCATTTTCTGCAATGCTTGGAGGAGATGTTTGTTTTGTTCCTTGAGTATTCTCTTCTCCTCTTTTGCTTCTGAAGCTTCTTGCAAAGAGCATCTACTATAGATAAGGCTTCCCCTTGTAGGCTTTTAGATGAGGTCCCCATTGTGACTTGAGTCACTGTGAAGTCTGTGGGAGATAGATCCTTCTTTTCCTTGGTGGGATCTGAGTAAGAAATATCCATGACTCTCTCCCCCAAAGTGCTCTTAGAAAAGTGAGTTATCACTTTCTGCTTCTTGGGTCCCTTCTTCGAATGACGAAGAAGTCCATGGGTGCGATGGGAACCTTTCTCTTATGCTGGCCCAGATGGTCAGAAATCCAACTAGGACTTATGGGAGTGGGAGTAGAGGGAATAGAAGAAGAAATGGGAGTGAAAGGGGAAGCAACTGTAGAGGCCTCAAGGAAGTATGTTGAAACACTTGGTGGTGGCATTGACAAGGAATCCAATGCACCATTGCTTGTGGGGCCTAGAGTTACTACAGGAGAAGAAAAGGACATGGAAATAAAAGGGATATGCAATTGGATGGAGGGAATACTGGGTGATAGATCTGCGAGAGAGGAGAAGATGGAAGAGGTGGGAGATGGAAGGGAGGAAGGGAGAGAAGAAGACACATCCATAGGAATAGATGCTTCAATGACAAGAGGAGGTGAAGAAATGGAAGAAGGAACACTAGGTACCTCAGTAGTTGTAGTTGTGATAACATCTTGGGTGGATGTATCCGTTGAAACCTTTGTTGTTTCTTCTTCTTTACCTGGAGACACCAGGTCGACTATTTGCTTCTCAGAAGTAGAAGGAATGCCTTCAGGAGTTTCTTCTTGTCTACTTGACTCACCCTCCTTGTCTTTTCCTTTTCCTTTCAGCACATGGGCTGGTCTTGGAGGTGCTCTACTTGAAGGAGAAGTAGTGAAATCTACTCCGAGGTAGGTGAGACCATTCTATTTGCACTAATGTTTGGTGTATTACAACATGGGCTTAACCCTTTCCTGAATGGTTTTCCGTGCCTTGGCCCTATCGATCTCCACAAATGGCTAATCGTTCCCATCGTGTCGAGGTAAACCTAATCAATTTCTTGATCAATCTCTTGGAATTCCTTTGGGACGATGGCTATGCCATAGTGGACATTCTCCTCCAGAGCTAGTCGGGAGTGATCCTTTTGCTCGATGTTTATCTCATGTGTCGGTCATCCAAATGTCCTCGATCTTGGGAACATGGATGGGATCAATTTTTGCCTTTGGGAGGAAACTTTGGCGATCAAGGTCAACCTTGCTTTGGGAAGTTGTGCTTTAGCCTCAAGCTGGGAAGTTTTGCTTGCGAGTGTATCGATTTGTAAGGGGGAATGGAGTTCCTCCTTTCTTTCTCTTCATTCACTTCTATGATAAGTGATTAGTTTCTCCAAGAGGATCATTTTGCCCCGCATACCTTGGCAGCTTCGTGTCACCCTCGAAATTCCAAGCTGTAGGTATGTGAATGGGGGAGTTCAACACTCCCCATTTCTCTTCATGCACTTACACTCAAGTTGATAAGTGTCTCATGTTTGGTCTCGACAAATCACCTCATAGAAGGATCATTGATTTTATTTTGTTGGCCTCGAGCTGTCTTGACTTGGGGCCATACCTCATTACGTAACCTCGAAAATCTCTTCTTATGCAATAGTGTATACCTCCTCCTAGTTGTTAGAACTTGTTGAAGCTTTGGGAGATGGTGTCACTAATGATTTCACCCTAGCCAAAATATTGATCAGGTGCATTCTTGCTCATGGTCTCCAGATACCTCAACATCCATTTATGGAAATAATGGGCATCAGGGAGCCCAAATACTCTATTTAGGAAGGTGATTGTATCACTCAACTCCTCATTGAAGTAACTACGGTGGATGGTTTGTGGCCATCTACTCACCGGCTTCTTGTTCTTTAGATAAAGATCGTTCATCTCTCGCATGCATTTATCCTCATTATCATCCCAGGCCTTCTTGCAGTCTTCGATGCTTATTCCTACATATTGCTGTGATGAGGAATGCCCAGGTTAGTTCAAAGTGACAAGTTGTGAGGTCGATGAACATATTTTTCTCTTTGTCTTCGACACATCTAGTGTCCTTGTTATAACACCAAGAAACCAACATGATGAACTCGTTATTTATGGCACTTACTGGTAGCCCAGCTGCAAAGTGCAACCCACGCCCACTAGTTTGTTCATCCATGGGCCACTGCTTGCCTGGTTGGTCCTCGCCCAAAAGTCATCCATATCAATATGGCCCACTTTCGAGTCTCGATGTCGAGGCTGCACTCTGCATATGAGTCAGGCATTTTGACTCTCTGATATTTGTACTTCATCTCTTGTTCCGATTACTTAGCTTTAGCTTTAGACTTAGTTGGTTTCTTTGCTTGATGAAGACATGTGTGAGCTCAAGGATGGATGTTGTTGTTCTGCAAGAAATAGCCATGTCAACCGTCATGTTATTCATAATGAAAGCTTGCAGAATGAAGAACTAGAAATTATAAGGCTTAGGGTGCAAGGCGCAGGTTCACAGCATGCTGCAGAGGCTTTTTATTGCTAGGTGCACTTGGGAGGATGTCGACATGAAAAAGGTGCGCTAGTGTTGACATGAGAAAATTTGCGCCAAGGTTAGAAAGGGCGCACTTTTGAGAGGTGTCATATGAAAAATGCAGCACCAAAGGGTAAAGCACAAGGCACGGGTTTACAACATGCAACATGTCATGTTGACGTTAAGGGAGTTGTGCCTGCGCCCTAGGAAAATCTACTAGAGCTGAACCTTGAAAAAGTTGGTGTTGCATGGGTTCAAAGTGCACTAAGGGAAAACGCGTGCGGCGTGGATTTGGAGCACACAACATCCAATGTTGATGTTGCAAAGTGGCATTTGTGCCCTTAGGAAAAAATGCTAAATGTTCTTTCAGTGGAGTGCAAAAAAAGGGTGTGTTACATCAACGTAACTCTGGGAGGTGTTACACAATAAAACAGCATGCCAATGGGTAACAGTTGGATAATTTGACAACTTTATCCTTGATATTTTCTTCCTCTTTCATTTGGATTTCTTGGATGGTAAAGAGAGGGTTTGGTAAGGCGACACGTAGATAAAGATGATCTTTTGGTTTCTTCGGAGGCGGGGTCTTCCGGATATATAGATCTGGAAGGAGAGGTAAAGGGCTTTCAGCTAGGTTGAAGATGGTGTTAGGTGTGTTTCTTTTAATTTTTTATCTTTTACACTTAACCCTAATACCTAATACAAAAAAAACAACCAGGAGAGGAGCCACTTACCCAGATTTATAAATGATGAAGAATGACGCCATTTGAGGGACCACAAGCTCGAAAAATAGAATGCGTGGGTGATAAGGACGGCCGACAGGAACACGGAAACACTTTTCACAATTTTCAATTCGTGAAAATGACAGGTGTCAGTGCCTATTTATAGAAAAATTGGCATTTATTACTTCACCAACTTCTTTTGGCATGACTTTTAGAGCGTCGACATGACAAAAAGTGCGCCTTAGCGCAACCTTATGGATGTCGACACAATGTTTCCAGTGCCTTAAGCGCACATTTTATGATGTTAACATGATAATTTCAGCGCCAAAGATAAAAGGGGCACAACTTTCATAATGTCGACACGACATTGAGTATGCCGAAGGATTTTAAGGTGGCACAAATTCCGGTATGTCGACACGACATTTCCTGCACCTAGTCCAAAAAAGGCACAATTTTGGAATTGTTGACACATGAAAAACTACGTGCGAGGGAATAAGCTAAAAATGGCTAAGTTTAGAAATAACTTGATTTTCAAAAGGGAGTTTTAGGCCATTTTGAACGTTATCAGACTTCTTTAGGGGACCAAAACGGAAATTTTAGTATGGTTACCTGTAAATTGCCCTTGTCAATTTTGTAGGATAACAACTTATATATCAAAAATTATGCTGATTTTACCTTAAACTCAGTGTGGTAAGGAAAGAGTGAGTCAAGAAGGGTAATTGTGAAGGAAGTGGCAATTGTGCTAGGATTTAAACCAAACCCTTTTTCCACACTTGAGAATTGATAAAGGGAATCCAAAACCATCAATATTTTTTAGGGGCATTGTAGATTGTTCCAACTCATAACCCACCATTAACCTTGTTCTCAAAAAGCCTAATTGGCATTGCTTTTGCAAAAGCTGAACAAAACAACCAAACCTGGTGAATTCAATCAATTTAATGGTTGAGATAACATTGCTAGATAGTGGTGAATGTTATTAAATCATTAAACAAGCTAATTTTAGCTTTTAGAGCGATTTTACATATTTTGATGGTATCCTACATTGAGAGAAAGAGTCAAATTTTTAAGATAAGCATAAGTTGAAGAAGTTTTTCCAATCTAACTGGTTGAGTGAGTGTTTTTGAAGGTATGCTTTGCATCACTTTCTTTCACTCTTGACCTTGATTCACACTCCTTGAAGTACTGATACACATGCAAATTGCAAAAGAAACAAATCATTACTCACAGTATTTTTTTAGAATTATTGAGCATTTCCATGTATGCAATGAAAGGAAACAAGGTATTCAACCACCATAAACATGAAATATCATTTCAACCACCATATCCACCATGTTTTTATCACTACAAGGCTTTACCTTCAAGATCACAGTTAAAAAACAATAAGGGATTCTTCCAAGAACACTATTTCATTGTCATGCACAAGATGAACATTGATTTATCAAGATAAAACCATACCATACACCATTCATGTCTTCATCATTCACTTGAAGGTATTGATTAAATCTACATAAAATCAATAACACACCATTACACAATCATTTCATGCAATCTTACGGTCCAAGGCTTCTTTGCAACTCAAAATAGGATATGAACTCTCAAATTGAATATCAATGACTAGATTAATCACATACATGCTATTTCATGATGCAAGCACCATTGATAAACCTTACATATTTTGAGAATACATAGAGGAAATTTCATTCTTACATGTAAAACATGGAAACTATTTATTCAACGCCACCTTTCTTATTCATTTTACCATAATTACAGTCTTCTTCTTCTTATAGCATGATATTACTTCATATAATCTTCATCTCCTTTGTTTCTCTCTTACTCTCCTCGAGATATCTTCTCTCCCCAACTCTTTATGCTCCTAACTTATTCTCCCATTCGATCCTTATCTCAATTCCTCTCCATCTTATATACCCTAACTAACGTTTCAAGATCTATATGCACATACATGACCAAAGTAGGCATAATACAACATTTTAAAACATGTATTGACTCACACACTCTATGACTCACTCTCAAACACTTTAACCATCAAAACACCTTTTCTACTTATTAACAAGCCATTTCTTCACTTTATTGAGGTTTATAAATTTGAATCTAGAAATGGAAGGAAAACCTATCACCCAAGTTTGTAGACTTTTAGTCACCTAACTCCCTCTCTCATGCCTTCAACATGCTCCAACACACTTGATTTGAACTCACAACCATGGTTAGAATGAGAAATTGTCAATTTGGATGCTCTTTGAAGATTCCCTACATCATAAAAGGACCTCCAAAACCTATCTCAAACCAAAATTTTATTGAAAACCAAAATTTGACTTATTTGTGATTATGCTACCGCATCAAACATCTACGAGTCTTTGGAAGAACAAAGATAATGGGATTGATGGTACATATCAAGCTCCATAATTATAACACAATTTATGTTGTTGTGGTGTACAAATATTATTAGACATGGTAAAGTAGATGGTGCTCCAACCATATCTATTCCAGGGACCAATAACTCACAAAAAGACAAGAGAAAATTAAACGTGACCCTAATGAGTAGACTTGTTGAAATATATGACCCACCAGGTTGATGAGCACTAGAGTCAAGACATTGGAAAAAATCCATGGAGGATGAATATAATTCCTTGATCAAGAACATAACACAACATCTTATATATCTTCCACTTGGAATTAATCCAATTAGTTGCAAATGGGTTTTCAAAACCAAATAAAAGAAAATGGTAGTGTTGACAAGTATAACACAAGACTCATCGTAAATGCAGTGTATGTAAAAAGAGAAGGCATTGATTATAAGGAGAAATTTTCTCATGGATAAGATCAAAATAATCAAGATGATGTTTTCTCTAGTTGCACAATTTGGATGGAAAGTCCACCAAAGGGATGTAAAAAGTGTTTTTCTTAACAATGATTTTTAATAAGAATTTTTCATAACACAACCAAAAGGTTTTTTCATTCCAAATTAGGAAACAAACTTTTATAGAGTCATAAGTCACTATTTGGTTTGAAATAAGAACCCTGATAATGGTACATCAAGATTGGTGTCCATCTCATTGAAAATAGATTTAAGATAAATCCCTACACCCAATCTCTACCTCAAACAACAAGGGGGGAGGTGGTGATTATAATAGTGTATGTCCAAAATCTAGTAATCACTTACAGATTTGTGACTATGATTGATACAACAAAAAAATAAATTAAAAGATTGTTTGACATGACAAATATCATGTTTCTCCATTATTATGCTGGATTGGAAGTATGGCATTAATAGAATCAATTTTTATGAGTCAAATGAAGTATGCCAAAAAAATGCTTGATAAATTCAGGATTATGGAATGCAAACCTAATGCTACACTTGTGGAGGTAAGGCTTTAGTTTTGTCAATTAAATCCATCACCATAAGTGAGCTATGACTCTCTATCAATAGTTTATTGGGAGTCTCATTTATTTTCCTATATTAGTCTAAGTATCAGCTATGCAATGAGATACCTTTCTTGATTCGTGTAAGATCCCAAAGAAAGTCATTGGAAAGCAAGAAAGTAGATATTGATGTTTATCAAAGGAACAATTAACTTTGTATTAGAGTACAAAAACTGACTAATTATTTTTAACATAATATATGGATTCCTATCATGCTAAAAACACTAAAGACAAAAATTCCACTTTTGGATATATCTTTTCATTGGAATCAAGAATTATAATGTTGTTTCTCGTTATTATATTGAAGTATAATATCATGTTGTAGTAGGAGTTGTATGGGAAGTGATATGGATATGTCACATTCTTTACTCTCAAATGTATGGTGTTCATATGTATGGTGTTCATGGGAAGTATTCATATGTATCGTGTTCATGGCTATGGATATGGCTATGAGACATTGGGTTACATAATAAACTATTATTCATGTGTGTGTTCAACCAAATGTTGGCCATTATTATTTGATGTTCAATGGGGATAATACGGAGGTACATGAATGAATGTATAGTAAAATATGTCACATTGGTCTCAATGTAACCTTGAATTGTCTAATCATTCATATATAGGCCACATGTACATAGTATGCATCAAAGTTGTCAACACAAGTCAAGGATACACTTATTGAATTAGACATTGTCATTGATCAATATGTGTTTTCATTATGTTCCATCTATGAATTTGCACTTGTGTGAAATAGATAATGGAGATGGTAGTGAGCGGGATATGGTAGTGGTAATATACTTATTCGTAATGTTTCCTTATTAGTAAGCTTAGTGATTTTATCTTGTAATACAACGTAGTTATCCACATCGTACCCAATAACTCGATGATAATGACAAAAGGATTTGTCTTAAGATTTTTAAAATGAGGATTTTGGTCTATGTTAAATAGGAGATATTACAATTAGATTTATATCAAGAATTATCTATAACATATCTTATGGTTTTTAAACACTTTTGTTTTCTTCATTGATGGCATGATGAGGAAGGATTTCCATCAAGCTAGGGTGTGTAATATTTGGTAGGTAGAGTATTAAACATAATATCATAATACATGGGTATGGGACATTGTATCGATGAAATGATGTATAATGAATCATCATCATGTTTATATGTAGGGAGTTGTGTAGATGGAAAAATCTATATAGTAATGTCCACATGTTTAGATGATGGAGGTCATGTGTAAATGGATGTTGATACTCAAGCTTAAAAGGTTCATGTGTAGCCTTAACCTCAAGATTGTGGGAATGAAGCTTTATAATAGTTTCCCCATACTTGATCATTACCTCACTAATGGTTAAATGATAAATAGTGGGGGTTAAGTTCCTCAAATATAAGGTGTGGTAACAAATTCCTATTAAAGAATTGTTGTTTTTCCACATTGGTGTCTTGATATAGGAGATGGATTAAGACATCCTTAAAAGTGTATGCTATGTTCATGAACATGTTAATTTATATCTCATTAAATTTTAAGAAAATGATTAAAGTAAACATTATAGTTATAACTAGTACGTAAGTTGGTGAAGAATTCTTGTGTTATCATAGGAAACAAGTCAAAAAAATTGCCAATAATATTTATCAATAATACAACTAGGGTTTAGAGTTAGAGAGACGAAGCAAACTTATACAATCATACTATGTGAGGAAGTGCTTATAATGTGTACATAAGCATATCATGGTGTTTTCAAGATGTTAATAAATAATCTCAATCTAAAACTTAGTGCATGATGGGTACATGGGTATTTACACCCCTTCACGGTTGACCATGTTGATCTAGATTGACGTGCAACCCAATGGACAACATAATTATAATGATGGTGCTTAATGTGTTATAACAACTAATTCCAAATGAAATATTTGTATAAAAAAACTAATTTTCTTGCAATTCAAGTTTAATACAAATTGGAAAACTCCATAAAGGAAATGTATGCCTGAGATCTATCTCTTTATTCAAAACAAGCTACTTTATAGCTATAGAATGGAGAATATGAAAAACTTATAAAAAATAGAATATGAAGGGTTCCATATGGTAACTATAATATCATCCTATATGGAGACCATTTGTATCCACCTTGGGGATGGATTAAAAGAGATAGAAGTGGAAAAAATCTGAAATATATCATATTGTTGCTATTTTTAGTGTTCTTTGTTGGGGTCATATCTCCTAGCCCATTGACTTCATTTGCGAACTATATGACCCATTGGAAATATTATGGAGGGAACTAAAAAAATCCACTACAATGATAACATGTTCGATATCATCATAAAGTCTTGAATCCCATAAAACTCTAAAGACCCTCGAAAATGTAAAATACTAAAACTAAATTATATTTTCATGAATTCTCAAAAATATTTTTTAAAATCATGTTCTAGGAAATTCTTTCCTCATTAAGAATAAATGTGCCCCATTGGTTATAAATTTTGAACCAAGTGTGGAAATGAATTCTCAATCTAGCTCTTGGTGAACCACTTCCCTTGGAGTGCCATCTACCTTGCCTTCACTATTCGGTAAAGTGTAATATGTTTATGCATCATGTCCTTGACCACCTTGTCAATGATTTGGTCAAATTTTACTAGTATCACACATTATGGGTTCATCTCTCCACTCTACATTGTTCACCAATGTTTGATGTATCCAAGAGTGGTGGAAAGTATGGGTGGAGTAGCTCAACATTGAAAACTGGATGCAACCCGAGGTAGGGTGAGAAGATTAAGCTCAAATGAATTCTCACCAAATTATTTGGTGATAGTGTATGGACCATATAGCAAATTTTGAGCTTCCTGTATGGATCCTTGAGTTTCTCTTTCTAAAGATGTATCCATATCTTGTCACCCACTAGGATTTGATGAGGAACCTAATAGGCATCATGACATTACTTGTACTTCTTGTTAGTTTTTTCCATAATCTCACGAACCCAATGATGAATGTGAAATATTCATTCCATGAATTTGGTTACTTTGTCTACTTATTTCCACATATGGAAAAATTATTTTTCCAACATAATGGCCAATGCTACATCAATGGGAGATAGTGGTTGGAATCTAAAACATACCTAAAATGAGATATTTCCTACGGAGTTTTGAAGATCTTGTATGTAGTTATGTTGGACATACACAAGACTTTCATCCATGTGCGTGGATGTTTTGAGTGATCTTTGCTAAAGAAGATGCATGATTATGTAGTTGACTACCTCTATCTACCCATCGGTCTAAGGGTGGAATGCGGTATACTTCTTTGATTTGAATCCATCTGGAACATATTGTAGATCAAAATATCCCCATAAATATGGAATAAATATATGACACTATGATTCTTGGAAGGCCGAATGAAGCCAAATGGTCTCAAATATAGTCTCCTCTAAAAATATCATCTTCTTACAAGGTGCTAAGATTACCATTTTTGAGAACCTATCAACCACCACAAGAACAAATTCATGGCCATGCCTAATGTAAGGGATGCGACATGAAATCCATTGAGATATACTCCCACAATGTTTTTGGAATTGGTATAGGGGTGTAAAGGCCCTAATTTTGATTGGTTTGCTTAGTAATTGCACAAGTTGTGCAAGACTTGATATATCTAGTAACATCACAATGAAAATATGGCTAGTAAAAATATTTCTAGAAGACTCACTATTTTCCCCATTCCAAAGTGACCTATAACCAAACTATAGTGAGCCTTCCAAATCAATTTTTTTACACTTACCTATAGTAACAAACAAGTATCTTATGTGGCACAAAATCCTTTTTATAAATGATAATATGGAATATTTTTCCAACCCTCAATCCCTAATATCTATTAAAAATTTAGGGTCATGTTCATACATTTGCAGTCACTTTGGTGTTTCATGCCCATATGAGTTAAGGATTGTCCTCAAGGATGTAATTGGGGGTGACTTAAACAATCAACAACTGGGTTGACACTTCCCTTCTTATGCAGGATGTTAAGATAAATTATTGTAGATAGAAGACCATATTTGGTGACGATCATTTTGTAGCTTGCCTTAGGTGTATGAATTACAAAGGATTATGATATGTGTACATGATAGTCTCTTTTCCTATAATGTAGTGTTTCCATTATTTTCTGACTTGGAAAATGGGGTAAAAATCCTTTTCATATGTTAGGTACCTACGCAATGTGTCAAAGAAGTTCTTGCTATGGTATGCTATTAAATTCCCATGTTGGATGAGGAATGTATTTAGTGCATATTTTGAAGCATATGTTTCTATCTCAAATGATTGTTATAGATATGACAATACCAAAACTTATGTTGAATAGAGTCTCTCCTTCATGTATGCAAATTCCTTTTGATATTCCTCTTTCTATTAAAACTTTACTTTTGCTCCTCCATGTGATACCTATTTCAAAGGTCATGCAATACAAGAAAAACTAAGTGCAAACCTGCAATATAAGTTGGATAATATTAAAAAATCAAGTTTCATAAGAGTCTTTGGGCCTTATTAGACTTAGATGACATGGATCTTCTCTAGATCCATTTGCATGTCATACTTATCGATGATATATCCCACGTATTGGATACTCTCCATGTTAAAGGAACACTTATCTATAATGGCATAAATATTATGTTGACACAAGGTCCGAAGAACCCGATGGAAATGTTGAATGGGTCCTCTCATATCTCACTAAAGATAACAATGTCATCTAGGTACACAACCAAAATGAATCCATGAATGGTCACATGATATCATTCATTATCCTCATAAATTTTGTTGGTTAATTTATCAACCCAAAAGGCATGACCAACTCATTTGAAAAATCCCTCATATTTGAAGATAGTCTTCCAAACATCCTTTGGATAGATGAGAATGTGGTATTAGCCTGACTTTAAATTGATCTTAGTGAAAAATTTATCTACCTTGAGATGGTCCAAGAGATCATCAATTCATGGAAGTGGTTATTTATTTTTTTACTTTTGTGATTATGGTAAAGCTTTGATAATCAATGTAAATCTTACCACACCCCATATTTGTTTTGGGCAAGAACAATTGGGCTCCCACAAGGTGATGCACTTTGTTTAAAGTGTCTCTTTAGAATCAAATCTTGAATGTGATGTTTGGTTTCTTTATTCTCAAGTACTGAGTGTTTATACAGGGACCATTCGAAATGGTATTCCAGGGGACCAATTTAATTGGATGTTTCACCTAAAAATGCAAATCCACACTTGTCGATGGTATTAATACATACATGTATTTAGAAATCATCTTCTCCATATATTTTCATTGCATTGTTTAGCTTGTTATGACAAATCTTGTGGTTATTATAGCCGTTTTTTATCCTCAAGTCTGATCATGAGTAGGACAAAGGTCATGATTTGAGAAATCAACCTCTGACATTATTTTACACATATTATGGCCACTAACTTAGCAAGGGATATGTATGGGATGTGGTACTGATTATCATCTAAAGTGATGATGGTGTTGTTATTCCTAGTCTTGTAGACACTATTACGATGAAACATATATGGTTGTCCAAGAAGCACATCACAAACATTCAAGGGTGCAACATCACATACCACCACATCCTTGAATGGTTTGATTGAATAGGGAAGATGACACTATTGATCCACATAGATGACTCTTCCTTAATTGACCCAATTGACAAAGTATGGTTGTGGGTGAGGAGTTGTTACCAAATTCATCCTCTTTATTGTTTTCACAAATATCAAATTTTATTACTCCCAATATCTAGGATAAAGTGAAGGGTCACACCATTTACCCACATTTGTGGTGAATTAGTTGTTGTAGATCCTTTTTCGTGGAGACACTATTAATATGGTGGCAACAATGGTATAAAAATTTCATTCATAATCAACTCCCCTTCTTCATGTGCACATAGGTTCTCTACAAAGGATTCTCTTACATCTATCTCCTGTGACTCTATTAATAAATTTTTATTGATGTCTCGACAATCCTTTTGACATGGTACCTACTCTTATACTTCTCACACCACATTCTAGTGTCTTTTGTGGATTTTCATTTTGTACCTATTTCTTATCCTATTTTTTTGGTGGTGCATCATTTCATCGTTGTTTGGTGTCATCCTTCCCTTTCTTTAAATATTAAGGATCTTTTTTTCCCCTTCATTTTGACTTTTCTTCAACCTTGATTGCATATCAATAAGCTTCCCTGATCATATTGATGTCTGCAAACTCCATCTCCTTTTGTATGTAATATCATAATCCATTGTAATATTTTACATCTAATACTTATAAGTGTCTTGAGGTTCCCATTTTTTCGATAGTGTATAAAACTCATTAGTGTAGTCTTATAATGTTTGATCATGACCCTAAAGTAACTAGTGTAGTTTCTTGAAAGAGTCATTAGTACCTCTATCTATCTTTGGAGGGCAAGGAACTTTAGGTACTCATCCACCCTTATATCTCTATCTAGAGGATGAGGAGTGAGCAAAACCCCTATGTGAACTCTATATCTATATCTGAATGAGGCTAGTCGAACATACCCCGAAACTTCAGGTCAAATCCATTTTCGGATCACTTTCGTCGGGGTGAATTTGACCCTCTTTCCCATGCATTTCTCGGGGCTTTCGGGTATTCCATGTTACATTATCCCGAGATGGAATTCCCTCTATATGACCCAAGATCAATATGCGGGGTTTTCAATCGAGACACATAACATAGATGCTCAATCCAAAGAAGCTGTGTCATGTCTCCCCCTTTAGATAATTTTCAGGCCGGGTGCCTTGACCTAACTTCACTGGATAATATTCTTCTTTGGTGGCCTTTACAAAATTGTCCCATGTTTATGGTGGTTTCGTATTAATAGTTACAAAAACATTATCATCATCTTGTAGGCAATATGACTCCCACCATTTTTTGACATGCAAACAGGGTTTCAAAGAGTCTGCAAACATTATCTTTTCATTATCAGAGAAATTATTGATAGATAAATATGATTCTAGTTGATCGAGCCATTTATCTAATTCATCAACATCAAATTTTCCTTTCAAATTACATATATTAATTTGGTCATAGATCTTGTAATTATAAACTAAAACAAATTAAAATCTTTGACACACAATAAACATCTTGAAATCATCTGGGGTATTTTATTCATTGTTTGAGAATACATTATATAGCTAAGATAGCTCCATCAAAATTTGGTTCAACTATTATCTGTACTTCTAGTCTTGCTCAACTATATTTCCACATATCTCTCATATATCCCAACAATATCTCACTCAACCCTTTATTCCCTCAACTATCCTAGAATCTCTCATTCTACTGAGTTGTTTACTCACATATAACAAATATGATATTAATATTACACACACAAATAATGATCAACTAATGTGAGCACTAAATAATATTTCCTAATAGCAAAATGTCAAATTTTACTTGTACCTTGAAGGGCATTGAACCCTCATGGGTTTAATTGATATGGGTGTAGTTGTGGAGGTGGGGTCGATTGCGGGGATAACCTATGGGAGGACGTCAACAAATTGTGCCATCATCTCCCTAATATACCTCTTAAGGGTATCATTAATTAATTATTGGACATGATATATCATTTCCTCTTGTATTATTTGAGGTAATTTGAAATGAAAAGGAAGGTAATTCAAAGGATCGCAAGTCTCGATACCATGCTTCTAGTATTCTAACCTCATGTATATGACACGCAAGAGTGGAATGGAATTTCTTTGATACCAATGATCTAAATTAAACTACAACCTGGTGGAAAACACACTAATAATGATGTTTAATGTGTTATAACAATCAATTCAACAATGAAATATCTATCTAATAAACCAAATTTATTGCAAATCAAAATTTATAGAAATTGGAAAACTACATAAGAGAGATGTATGCCAAAATATCTATCTCTTTATTGAAAATAAACTACTTTATGGCTATCTAATGGAGAATATGAAAAACTACCAAGAATAGAATATGAAGGGTTTCATATGATGAAAAAAGGTCATCCTACATGGAGACCATTTGTATCCACCTTAGGGATGGATTGAAAAATATAAAAGAGGAAACAATTGTGAATCTATCCTATTATTACTATTTTTTAGTGTTCCTTTTGGGGTCATATCTCCTAGCCCCTTGACACTGATTTTTGAATCATACGACCCATTGGAAAGATGAAAAAGTGAACTAAAAAAATCCCCTACAATGATATCACTTTGGCTATTTTCATGTAGTTCTAAGACCATAAATTTTTCAAAGACCCTAAAATTATAAAATACTAAAAGTTGTCAAAAATTGCTAAAATATATTTTCAGGACTTTTCAAAAATATTGTTATAGATCATGTGTACCTAGGGATACGAACTTGTCCTCTATAACAAAACTTCATTTTTAATGCTGGGGTATAGTTCAACTATCTTTGGAGGTCTCATTTTTGGGTTTGTTTCTATATTATGACTTTCTTGTACTAAGATACGACTTCTAATTTTTAAAAACCCTAGCACTTGTGCTTGTGACCTAAATGGTTTAGTAACAATCGAGATGGACTACTCCACTTGATTAAGAAAATATTGAATAAATAAATGCCTAAATCTAAATATGTAACAACGTTGAATTTAAACAATTAAGTACAAATTTGACCCAAGCAAGAGAAGCTATAAAGTATGAAACCCTAGTTATAAATGAAGGGATATTAAGACTTAGCTAATTCACAATTAATTATAGACTCTGTTGAAGTGATGAATGATGAATAAAGGGAAAACTATCGCACTATGTTGTCACCCTCAAAATTCCCCTCATTTTTCAAGTAAAGCTCTTGAAAATTTTGAGTTGGTGCCTTTGAGATATGTTTGAGCATAGTGAGAAGTTTGGAGAGATAAAAAATTAGTGCTTTGAGAAGGTGGGTGCTCATTTGCAATCTCCCTATTAATTTGAAATCTTGCAGATCATGGTTCCCAACTAGATGCTTAAAAATTGTTTTCCCCCTTTGAATGAAATTTTCAAATCCTTCTCTATGACCATGGATCATGTTGAGCCTAGTGTTGTTTACTGATTTCCCTTTCCACGAGGAGCAATGTGTTATTCGGCATAAATGGCGAGGAGTTTTCCCTCTTTGTAATTTTCCATATTCATGAGTGATGGGCATATCTTCCCTATCAATTTTTGGCCCCAACATCCATGAGTATGTGGACATCTCTGATTGGATGTGGGAAGGTGGGTCATCGGGTCACTTTTGGAATTTTGGTTTTGTATGAAGAAAGGTAGTGTTCAATCGGGGCCCAAATTGGTTAAGTATAGAAGGACCGCGAAGGTGCCACGTGTCTCTTCGACACACTTTTGGTATGGTGCACAAAAGTGAGACTCCAAATGTGCGCAGCCCTCCACATGTGGTCAAATTTTGAAAAGACAAAAAGCTAGCCGATAAATTGGCTAAGTATAAAAGAACCGGCAAAATCCTCCATGCATCCCAACGATGCACCTCCAAAGGCCAAGTTCAAAGAAGGATCTCAAGTGAGCATAGAATCGCCACGTGCCTCATCGATGTAACTTCAAAAGTGCGACCCAAGGGATAGACCCCAAATGAGCACCAGCTCTCCACGTGTTCGGAGCCTCAAAAGTTAAAAAAATGGACGTGAAAGGTCTAAGGCTAATGGAAAGAACCACGTGTCAGCTCAGTGCAACTTTAGAGGTGAAATACAAAGCAAGTCCACAAAAAGCGTGAAGCTTCCACGTGTCTAGAACCCAACATAGTCGCTCTCAAATAAGCAGAAGGGACCCAGCTAAAAGTGGAGAAATAAGAGCGAGGTCTAAATTGGTTAAGTACAAAAGGATTGGCGGATGGTGCCACGTGCCTCATCGATGCACCTTCAAAGGTTGAAACCAAAGGCAGTTCCCCAAACATGCATAACTCTCCACATGCCTCATCGGTGCAACTTCAAAAGAACACATGGCCCAGAGAGAGCCCTAATTAGCGCAAGCCCTCCACATGTCTAGGGTCCGATAGAAGTCAAATGGGTAGTGGGTTCGATCGACTAAGTATAAAAGAATCGGTGGATCCCTCCACGTGTCTCAATGGTGTGCCTTCAAGGGTCGAAGCCAAAGATGGTCCCCCAATGAGCGTCAGCTTCCCACGTGTCCCAGGTCCGAAAAGGGAACAAAGTCGGTTGTTGAATCGACTAAGTATAGAAGGGTTTGTGGAAGCCTCCACGTGTCATCTCGGTGTAACTTCAAAGGAAAAATCTGGAGGTAGGTCCCAAATGTGCATTGAGACTCCACGTGTCTAGGGTCAGACATATGGCCCCACCAAACAAAAGGGACTTAGCCAAAACACAACGAAACAAGGTGAGGCAGTGGAAGGAGCCACGTGTCTCTTCGATGCTCTTTCAAGAGGCAAGATACCAAGTGAGTTTCCAAATGAGAGGGAAGCTTCCACGTGTCCTAGGGTCGACATAAAACTTTCACCAAACAAAGGAAAAATTCAATAGTTAAGCCCACATGAAGAGTCAAAGCGGGAGGCGGGCCGTCGGAGCAATTTGAGATTTTGAGCCTTGTTTCCAAAAGGGCTTAAAGTTATAAAGTGACCCGTGACCCCGCTCATGTAAAGGAAAAGGTCAAATGTCAAGCCCATGTCGAATTCAAAGCGGGAAGGCGGGTTGGCAGAGAACTTTGAGATTTTGAGCCTCATTTATAAAAGAAGTAAAATTATAAAGTGAATCGCGACTCCGTTACCACTCAGGTAAAGCCACGTGTAAAACACAAATACAAAATGTGAATTTGTGGGCTTGCAGGGCTACGGGGAACTTTTTGCACTTTTACATCTTGCATCTTTTTGTTAAGGCGCAATTTCAATTTCGGGCCCACGGATCCATTTTTACATTTTCACCATTTTGTATGGATTGATTAAAATGAGCATAACTTTGGCTCTAGTGCTCGAAATTTGACAAATTTTATACTGTTGGAAATGTCTTGGTCTCCTCTATGCCATGAAGCATAAAATATTGTTTTTAGTAGGAGTTGATGGTTAGAAATATGGAAAACGTTTTTCAAGCCATTAATGTGTGATCTGATTGCTTCAAACAAATCAGATTTGATCCGATTTCCATCCTTCCTTCTTGACATGCCAAACAGACATGGAGAGCCGACTAAAACCTTGATTTGGGTGAAAATATGGAAAACATATTTCAAGCCATTAATACATGATCCAACTGCTTCAACCAGATCAGATCTGATATGATCTTCCCTCTTTCCTTCTTGACATGTGAAAGACATGTAGAACCAGATTTGACAGGTTGCGGGTGGATTTGTAGGGGGCATTTATGGTTGGTATTTGAGCTTCCAAATCAGATTTTCTTCCTCTTCTTCTTCTCCTCTTTTCACTCCATCTATAAATGTAAGAGGCTTGGCTCATTGCAAAAGGTTGGACTTTGATACTTTTGAAGTGTAAATAGAATCAAAAGTAAATCAATACAGAAGGATTTTCCCCTTTTCTCTATGTTCCTCCATTGTCCCTTCTTACTTACCTAAAATTCATGGATCATTCATCTTCTGTGATAAGAAACTTTGTGTTCTTGTTGATATGATTTCTAGAACTTTGTGTCTGTGGAATGATATCTTATGCTGTGAATGTGAATGATTTTGTTTTGTATCACTCTTTCTCAGTACGTATAGGGTTATACTCTACTATCTATATTTCCTGAAAGTAATGTTATTCTCTGCTTTCTTTTTCTTCAGTTCTTCCATTCATTTGTATTGATAATCTATTTTTGTATAAAAGCATTTCAAGATGTCAGTGTCCAGCCTTAAGATGAAAGTTGTACATTTGTATATAAGCTTTATTACTTGCTTTCAATAAGGTAACCTCTCCCATAAAGAGGAGGGACTTGTTGTCCCCTAACTGTGGTTTTGATCAAAGTACCATTTTAAAACCCAATAGTTTTTGGTGACTCCGCTGGGGATTTTTTTTCAAACATATCCCTTTCAAAAGAACAACTTCAAGATCATTTTTGATCTAGTGACTCTACGGTATACACGTGGGAAGAAATATCTTGGGGTTAAAGATTCTCATTTTCAACTTCTGGAGCAACAAAACTTCCCTCTTCTTCCAGCAAGAAGGAACAGAGGAACTCATTCTTCAAGCACACCTCCTGTTAAAGATAGAAACTCCAAGAATAGCATTCCTCTAGAACAACTCAGTCCTAATCTTCTTGCTCTGATACTTGTTGGTGTTTTAGTTCCCCTTCAGACAATCTTCCCACAGATGGCAGCACCTCTACCTTGGGGACAATGGATTGGGCCCCTTGCTCTTCCTCAGCCATTGAATGAGTTACCCAGGAGTAGTAGGAAAGGTTTTCCTAAATTCCAAGGTGATGGGAAAGTACACCCAGATGAACACATTGCAGCCTTCATTGTTGCATGTGGGATTCTTGGGGTTGAACATGAAGATGTTTCTATCAAGCTCTTTGTGGAAACATTGCAGGATAATGTTGTTGATTGGTTCTATCATCTTCCTGTTGGGTCAATTACTAATTGGACCACCTTGAAAACTTAGTTTGAGCAACATTTCAAACTTGTCTGAAGATGTGCATGCCCTCTTAGCTCAATTTCTCATATCAAGAAGGAACCACATGAACCCATGAGGGAGTTTGTGGCTAAATTCAACAAGCTAGTTCTTAAAATTCCACAAAACACTTGCCCATAGATAAAATCCAAAAGTGCTTCTTCCTCAATGCTCAGTATTGCCTAAAGTGAGTTATGCACTAAGGAGGGCTAACCTTGCAACTCTAGATGTTGATCAGAGATTGGATATCAGTGTTGAGGATGATTTAATCATGTCAGTAAATTGAAAAGAGAACCCTCCAAATCTAAAGCATCTTCTTCTTCCTCTTCCCTGGAGCCAATTCTGATCAGTTAGTACAAAGCTTACAAATGATCTCATTACTATCAAGAAATTGGCTCAGCATGCTCCTTACCAAGATATTCCAAAGAAGAGTTTTCAGCCCAGGAACCATTTGCCTTCTCCTCAGAATAAATTGGCTATTGAAGGCCCACCTATCAAGGTTCTAGTCAATGCAACTTGTGAAGTTAAAGAACTTGATGACGAGGAGTTTAATGAAGACTTTGAAGACCCAGACCCAAGAAGAAGAGGTGGATGAAGTTCATTTCTTACCACTAAGGCATGGGTGATGAAGATGAATATGATGAAAGAGTGGCGAGAGAATAGTGAGTCATATGTTGTTATGACTTGGGAGAAAACGAACAGAAAATAAAAAGTGATGCAGCCTGCTAAGAAATCCAAGGAGCTTCCTGTAACTATTCCGGTGGTTGCTAAAAGAGAGCCCCTATTCCCACTACCTCCACGCAAAAGGTGAGTAATGCCAATCCTCCTCCTTCTACCTCTGTTTCCAAAACTTCTTGTCCTTTAACTCCTAAAGTTGATAAATCAAAAGTTCCTCCTGTTCCTAGTAGTGATGCCTCATCCACCTCTAGATCTTTTGATATCATTGATCACCTCAAAAGGACCAAAATCCAAATCTCAGAGGCAGAATTTTACCAGACCCATCCAAAAGCCTTTGCTAAAATGGTAAACTTTATCAATTCCAAATCCAAAGCTTTATCCAATACTTCTAAAGGTCTTTTTCCCACTCCCTCTTCCTCACCTCAACCAAGCCTTGTGGCTGCAGTCACTTCTCCTAATGAGAAAATTGAACCATTTTATGTGACTCTCCTCATAGTTAGCCATAAACTTAGTAATTGTGTCATAGACTCAGGAGCATCAAAAAATGTAATGCCTACAAAAGTAGCTCATGCTTTGGGCCTAACTCTAACATGTGCCTTTGGTTCCTACTATTCCATGGAGAGTAGAAAAGTGCCTTTGGTTGGAAGGATTAAAGATGCACAAGTAGCCTTCATTGCTTTTCCAGAGAAAAGGGTCTTAGCCACTATTTTGGTTGCTGATATTCCTCCCTCATATGGTATGTTGCTGAGTAGGAATTTTTGTAAAAAGGTAGGAGGTGAAATTCAGATGGACTGGTCACATGCCTTGATCCCGGTCAATGGAAAGATGAAGAAGTCTACTACCTGAGAAACAAACTGAGTATATTGTGTAAAATACTGATGATCCAAAATCACAAATACTCTATGAAGATATAGGGCATGGCAACTATATGATCATGTCAGAAGATGAGGCAAATCTCCCTAAGGGAGTGATTCATGATCCCAATGGCATTTGGACTTTGGAGTTTGATGGAAGCTGCTCTTCAGCTAGTTTTGGAGTTGGTGTGGTGTTAATCTCTCTAGAAGGGAAGATTCATCATTTTCTTTCAAGCTTCATTTTGAAAATACAAATAATATAGCTGAGTATGAGGCTCTCATCCTTGGGTTGAACATGGAAAAAAAATAGGAGTAAAGAATCTTTGTACTCGTGGTGATGTAGAGTTGATTGTGAAATAGGTAAAGGATCTTTACCAAGTCGAGAATAGGAGATTGAAACATTATAGAAATTTTGTTTGGGATTCCATTGAATTCATTGATGCTTTCTCAATTGAATTTGTGCCAAGAGAAAAGAATACTAGAGCTGATTCTCTAGCTATCTCAAGATCTTTGTTGATTCCTCATCCAGATTTCTCTCAAGAGAAATTTACCATTGAAATGATTCATAGGCCTAGTGTGTCGGATAATTCAAGCAAATGGCAGGTTTTCAATGATGATCAACACTTGCTCTCTTTCTTGGAGCTTAAAGATAACTTTAATTAGTTATATTTTGAAGGAAGTGAAACTCTACCTAGAGAATATGTGCCCTCTAATGAAGAAGATATCAAGGAAGAAATGGATCAGGATGGCTATATTAAGTTGAAGGGTAACAAGATTCCCAAAGGACTGGTGAGTCTAGAAGATCTGTTTAACAAACATGATAGGTTCATCAAATTTGAAGCTTCTCAAGGGACTCGACAATTTGTTAAGTATGAGAAGGTCAATATTGGAAGCAATGATGAACCTAGGGTGGTGAATATTGGAAAATGCTGCACTCAAGAAGAGAAAAAGAAATCAATAAACCTATTGAATAAGTATATGTCGATGTTCTTTCCTATTCATATGAAGATCTTAAGGCTTTTCAACCAAAGGAGATGCAACACTATATCCCTCTGAGACCTAGGATCAAACCTTTCAAGCAGAAGAAAAGGTAGTATAATCCTAAGGTTATTGATACTATTTTTCAAGAGATCCAAAAGTTACTAAAAGCCAAGATTATTTTCCCTATACATCATTCAACTTGGATTGCCAACATTGTGCCTTGTCAGGAAAAAGAATGGTGAGATTCACATCTGTGTGGATTTCAGGAATTTGAATCAGGCCTCTCTAAAAGACAACTATCCACTCCCCATGATGGATCAAGTTTTGTAAGTTGTCTCAAGCTCTAAGATGTTGTCTATGCTAGATGGATTCTCTGGATACAATCAAGTGGAAGTCAGTACCCCAGATCAGCACAAGACTACCTTTACTACCCCTTGGGGCACCTTTTCCTACAAGAGAATGCCATTTGGTCTTATCAATGTTGGTGCCACTTTTTAGAGGGCAATGGATTTAGCTTTTGGCAGTCTAAAGGGAAAGTGTATTGTTGTGTACCTTGATGATTTGACTATTTTTTCCAAAACAAGGGCATATCATCTTCAACATCTAGAAATAGTTCTTCAAAAATGCAGGGAACATGGAGTTTCTCTCAATCCTAAGAAGTTTGTCTTTTGTGTTACTGAAGGCAAGTTGTTAGGGCATATTATTTCCAAAGAAGGGATCAAGATAGACCCAAAAAGAGTTCAAGCAATCCAGCAGATTCCTCTTCCCACAAGAAAAAAGGGTGTTCACTCTTTCTTTGGCAAGATAAATTTCTGAGGAGATTCATTCCAGATTTTACAGAACTGACTATGAGCATTGCTCAAATGATGAAAGGGAAGAAAACATTTGGTTGGTCTTATGAAGGTAAGGGAGCATTTGAAGATATCAAGAAAGCCATTGCTAAAACTCCCATCTTAGCATGTCCTAATTTCAGCAAGGATTTTATTATCTATTGCTATGCTACAGAGAATACCTTGGTTGTTGTGCTAACTCAAAAAAATTATAAGAATCATGAACTTATAATTGCCTTCATGAGTTATGTTCTGAAATCTCATGAATTAAAATATACTATGATGGAGAAACATGATTTTACAGTGGTCAAAGCTGTTAAGTAGTTTTGTTTTTATATTCTTAATTCTCACTCTGTTGTGCTTGTACCTGATACAACCATCAAGTCTATTCTTACACAACAGGAGTTTGGAACTAAGAGAGGTAATTGGGTAGCAAAGGTCCAAGAATATGACCTTGATATCAAGCCAACTAAGCTAGTTCGGGGTAAAGGCTTGTGTGAGCTTATTGTTGAAGGGGCTGATGAAGAATTGTCCACAAAAGTAGTTGATGTCCCTGTTGTCCTCTTCCTCAGTTCAACAGATGAGTGGTATGTTGATATTGCACATTTCTTACTTATGGAGAATTTCCATCCCATTTGAGTGCCAAGGAAAAGAGAGCTATTAAGCTAAGGTCTGCACAATATGTATTATGGGAAAATTTTATTCAAGTGAGGCATTGATGGAAGATTCCTTAAATGTGTGGACAAAGAGCAACAAAAGAAGTTGTTTTCATCTTTTCATGATCAGGCTTGTGGAGGGCACTTCTCTTCTGATCACTACCCATAAGATCCTTTGTGCAGGGTACTATTGGCCTACATTGTTCAGAGATGCATCAAAATGGGTAGGTAAGTGTGAAGCCTGTCAGACTTTTGTTGGGAGACCTAAGTTGGTTGCTTTACCACTCAAACCAGTAGTGATTGATGAGCCTTTTCAACAGTGGGGATTGGATTTCATTGGAACTCTTAACCCACCTTCCAGTGTTGGACATACCCATGTGCTAACTGCTACAGACTACTTCACAAAGTGGGTAGAGGCTATTCCAGTTAAAAGCACTACTTCTGAGGTGGTGTGTAATTTCATCAAGGAGAACATCTTGATAAGGTTTGGGGTACCAAACAAGATTGTGATTGATAATGCTTCTAATTTTTCTTCTTCTGAGATGATGGATTTCTTCTATGGCTATGGAATTTCCCTTACTCATTCTTTAGATTATTATCCTCAAGGGAATGGATAAGCGAATCAACAAATAAGAATATGGTAACCATCGTTCGGAAGCTTGTCAATGACTCTCAAAGGAATTGGCACAAGAAGCTCTATGATGCTCTCTGGGTAGATATAATTACACCCAAAAGAGTAATTGGGATGTCCCCATTTCAGGTGGTGTATGGTGTTGAAGCTCAGCTACCAGTAATAGTGGAATTACCAACCTTGCACTTAATGAAGGCTATTGAGGATTCAAGTTTCATCAGTTCCTTGGACAAGAGAATCATGTATCTTTAGAAGCTAGATGAAGACAGGATGCAGGTTTTTGATAGGATCTCAACTCATCAACTGAAGGTGAAAGCTTTGTTTGATAAGAAGGCTAGACCCAGAGATTTTCAAGTAGGAGACATTGTTTTGCTATGGGACAAAAGACATGAACCTCGAGGAAGCCATGGTAAGTTTGATTCTCTTTGGCTTGGTCCTTTCAAAATCAGACACTTTGCTAGAGAAAATTCTTTCTACTTGGATTATATGGACGGATCCTCTCTCCCACTTCCCTATAGTGGGAAATATTTGAAGTTGTTCAAGTCCTAGGTGATTAGGCAGTCCTTTTGTATATATTGTGTACAATGTTTTGTTTGTTTTTGTCTTTCCTTTTTGGTTTGTTTCCCTTCCGTGTGTGTTGTCTTCTGTATTGGTTTTACCTTTGACTCTATTTTCCCAATGGATAAGGCACTAGTCTACCTTCCCAGAGTTTTAATATGGTTCTTGATCTTGCCTCGTTCCTCTGTCCCAACCAAGTCATCCCCAGAAAGAGCCAATTGTTGTCACCCTCAAAATTCCCCTCATTTTTCAAGTCAAGCTCTCAAAATTTTGAGTTGGTGCCTTTGAGATATGTTTGAGCAGAGTGAGAAGTTTGGAGAGATAAAAAAATAGTGCTTTGAACAAGTGGGTGCTCATTTGCAATCTCGCCTTGTTAATTTGAAATCTTTGCGATCCGCATGGTTCCCTTCTGGATGCTTAAAATTGTTTCCTCCATTCAAATGAAATTGTCAAATCCTTCTCTATGACCATGGATCACGTCGAGCTTGGTGTTGTTTACAATTCTCCTTTCCATGAGGAGCAATGTGTTATTCAGGCGTAAATGGCGAGTTTTCCCTCTCTATATTTTTCCATAGTCGTGAATGACAGTGTATCTTCCCTGTCAATTTTTGGCCCCAACATCCATGAGTACGTGGACATCTCTGATTGGATGTGGGAAGGTGGGTCATCGGTCACTTTTGGAATTTTGGTTTTATATGAAGAAAGGTAGTGTTCAATTGGGACCCAAATTGGCTAAGTATAGAAGGACCATGGAAGGTGACATGTCTCTTTGGCACACTTTTGGTATGATGCACAAAAGAGGAGACTCCAAACATGTGCAGGCCCTCCACATTGTCAAAGTTTGAAAAGACAAAACCAGCCAATAAATCGACTAAGTATAAAAGAACCAATGGAAGCCTCCACACATCCCAAGGCACACCTCCAAAGGCTAAGTTCAAAGCAGGATCCCAAGTGAGTGCAGACTCACCACGTGCCTCATCGACACAACTTCAAAGTCAGACCCAAGGGACAGACCCCAAATGAGTGCCAATTCTCCACGTGTTTGGAGCCTCAAAAGTTAAAGCAAATCGGTCATTGAAAGGTATAAGGCCATAAAAAGAACCACGTGTCAACTTGGTGCAACTTTAGAGGTGAAATACAAAGTGATTCCCAAACAAGCATGAAGCTTCCACGTGTCCAAAACCCAACATAGTCACTCCTAAATAAGTAGAAGGGACCCAACCAAAAAATGGAGAAAGAGGTGCATGGATCCAAATTGGTTAAGTACAAAAGGATCGGCGGATGGCACCATGTGCCTCATCGGTGCACCTTCATGGGTCAAAACCAAAGGTGGTTTCCCAAACATGCGCCAGCTCTCCACTTGCCTCATTGGCACAACTTCAAAAGCACAACCCAAAGAGAGCCCCTAAACTAGTGCAAGCCCTCCACATGCCTAGGGTCCGATAGAAGTCAAATGGGCGGAGGGTCCGAATTGACTAACTATAAAAGATTGGTGGAGCCCTCCACGTGTCTCAACGGCGTGCCTTCAAGGGTCGAAGCCAAAGATGGTCCCCCCAACGAGTGCCAACTTCCCATGTGTCCCAGTCCGAAAAGGAATAGATCCGGCCGTTAAATTGACTTAGTATAGAAGGGTTTGCAAAAGCCTCCACATGTCAGCTCAGTGCAACTTCAAAGGAAAAATTTGGAGGTAGGTCCCAAATGTGTGCTGAGACCCCATGTGTCCAAGGTCAGACATATGGCCCCGCCAAACAAAAAGGACTTAGCCAAAACATAATGAAATAAGGTGAGGCAGCGGAAGGAGCCACGTGTCTCTTTGGTGCTCTTTTCAAGAGGTAGATACCAAGAAAGTTTCCAAATGAGCAGGAAGCCTCCATGTGTCCAGGGTCGACATAAAAATTTTGCCAAACGAAGGAAAAAGTCAAAAGTTAAGCCCGCATGAAGAGTCAAAGCGGGGAGGCGGGATGTCGGAGCAATTTGAGATTTTGAGCCTTGTTTCCAAAAGGGCTTAAAGTTATAAAATGACCCATGGCCCCATTCATGCAAAGGGAAAAGGTCAAATGTCAAGCCCACATCAAAATTCAAAGTGGGAAGGTAGGTCGGTGAAGAACTTTGAGATTTTTATCCTCATTTATAAAAGAAGTAAAATTATAAAGTGAGTCATGACTCCATTACCACTCAGGTAAAGCCACGTGTTAGACCCAAATGCAAAATGTGAAGTTGTGGGCTTATGGGGCGGGGGTTTTTTTTCACTTTTGCATCTTTTGTGTTAAGGGTGTAATTTCAATTTGGGCCCGTGGATCCATTTTTGCATTTTCACCATTTTTGTATGGATTCGATTCAAATATTCAAATGAGCATAACTTTCGCTCCAATGCTTGAAATTTGACAAATTTTATATTGTTGGAAAGGTCTTGGTCTCTTATATGCCATGAAAGCATAAAATTTTTTTTTAGAAGATTTGATGGTTGGAAATATGGAAAATGTCTTTCAAGCCATTAATGTGTGATCCGATTGCTTCAAACAAATTAGATTTGATCCAATTTCCATCCTTCCTTCTTCGGCATGCCAAACAGACATGGAGAGCTGAATGAAATCTTGATTTGGGTGAAAATATGGAAAACATCTTTTAATCCATTAATATGTGATCCGATTGCTTCAACCAAATCAAATCTGATCTGATCTTCCCTCTTTCCTTCTTGACACGCCAAAGACATGTAGAACCAGATTTGACAGATTGTGGGTGGATTTGCAGGGGGCATTGATGGTTGGTAGTTGAGCTTCCAAATCATATTTTCTTCCTCCTCTTCTTCTCCTCTTTAGGCTCCATCTATAAATGTAAGAGCTTGGCTCATTGCAAAGGGTTGGACTCGATACTTTTGAAGTGTAAATAGAATCAAAAGTAAATCATTACGAAAAGGATTTTCCCCTTTTCTCTATCTTCCTCCATTATCCCTTCTTGCTTACCTAAAATCATGGATCATTCATCTTACGTGATATGAAACTTTGTGTTCTTGTTGATATGATTTATGGAACTTTGTGTCTAAATGATATCTTATGCTATGAATGTGAATGATTCTATTATGTATCACTCTTTCTTAGTGCGTATAGGGTTATATTATGCTATCTATATTTTCTGAAAGTATTTTTATTCTCTCTCTTCCCTTTCTTCATTCTTCCATTCATTTGTATTGATAATCTATTTTGGTATAAAAGCATTTCAAGATGTCGGTGGTCCAAATTTAAGATAAAGTTGTACATTTGTATATAATCTTTTCCGCTTGCTTTCAATAAGGGAACATCTCCCATAAAGAGGAGGGATTTGTTGTCCCTTGATTGTGGTTTTGATCAAAGTATCATTTTAAAACCAAACACACTAAAGCTCGAAAAATTGTGTGGCCACAATATCTTCTGGAATGGGGCTCTTATGTGATGCAAGAGCATTAAATCTCAACTTGTACATAAGGATTGTATCATCAAATTTTGGTTTCCCTAGTAGGATGACAATTGCTATAAGTCATTAGCAGTCATTTAAAGTTGTGTGTGTGTGTGTGTGTGTGTGTTTTTAAGTCCCTCAAATTTTCAAACTAGGCCATTCCCTCGTAAATTCAATTTGGACCTTGAAGGCAATTTTGGTTTGCAATTGGTGTTGTAATGAATTCTTAGAGCATATAAGCATGTATTAAGATGATGAAATTCCTATTGAGGATATGTCAAATCATAATTTTGTTCTAGGTAGTCCATATTCAAGGTTAGTCATGAAAGGCTTTCCAAATCAATGTAATAAAGGAAAAATCATGGAATGTGAAGGGTCATAGGAGTAAGAATCGGTTAGAAAAACTTGTAAAATATTATTTAAACATCATCTTGTAACTTTATAGATCATCATTCAAATGATCATCAATAAGGAAAATTGGGGAGCTCTAACAAAGGGAGAGATTTGGGTTTTGTAAATAGATGGTGTGACTGTGACACTTTGTATGTTTTGTGATTATAGCTTTGGTAATGTGTATGTGTAAATGTGTAACTCATTGGAAAAGGTATATAATGGTGATGAGAATGCAATGAAAATGGTTGTATTATTTACATACAAGTATTGATAGGTTTTATATTGGTTGCATGAAGAAACTCTTGAAAACTGTGACTGTGTGTGTGAAATTAGATGACCTATTTTGAACCAGTCAACATAACTTGTTAATTTTAACTCAAAATGACTTGAAATTCGGACCATATGGGGATAACATCATTTTTCAAATGTGTTTTCAATATTTTTCCTTAATGATTAGTAAATGTTTGAGTTATGATGCATTTTCCTAACTAGACTGAGGATGCACACAAATTGTTTGACATAATGTCTCATGTCGATAAATTGAGTATATCTCCCATGGTGTGTAGAGTTAAGATATGAAATTTGGAGGCTATATGGATTTAGTTATTTGGAAACTGTATAAGAAGTTACTTATGACAAAAAATTTGTTATAGATTGTTGGTTCTTAAGGACATTGAAGGACATTTTAGGACAATTATAGTGAAGTTTGATGTTGAAATCCTTTTGGTACATTTTTGTATGTTTCTAAAAATATCTTGAGTGAAGGATAGGCTACAACTTAGTGGAGAGGGTTTAGGAGGCTACAAGACAAGAATTGTTGGTGCCTAGAACTTGTGAAGCAAGAAGTTGACAAGTTTGCTAGGAGGTAAGATATTGAATCCTTTGGGGTACATTTATTCAATACATTTCGGTGATTAAAATTGGCATGGTCATGAGCTTTAGAAACTAGTGAAATTATTGGTATAGTGTTCTAGAGTGAGTGATAAAAAAGTGCATAGTTTTGGGGTGTGTAGGAGTCAAGAAGAAGTTGGTTTAAAGACCTTATTAGGCATTTTCTAAGTTTACATCATTTCTAACATTAGTTGTGTTTTTATTCATTATTTCTTTGCATCACTATGGAGGGTAAGGGCGCTAGAGACCTATTTCGGGCACCTTTCACTTTGCTCAAAACCTCAAAAATCCAACTTTTTATGGTCGCTAGATGTTAGTTTCCCTTCACTTCTTATCATCAGTATATGGTGCACCAAGTTCACAGATGTCGCCTATAACTTGTAATAAATAAATGACCTACAAAACCCCAAAAGTGCATCAAATCCTAAAAATAAAATAATGCAAATGAGGGATCGAACTATCATCAGCTTTCAAACAAGTGAACTTATGACTGAGCGTTGCACTACATCTCAAACCCAATGTAGTTCTATGTGCGTGTGTGCGGAATTGTGCCCTAGGTGGCTCTTGTGCATGTCACACTTGATAGTGAGCAAGTAGCTAGATGTAAGAAATTTAAATAGATGTGTACATGAAAGAATGAACTTCCCCTCCTATGCGGTGTATGCATAAATGGCAATCCCTTGTCCCTTATGTGGAGCTAGATGGATGCTTGAATGCTCTTGATAATGCTCTTGGATGTAACCTTAGGTGGTGATAGTTAATGCTTAGTGCTTGGTCCTTTATTATGGTCACATAACTTTATATTTATATGATTCCCTTGCTTGAATTTTGTAATTAACCTCGAAAAATGTTGATGACCAAAAACATAAGATGTCCAAACAGCTAGAAAGGACCCAAAAGATGTAAACAAAGTTTAAAGAGGTCGCGGGCACCCAGAGGGGATGGGGGTGCTTGGCATTGGCATCCTAGCTAGGATCTAGTGTCCAAAATGAGAAATGTTGAAGTATGAGAACACAGACTGGACAAGGATGAGTGTAAGACCAAAAGTGGCAATAGAAAGCAAACAAAGATGGCCAAAGAAAGATATCAATTAATAATTTTCTCACTTAGGAATCATATGAATAGCAGTATGTGATTAGGACTAGATAGATACCCAAAGTGTGTGATTTAATGTCTACATCTGCCCCTACTTTATGTTGTTGAGAAAATTCTTGATAACATAAATTTGATAAGAGATGCGTGCACGATAACCCATGTATATCAATGGTAAAAAGTATGCCGAGAGAGACAAGAAAAAACATGGAAGCTAGAAAAGAGGGAGTGAAAAATAAGTGATGATGATGACCTTAGGGTGAGAGCGTATATGTAGATGTCACATTATACCTATTGTTGATGTCGATTAATGTGTGATGTTGTGTGATTGATGTGACTACCACTTCCCATAAGGACGACCTGCAAAAAGAGAAGAACGAACAAGTAGTCAAATACACATATATATGATCAAAACATGTAAAAAGTGTGTAAAAGTATGTAAAAATGAAAAAGGAACATGTGCACCTAATTCATGATGAGAAAAAGAGATAGAAAGGATCCTTAAGATGATGTGGAAGAGCACGGTTTTGGGAGATCTCACACTAGTTGTGTCGAGTGTGAGGTTTTTCGACGATCTCACGCTAAGAATGGAAAAAGTGTAGGGAGGAAAGTTTGGTGTCATCCTTCAACTTTAACTTACTTACCACAATATAAACACCACTGCATATGGTGTGTAAAAGTCTGATCCAGTTCGATCCATCACGAAAGTAGAAAATACAATGTAGTGCATGCATGTCGAGTCTTTGAAGAACCTTTTGTCATGTAAAATCCATTGTTTAAGCTGCTAAGAAATGTGTTGAACTGAAAAATGTTGTGTAACTACCCCCTGGTCACATGCATCTAGGAAGGGTCAAGGGCATCCAAGTCTATTATCCGGTCTAAGTGTTATTGTTTGTGTTATGTTGAGGACCCAAGTCAAGATCTAAGCCGTTGTTGAGACTAATGACTATGTTGTACCGTACTAAACCTGTCTTGTGTGGTGATTGTAGAATGTTGTATGGGGTGACCAACTCACCCAAGTGATGCCCCCTTGTTTGGTGTGTATACGATGTCACTAAGGAGTGTCCAACCCAAAGGAGGACCGATTGCTGAAATGAAACGATGCACTACAAGGAGGAGGGGAGAGTGCTTGGTAGAAACCAAGGAAAACACAAACAAAGTGGATAGAAAACAAGTGTTAGTGCAAGAAATAAAAGCACACATGTAGAAAATGGAGTATGTAAGCTAAGCACTCAAGCAGACAATGTAGGAAAGTAATAATGCGGACAAAGTAGACCGTGAGAAGCGGGTTGCAAACATGAGACATCACTCACAATGTCACAAGACATGCAAGGCCATCATGGTGAAAGCATATACACAATCAAAGAACAAGCAAGAAATAGGGAAAATCCTGCAAACAATGACATACAATGACAAGCAATGGTAGACAATATAAGTAATGTAACAAACAACCATGGAAGTAAATAGACTGTCAAATGAAACATTGCACATGAAGCACCCGTTAGTATGTTAGAAATATAAAATCTATGTCAAATCGTGTACACGTTGATAAAAGTGTGTTATGAAAAATGAAACAATAACACCTGTGATGTATGAAAGTGGATGCCCCTAGGAGCTTTCATGGGATGTGGTAATAGGTATTGTGCCAAACATTTGTGTTGTGTGTATTACTCATGTAAAGTCTGCGATCACAACTAGAAAGCAAGTGAATGCGCATGTGTATATGGAAAGATAAGGGCATACAAGATATTTTCTAGCATGTGTAACAAAGTGTACAATGTAAGCATAAGAAAGTCGATGAGTGTCATCAATCCTCTTCATTAATAATGTCAATCTAAGGCAAAATGGTGTTCGATGGTCAGATGAAATAGGAGAAAGAGATCTTTGTAAAACAACTCCTTCAAACACAATCCAAACTCACATAAATTGAAAATCACACTTGTAGAAATCAAAATCACACTTGCATAAAAGAAATCACACTTGCAGAAATGAAATCATGCTTGCATAAAGGAAATTGTTGAATTGGAAATAAAGATAATCAAATAAAACATAATCAAATGAAACACCTGCAGGTTCACAACAAACTGAATGAAAATGAATATTACAATACAAGGAGAAAAACAATACAACAAAATGATAATCATAGAAAAAAGAATAAGCATAAACATAAATTATTAAAAAACAAAAACACAAATGCACGTATCTGTCTTCCTTGGAATGAGTGGCCAACTCATTTCTTGGAAGAGGATTTAAATCATGCTTCCAAGATCTTAATTAAAAACTTCAAAATATCGGAGAGAAAAGAAAAAAATTCATCGATTGGTATAAGATTCCATACAAGAGTGTGGAAGGTTGCATTTATAGTTCATGCATCCAACCAACTTCTTATTTTGGGGAATACAATCTAATCTTCTCTTTATTCCAATCATAACAACTAAGATCTCAATCTCCACAAAATATGGAGAGATATATATTATTGGAGTCAAAGTCTTATCTAGCTATTTTAGGAAGATTTGCTCCCAAATATTCTCCTTGTTTTTGGTAATGAGAATCATAATGATTTGATTCTCCTAGTTTACTTAGTCCACACACCAAGAACTAACTACCTATTCTTGGATGAAATTATTCAAAGCAATAAATCCTAAACAAACTTGACTACATGAGTCCACTTATCATGGAGAATATTTCTACAACTCATCCCTTTAATCTAGGAACACAACGTGGGAGAGTACTTATTCAACATTCCTAATATTATTCCACTATTTTCTCATCTTTGAACCATGGAGAGAAAATGGAGGAGTGTTAAGTCTATGACTTTGAATTCTTCTTAGAATGCCACATACATGCATGACTTTGGATTGCCACATGTTTGGATCTGTATTTTTGGTTGATGACATGGAAGTAAAGATTGGGCTGAATAGTTCGGTGCTCCTTTACATTATTTTGTAACAAACCAAAAGACTTTTGGAAGTCGGGCTTTCAAAGATAGTTGCGTGGAAGTTTTTAGTAGCAGCAATCTTTGAAATTGGAGTAGAGTTGCTTATGACATTTTTTTACACACTATTGTGTTCCAACTTAGAAGAAATATCGAAATATTAACAATCGGATTGCAAATAGATCTCTAAAAATATGATAAGATAAATCCTATATTCTACCTTAAATATGTTATCCATTATTAAAGCTACATCTAAATTCACTTGAAAGATTGATTTTAAGAGAGAGAATAAGAGTGCCATTTGGTGATATAATGAGACATATTTTGGTCTCATCAAAAGCAAGAGTAAATGTGACCAAGATATGCAGTATGTTGTGGATGAGATGGAATGGAATTCAGTGTAAGTGTGATAGGAGGAGCATGCCCTTAAATGGATGTGTATGCATGAGATGAGGGTCATTTATACATGCCCCTCGGTAATCAATAATGAACCGTAGAACAAGAGTACGTCATCAAAAATGGTTTGAATTGTATGCGAGAAAGATGTTATCGATAAAGTATAAATTGTAGAGTGTACATGATGTGGTGATGAGGTTCATTTTAGATGTAGACCCCAGCATCAAGTATGAACCATGAAACTATATTGCATCATAGGGTAATGAGCACAATGTGTAAGAGCATATGTAAGAAAGATAAGTCATGAGTTTATAGAGTGCATATGATGTGTAATAGAAGCTATGAGAAAGTGATGTGATGAATGTACAATGTGTGAATTGTTTAATGTATGAGTTTCATGTGTATAGTATGCCCTCAACAGTCAAGTGTGAACCGTAACATAAGAGTGTGTCGGTGGGTAATGACAATACAAGAGTGTATTAAGATGTGTGTGAGAGTATAGGCTGTGGAAGGTAGAGTATGTAAGACACCTAATAATGTTATAAGGGGGAAGAGTAAGTTCGATGCCCTCCCAAGCTTGAAATGATGAGAACGGTTAAGTGACATTGTCTAAAAAGGTCATTAATGCCCTAATTGAAGCCAAATGGGGATGTGTCTAAACTTGATAAGAAATAGTGTGTATTAGATCATATAATGAGCTAATGCGGCATAAATTGTACATGTTCATTATGTACTCTTCATCGGTGAAAAGATTTGGTGAGCATCCATGTGCATACCAACGAGTAATATTTTGTGAATAGTTGAGAGATGAATCATTGCAGATAGAAACACAGCCAAAAGGCATAGGGAATGTGATGCTAGTATGATTAGGGTCCAAAGTGCCCCCAATGTAATCTAGCCAAGATTTCCCAAGTGTCAGTGGAGAAGTGCGAGGAGCGCATGCCACAAATATTGTTAGATAGAAGACATGAAGACCATAGGCAGCCATAATATGGACACATCCATGGTAGAGATGGGGTGAATGAGGTGGTGGTAAGATATCATTGAGTGTAAATCCAAGTCGATTCAATCCATCATATGTGTAAATAGTATCATAGCAAGTAAGATCTAATGGAATATGATGCCAATAAGAGTTATTCATGAAAAGTGTGCATGTGAAAGGAGGAAGTGCAGATGTAGATTGCCCATGAGGAGGTGAAATGACATCCAAAGTATGGATAGACCCTCGATAAAGTACCATAGCATTAGTAGAAGGAGGGGGTGTTTTGAATTTATATTCACTAGGGCCAACAATAATAAAAGTATCATTGAAATATGAATCATCAACCTCAATAGGAGTAAAATTAAGATTGCATACTTTTCATTAGTAAGTTCAATAGTATCAAACTCGTCATCATAATCATCGGTGCTTGCATTTTCATGCTTTGATAGTCGTGTCAAGGATATTGGTAGGAGGTGTGTACAAGATGCAAGTGCGAGAGGAGCCTCAAAAGTGGAGCAGTAGTGCTTATAGGAGTACACATTGTGGGTGAAATGATAGCAATAGTATGAGTGGAAATAGCCGGAGTTCTTAGAGTGGTGGAAGAAGACTGCTAAGTGCTAGATTGATTGATATTATATATATATCAATATTATTATATGGAATAGGTTGCGATGGAGGAATAGGCATAGTAGTAACATGGTATATGCAATAGAATTTGAATGGATCGGGTCCAAACAATGTTATGTTCATAGCCATCATGTAGGAATTTGACGCAGCGATGAAGAGTGGTTAGAAATGCATGCATTGCATGAATTCAAGGTTCACCCAACAAAATATTGAACTAAAATGAGGTATCAATAACAAATAATTCAGTAGGGATAGTCTTAGGCCCGACTTGTATAGGTAATGTGATAGTTCCTAAGCATGTGCGAGTAGTTGAATCATACCCATAAATAAGAGTGGAATTCTTAGTGATTAGATTGTGTGTAATGTTGATTTTATTTAAAAGAGAATGAGCACATAAATTGATGGTAGACCCATTGTTAATGAGTACACGCTTGATACAAATGGTGCTAATGATAGCAGTGATAAGCAAAGGCACACATGGATTTTCAATAGTAGATGGCGATATGTCCTCATCAATAAATGAAATAACATGTATCAAATTTTTTGAGAGATTGAATGAGGTGTGTGAATGCCACCAAATAATTATCACTTTCAATGTGAATAGAATGAAGGAGGCCTCTAATGTATGACGATAATCAAGTGCATTGTGCAATAAGTCATAGAGAGATATTTTTTCAATGTATTCTTAAGTTTCTCAATGATATCATAGCCCTTAGAATTAGCAGGAGGAGTCGTAGAAGTGATAGGCGGTGGGATAGAAATGGTTAGAGCTGTAAGAGGATGAGTGTGGCGAGTAGTTACCACTTTGATAGTAGGATCAACCATAGGCATAATAAAGCAAAGAGGATGTTGATTACAAACTTACATGAAATTAGCAGCAGTAGTAACCATGCCAGAAACCTTGGTTGGAGTGAAAGAAGGATAATAAGATTGGTCCATGACTTGATAAGACAAAGACATACTCAGAAGTAAGGGTTTCAATCATCACGGTTCACCAAAATGCTTAAGAAAATATTAAATAAATAAATGCCTGATTCTAATTATGTAACATCGTTGAATATAAACAATTAAGTACAAATTTGACCTAAGCAAAATAAGCTATAAATTATGAAATCCTAGTTGCAAATGAAGGGATAGAAATACTTAGTTGATTCACAATTAATTTAGATTGTGTCAAGTGACAATGAACAAAAGGGAAAATTGTCACACCGAAGCTCAAAAAATTATGCGTCGCAAGATCTACCGAGACTAGGGTGCCTATGGAGGTTAAGGGGTGTTGGGGGTGCCGAGACCTGTTCTCGTGCTGTGACTGCTCGTAACCTCGAAATCCAACTATGGATGGTCGTTATATGTTTGTTTCTTCGCTACCTGCCCCACCAAGTTCACAAATGTCTTATGTAACCTGTAATAAAGAAATGACCTATAAAACCCCAAATGTGTGTCAAATCCTAAAAATAAAATAATGCAAATGAGGGGTCAACTATCCTCGACTGTCAAACAAGTGAACTTATGACTGAGCATTGCACTACATCTCAGAGCCAATGTAGTTCTGTGTGTGTGTGCGGAAGTATGCCCTAGGTGGTTCTTGTATGTGTCACACTTCATAGCAAATAAGTAGATACATGTAAGAAATGTAAATAGATGTGTGCATGAAATAATTAACTTCCCCTCCTATACAGTGTATGTAGAAATGGTAGTCCCTTATCCCTTGTGTGGAGCTAGATGGATGCTTGAATGCTCTTGATAATGCTCTTGGATGCAACCTTAGGTGGTGATAGCTAATGCTTAGTGCTTGGTCCTTTATTATGGTCACATAAATTTATATTTATATGATTCTCTTGCTTGAATTTCATAATTAACCCCGAAAAGGCCGACTACCAAAAAGATAAGATGCCCAAATGGCTAGAAAATACCCAAAAGATGTGATGAAAGTATAAAGAGGTCGGGGGCTCCCGGAGGGCATGGGGATGCTTGGTGTTGGCATCCTGGCTGGGCGCTGTGTCTAGAATGAGAAATGCCAAAGTATGATAACACATACTTGATCAAGAATGAGTGTAAGACCAAAAGTGGCAACAGAAAGAAAGAAAAGATGGCCAAAGATAGAGATCAATTAGTACTTTTCTCACTTATGAATCATATGAATAGTAGTATATGATTAGGACTAGATATATACCCAAAGTGTGTGATTTAGTGTCTACACCACCACATCCCCAATTATGCAATGAGAATTGTGCTTCATGCCACTACTTTAAAGAGGGATCAAGCCACATGTAGTTCATGAGGCTGTATGATTATAATTATAATAGAATGGAACCCTTGATTCAAACTTCACTCTTGGAAACACATATTTTATGTTACAATTTTGGCTCATGATTGATTTAGGACAGCAATATACATGACTTCATAATTTCAGTAGCTTGTTGTTGTAATGGGTGCTCTAAGGAATGAAATAACGTAATTCTTTCTTTTGACCTTCCTAGAGTGAAAGAATAGAGGACCGTACATGCCCATAATAGCTTAGGGCATATGTGCATTTATATGTGACCATCTCAGTATGATTTCCTATTCAACTAATCTAAAAGTACCACCTAATTTGTCTAACCTAAGTTTCCCTTTTGAAAATTTGACTATTACAAGTGCAAGAGACATGTTTTTAGAAGTTGGGATAGGCTCATGGCCAAACTTATCTATTGTGTGAAAAGAAATAGTTATAAGATAAGTGGAAGTTTGTATATATATTATATATCATGTGCAATGATTATTGAGGAGATGAGTTGGAGAATAATTATGATCTTTAAGGATTAAGATATATGATTGAACAAGAGGGTACCTTAAGTTGGTAATTTATGTATAAATGGGATGATTATCAAAATAAGAGCCACATTTTATCTTACTAATTTCCCCACCAGAATTTGGGTACTACAAAAGGTAGCTTTCATACTAATGTTAGTTAAAAACTAAGTGAGAAAATCATCAACTAAATGTGCAAATGAATGTATTGGTTCACATAGTAAAGTATAGAACTAAGTATAGTCTAAGAAAGAGGTGTAAATGATTTAATATGTTGGGAAGGTTCTCTTTTTAGTACACAATCAAAATCTCAAAGCAATAAAACCAATTATAAAATTATAAGTGAGTAAATCATGATTCAAAGGTTTTACAAGCATATCATGATTAATCACCCTACCACTTGGCTTTTGAGATATTCGAGAAATCAATTTAACTTGTTACAAATCACACAATATATGCATTATAGTGGTAATTTTGGAATTTTGAATAGAAATAAAATTGATAGAGGAAATTATAATAGAAGAAATCAAGGATGGATTAATGATATTACAATAAATTTGAGAAACAATAGATGGCTCAACTGATTTTTCAAGAATCATGTTAGGATATTGCAAAATCTTGAGAAGATAAGCATTTTGGGAATTTAGAACAATCACAATTGGAGAAGGAAAAGCAATAGAAGCATTTTGAACATTGGACAACATAACATTTTGAGAAGGAATACTAAAATGAATAGAAACATGAGTAGGCTAAAGAGGAAATTCCAAATGGACCTCGTGAGAAGGAAGATTTAGACAAGCAACTTATTTTAATGTATTCATAATTCTAGAGATATCAACATGATTTTGCATACTAATTAAGAAATTTTCCAACTCGATTAACAAAAATGTTCCCTAACTAATTGGTTCTATCATATATAATTTTTTTCCTATAATCATGAGAGATTATACAAATAAACCAAAATATTTGAAAAGACGTGACTAAGGGATGAGCCATTACAAACATACTAGGGTTTTGAATGTAACACATTATCTAGGGATGAATTTTTTTGAATAAATAAAATATAAACAAACCCTAAAACAATCATATTTATCACCAATGAAAGAAAAATATAAGTTAATAAGAAAAGAAAACATGCAATATAATATAGATTTACCAAAATGCGGATATAAGAAGGTAGTTTTGCATTAAAAAAGTAATACATTTAACCATAAACATAACAATTTAGATCTAAGCATATTTAAAATACTAAAATCATACCTAATTTTCATAAAAGAATAGTATAGAAGTAATGACGATTAAAAAGAGGGGGTTTAGAGGAATATGTGGTTTATCAAAAATGCAGAGTTGTCGCACGAGAAACAAACACATAGCAAGTCTAGACGTGAAGCGAAGAAGACCTAGAAAAATGAGTAGAACAAAGAAACTTAGCCAAAACCATTGATGTGCTCTCTCAAGATCATTTCTACATGGTTGTAACAACTATTAGCTAGATAAAATGTGATTGAAATACTTTTTCATCAATTTTAGAACTTAAAAAAATCACTCGCTTTTCCAAAATTATATGCAAATATGTGGAAAACTAATCTCCTTTCTTAAAACCCCAATAAAGTAGTTAACACCTTATAAATGCACAATAAAAATGAGATGTTATAAAGGGGCTTGTATTATCACTCAATATTATCAAGCCCTTTGATTTGAATGTTTATTTGAAGCCAACACACAATTATAATGTAGTTCAACAAGCAATTCAATGTAATGCAAGTGTCCAACCCTTATGACTTTCAATGCTCTAATAAATGTTTGGTTCAATATGCAATAAATGTTAGATGCTCTTAAAATTTATTGAAATTCTTGGAAAGGGTTTTGGCACATGGATTCCTCTTTATCGCTTATTCATTTATTAATAAGCTTGATTGTCTATGTCATTAATGCACTAATGCACTTTTGTATCTATATAATTCGAAGTCAAATTAGGAGTCTATTGGTGTGCAGATGACTATTTACACCCTAAAAATCTATAATGATATTTTATTATGAAAGGATCTAAGGTGTGTTACATGTAGAATAATCTGAATAAATTAATCCACATTAATTATAAAATTCAAATTATAGCTATTAATACAAGAAACAATGATATAATGATGAAATGATTATTTAAAACACATAAAGAGATAAGTATTTACTTGCACATAGTGGTACAAATATGATTTGGGTGTGTAGACGGGTGAAATAACTCTTTTTAATTTTGGAACTAGAAATTTTTCATGTGTTGGACCGTATAACTCTATCTCGTAATGTGTTACGGTCTTGGATCCTTCTATACTCTCTTAGACCTATGCACAATGGGGTTTTACAACTTTACTTTCCTTGAAATGAGTATCATTGTTTTTCATTAGGGCTCACACAACTTCAACACCACCTGTAATGACCTACAACAAATAGAAACCCTAGACACCCATAAAAACTTTGTGAAAGCATTAGATAACAAAATGAGAAATATATGTTTGTGTGAGGTTGAACTACCCTTTGTATTCAACCCCTATTAAAACAATCCAAGTGTTTCACTATATTCACTCAAGCGGGAGCAAGCCTCATGTAGTTATCCTAGTGTAGGTACAAGTGTGTATGCATATCTAAGTTAATCCAACCTCTTATTGGTGCTCTCATTTGTCTCGTCATAACGATAGTGGGATACTTATAGAGTAGAAAATGTATCTAATTTCACTCTTTGTGAGTTCATATTTTATTCCTTTTTAAGATTTAATGTGTTCTAACTAACATACATAAAATGGATGAAATAATTCAATAGGAGGCTATTGTGATCTAATTAATTTCCCAAATCATAATAATGCTTTACAAAGTGACTATTGACCTCGTAATTATCAAAAACAAGGGAGAGATTGCACTTGGCTGATTCTCGTATGGATTTGGGAAAATCTAGATGATATGAATGCAAGAATAGGTTGATCTAGAACTAGAAATGCTTCATTGCAAGAACAGTGCATGAGACTACATCGGTCAAAATTGTACAACTATGTCAAACTGTCTATATGGTCCTGACCCTTATGTACGGTCTTGGACCTACTTGGATTTTGGATGTGTAACTTCCTAAGTGCTTTTCCTACTTGGAAATGAGTTTCATTATATGTTTATATTCTTCACTCACCTTTGTCATGAATTTGTAAACTTTTCTCAAACACTCAAACCCTCATAGTGTAAGATGGAGTTCCTATAAAACAAAGCTAGGTGGGTTGTGGGAACCCTCGTGCACCGCCGACATCGCCACTACTTTGAAGAGGTATCAAACCACACGTCACTTTCCTATCATGCATTTCTTTGTTGCCTTCCATAACCCCATGGTCCATACCACTACAGAAGGATATAAGCCCAATTTTGTAAGTTGAGACACACAATAGAAAAGATAAATAAGTTCCCCATGCTCTTCCTATGCATTGTACAACCGAGTAGAAATTGAATAGAGTTGATTGCATGCCAAAATTTGAGTGGAGAAAGGATATCCATGCCCCCAATGTGTCCAAATCCGAAGTGAAAATAAGTAGTGTGGAGAAGGAGAGAATGAAATACTTCATGTCCCCTAAAATTGTTCCAAACTAAGTCAATTTGAATATGAAACCATATAAGAATGTTGTAATAATGATGATACATTTTGAAATACGAGACAAATCTAGAGAAAATCCTCCTTGGGAAAAATTCTAGGATAGGTTTAAGACCATCCGTATGAGTCTTGACCAGACTATACATTCATGACCATGAATGGTTTTTGTAATTTTTTGTACGTAAATCCAATTTTGAGTAATTTTTTCATGTATTTGCATGTGTTTATGCCTAGAAAGCTACCTGTATCTACTAGAAATGTAGAATAAACCCCATATGATTTCCCCACTTTTTGGGGCATGTGCAATGAAGAATTTTGAGTGCATAGCTTAAAAGGAAAGATATGTACCCATGTTTGAGATCCTAATAACCTATGGATAACTCCGTGCAGAGCTAATGTAGTGGCCATTAAGAAAAAACAATACCAGTAAAGAGGATGTGCATGGTAGAGGCCATGACACAAAATAATAGCAACAAGGACAAGAAACATGATAAAAATAATAGTGTCAATGCAAAAACAATATTAGAAGTAAAAGAAACTAATATGTTAGAAAAAAAAAGTGCATAACACGTAGAAACAAGTGCAAATCATGGTAAATAGTATCACACAAAAGGAAAAAATTACCATAAACACAAGATACTCACGGTGTCATAATACAATCAAGGCCCATGAGCCTACAAACAATAGATATACAATGACACACAAGGAATAACACTACAAACATAGGACACCCACAGTGTTGCAAAGACAATCAAGGCCCTTAGGCCACAATCAGAGTAGAAAACAAGCATACACATACATGCAACTAGAAAACATGTATGAAAAGCAAGCATAGAAAAATGTGATGAAAAACATATGATATATGATATGTGAAGGAGATAGCAATGAATGTAAACATTGCACAAGACACGTGTTAGTCCTATTAGTCCAAAATATAGAAAATACAAATATATATATATATATATATATATATATATATATATATATATATATGTAATCAAGCATAATGAGGAAAGAAAGGAACTATAATGGAAATATAACACCTGGATGTAGTATACAAAAGGAAGATGCCCCCAAAGGTTAGCAATCTAGGTAAAGGGAAGGCCAACACCTATCATCATGTACCACTCTATGTATGTCTTGCATCATACTCAATATACCATGTGAATGCATGTGTGTAAATAAGAAATGTTATCTATCAAACCAAAGGCATAAACAACATGTATAATGTAAAGTGTAAATAATGTATGTTATAAAAGAAATCATAATTTTGTATTTTTTTCCAATATTTGAATGTTTTTGTGTTTTAGGCCCTCCATGAGGGCATAGATGAAAACCTATTCTTTGAAGAGAAGGAAGGGTGATCCAAGAATGCCCCCATGAAGGGGAATAGATAGAAATGATGCAAATATAGGATAGGAAGGAATATTTCCCCTAGTGTGTGTGTGCAAAGTGAGTATCGATTGTAGAATTACTCCTCAAAATTCAAGTTGAAACTATAGAGAGTGTGTCATCGGGAAACAAGTGGGTAATATCATGAGGACTAGCCCAAAAGAACCCTACGAAGAGGTGAAGCAATTGCCGAAGATGATGGATGGTCAAGCCTCAAATGATGGATGGTCAAGCCTCAAATGTGTCATTATTATGCTTAGGAAATGAAGCATTGAAAATTCAACTTGACAAGATGAATGATGGATAGAACCGAAGGGTCCGTCAAGTCATGTGCGCAAATTTTGAGACAAACACTTGTTCCTTGTTAATCCACTTGTAGACGGTTCTTGATTTCTTTTATGTAGTGTTGGTTGGAAATTTTATCTTTAGAAATAAGCAACAACTCAGGGGACAACAGTCCCTCCTCTTTGTGGGGAGATTCCCTTATTCACCAAAAACTTGAGAATCTACTTATTTACAAATATACAAACTAATTTTTCCTAAATGAGGATTTTGGTGTATGGAATAGTTCTATATTTTTTATATTCTCAATACATAATATGGATAGGGAGTAGAGTTTCAAAGGAGGAAACAATAGCTTGTATGAGTAAGAGGAGTGAACTAGGGACACAAAGTTCAATCTAATCCACTAGTCAAGAATACAAGTATTCTCCTTGGTTATGCAAGATTACTCACTACCATAAAGTAAGAAGTGAAGAAGGCAACACATTCAGACATAAAGACTCCAAATTTATATCCTACTGATGCATGCAAGATATTTCAAGAACATATGAATTAATATATCTAAAAATCCATGAAATATAAATGCAATAGACACAAATTTCCTCACACTATATTCAATGGATTGAACATAGTTTCTAGATTCAAATATACTAAGATTCACATTCACAATTTTAGGAAAGAGAGAGGAAGAACATAGATAAGAGGGAAAGAAATCTTCTTCTATATTGATATAAAAGCTCTGTATTTTACATTCCAAAACACCAAAATCCAACCCCTTTACAATGAAAAAGAATCCTTATATAGGTTGAGGGGTGGTTGTAACCAACTTTCTAACTAATTGTCTTTTAATTAAGTGCTAAAAACTTAATTAATTAATTACATAAGCTAGCTTTATTTACAATTTTTAATTTTCAAAATGATAAAGCTAACTTCAAAATATAACAATTAGATAGAAAAAAACTAAGAACTAGAAGAAGGAACATTGGAGAGTGGCACAACTAGAATCTTCACTTTGAGGACACAAACTTTGAATTTGGCAACAACATCAAAATTTCCACAACCTTAGGGATGATGGTGTTAGACATGGTAGCTAACCAACTACCAAGAGAGAACTCCATTTATTTTGCAATCCCACCATTCTGTAATAGGCTCTTTGTGGCTTCTACAATTACATTGTTCAACTCAGAAAGTTCGTCCATCTTGTCCTTGTTAACTGATTCTACTTTTCTTAAATCATCTTTTATCAATACATTGAATCTTTCCTTGATTTCATCCACCGAGTTTCTCTCTGCAAAATTATCTTTGAAAATTTGACAATGAAGGGCTTGAAGATCAGCACAAATTTATGATTTCAGAGGCTCACCTTGTAGTACTAGATTTTTCAATTCACTTTTAGCTTCTTCGAGAACTTTGATCCTCCACTCAACACTGTAGACCCACTTTTTAGATAGATTGATTTCAGAATCATCAAAGATCTTATGAGAGAGAAAAATCTTCTCATTAGTAGTGATCATGATTCTCAGATCCTAAATATTGTCCATCCAAATTTTGAGTTCCTTATCGATGTCAATGATTGTAGTATTGAATTGATCTTAAGTGAGGACATTGTGTTCATGGAAATGTTTTACAAAAGCTATTGAAATGGAGTAAGACCCCAAAGCTTTGTGTAAATTCCCTCAATGGACCATATGATAAGAAATGAGCAAGGAATCCTATTTGCATGTGTTTAAAACTTGAAATAAGCAAGAAATCTAACAAATAGCATTAACCTCTATTCTTGAAAGCTTAACAAAATATGCCTACTAAAGACTTAAGCAATCAGTTTTGTTGTTTACTCCATGAGGGTGAATGAATCTCACTAAATGGCTACATGGCCAAGTTTAGCTATTTCATTACTAACCTATCATGGGTGCAAGATGAAGCTCTTTTAATGGAGGATAGCCAAGATCAAATGCCTATTAGCTTAGCTAATGCAAATGAGGTCTAATGCCAATATCTCCAAATGTGAGAGATATTTGTTATGAAAACAAGGTGTGTGTGTGTGTGTTGAGAGGGAGGGGGACCCTTCTATTCCAAATGGAAGAGTTTGGAATTTGGGTGCATGTGGGACTAAATCTCAAAAAGCACTTTTAGATTAGATTAGGATAAACATGCTTTAGGCTTAGTTAAGCTTGGTTTAGGCTAGTTAAAATTGATTAGCAAGTGATTAGAGACTCATTGAGAGTCGGAGGGGCCTAGATAACCAATTGTGATTGATAGATTAGCCTACGAAGCCAATAGAAGTGGTCTAGAGAGGACTAGGGAGGTTCTGAATGGTCAAAAGGAGGAATGTTTAGCTAATAAGAGAGATATTAGCCAAATAAGCTTATTATAGGAGGAATATGACTAAGAAGGTGTCGTGAATGGGCATCCGAGAATGGAGCGAAGAAGAGTTGATTAACGAAGTGTCGTTAATTAGAGGAAATGCTAAGTGTAAGAATGTTTCAGGTGTCTACATTTGCCCCTCTTTGAGGTGGCGTAAGTAACGTCACTTCAAAGAAAGTAGACAAGCATAAACAAGTAGAAAATTTTGAAGGGATAGAAGAAAAATGAGTAGAATGGAGGATGCCCCCTCAATTGTCGATGGGGTGATAGAAGAACTCGATTGATGATCAAAAAGATGACAGAAAGAGAACAAAAGAAAGAATAGTGTGAAGAAGAAGAAAAGAAAGGGGATAAAAAGAAAAAGGAGAATGAGGAAGGGGGATTGAGCCAACATCCATCCAATGCTTTTAAACAACTTTATTTTCATCATATTGCTAATGATCTTCATCATTGGTCCTTATTTAAAAAATGAACAAAAGTGTAGTATGACATGAAAATCCATATACGAACAAATGTCCATTGCTAAAAACACCAACTCCATGCAACATAAAAAATGCAATGCAATACGAGAAAGTAAAAGATGCCTAACTCCATGCAACATACAAAATGCAATGCAATACGAGAAAGTAAACAAGCTAACCTAATAGAGAAACATAATGCAATGTTTTTGTTATCAAGCTTCAGTTTCGGACTATGCGAATTAACGACAAGGGTTATGATGGTGCCCCAAGCAAGGATACATGCAAGGGGAATAACAGAGGACACTTAGGTCCGATGAAAAAGCAATTTGTACTACAAAATAGTACCGGGAAACTCGTTGTGCCCAGTACATTGCAAGTAAGCAACCTAGATTTTGTTGATGGAGGTAGATCAAGATGATCCGCGAGTCACGCACATGAACAAGTGAGAACCAAAGAGCGACATTTTTGTAGGATGATTTTCTATTTTTTAGAAGTTTTCTTAAACATATTTGAATGTTTTTATTTTGAAATTTTTGAAACTATGTACAGAAGACGAGGAAGCGTGGATGCCCCTAGCGATAGATGGGATGTACAAGGGCATAAGGCCACGTGTGTACGAGAAAGGTGAAGATGCAAAAATGCCCCAATGATTAGGTGGGAGTATTCAAAGGAAAACTCTTCACAGGTAGAAGCGGGACCCAAGGCCATTATGGATAGGTTCAACATGATGATGAACGTAAACCAATGAAGTGCTAGGAAGGAGCAAGGATGCCCCCAACATAAGTTGGCCTAAAAGCACATGATAGAAAGGAAGGAGAAGATTGTTTTTGTGAAAGGGGACAAAGGTGTCCGAAAACATGGCAAAAAAAGTAATCTTATACACATGGATGTTCTGAATGAAGTAGAAGAATGATGTGAATGATATGAATGTAGCTTAGAAGCCTTACAATGAAGAAGTGATTAGCCAAAGGCACAAATCGTGAGACAAGATACGGACTAGAGTAAGAGTCTGAACAAGGTCCAAAAAAGACACTTGGTAACATACTAATCATGCTTACTCATAGAGATCCAATGTGTGTACGTGGAATTTAATTACCTCTTGAAGGGAAGATTTAATAGACAATAAGTGAAGACACCCTAGCCAATGTGTAGGAATGATTGATTTTGAAAGGTGATTTTGTGAATGGATGGTGAAAGGATAGTCGTACATTGCTCCACTACCAGCCAGGCATCCATAGCCTCGACGAGAGATGTATTTGATTCTAATCACAACATTGCTCTACTACCAGTTAGGCGTCCATAGCCCTATAGAGATTATTGGAAATACCCCAAGAGAGAGTTATATATCAATTTACTTTTGCTCTTAGCTTTTAGCTTTTAGATTTTGATTTTTTGATTGATTTTGATTCTTTTTGCTTTCTGAAAACTTATTTCAGCTCTCTTGTTTCACAAGGGGCTAAGAACCACTGATGGCTTGATGGAAGGAAATGAAAGTGATTGTGATGACGACATTGGCTAGTGTCAACAAATATGTCCAAAATTTCTTCGTAATAATTTTATTAGATGTTGAATGTGATAGGATCTCTAAGAGGTCAGTCATTCTTTAATTTACCAAGGTGATAAAAGACCAGGGTCAAACAGATACCATAGACATAAATGTCACAAAATGCGTGTGAAAAGGCTAACCACAATATCACCAAAGGAATGAAAATGGAAGGAACACTTTCAGAAGAATAACAAGAAAGGGAAGAAAAAACATCCATGTGTACATAATACCTAATTGCGATGTTTGATCTTTATACCACTAATTTTTCTTGTGTTTTCTCATGTTTTTTGTAGTTTTGCATTGTTTTTTATTTTTATATTTTTGATAGTTTTTGGAAAGGTGGGACCAATAAAGTCACTCTATGTGGTAAGATCCAACAACGATGTTTGCAATTCTTTGATAAGGGAGACTAGGCATGTTTGTTTATCAAGCGTAATATTTTCCCTGATGTCAATGATCGAGTGAGATCGTACTCAACAAATGAATGTGATTTATCCTAAAACATGGACTTTGTATGTGGATCTTGAGTTCCCTATCTAGATTTTTATGTACTTTACACCATACTTGATGGTTTCGTTGGTTTGCGTTCTTGAATTGCATTTGATTTATAATTTTGAGATTGTTCGAGTTGTTGGGAACTTTGGAGTTCTTGGAAGTTTTGAACTGAGCTTGATAATGAACCTGTTTGGGTTTCTTATAAGTTGACGCATGACTTGTTTGATCTTGAGAAGGAGAAGAAAGCAAACATGGACGTTTAGAACTGATGTGAGAAATGACTATGGGCTTGCCACAACCATTGATAGAAGAAAGATGTGATGGATGAAAAGGATACGGTCCAAGAATTGAAGAGGATGGGCTACCAGGAGGTGAGCCACTGATAGAAGATGATGAAGGGCTGCTAGAATATGGCCCTAAGATGGAAGAAATTGGGCTATGAGGACATGGCCCAAGAATAGAAGATGATGAGCTACCCCAAGGTGACCCATATATGAAAGATAATGGAGGGCTACTAGGACGTGGCCCAAGAATAGAAGAAGATGATGAGGGACTACTCGAAGGGGTCCCATAGATAGAAGAGGATGAAGGGCTACTAGGATGTGGCCCAAGAATAGAAGGTAATGGGCTACCAAGAGGTGACCCACAAGTAGAAAATGGAGGGCTACCCGAGGGTGTCTCTAGGATAGAAGAAGATGATGGGATACTCAGTGGTGACTCAAGGTAAGAATTTGATTGAGGAATGGTGATAGATAAGGAATGATTTGGAAATGAGAAGATAGGCCATGGATCAATGCTAGATCCTGTTATCTCATCATGATCAAAGGAAGGTGAAGATGGAATAATAGAAGAAGAATCAAGTTCCATGACCTTACACTCTTCCTTTATGTTCTGATAAAAGGAATCAACTTCTTTTCCCCAATATGCGAGCATATCGAGTTCAAGAAAGAACCCTTGTTTGCAATCCTCTAGAGGGATATCTTCATGTACTCTAATTGTTTCTTCATTATGAGAGAAATCAATCAGTAGAGGTTGTTTTTCTTTAGTCATAGAAGGTTGAATAGAAGAAACAGGTCCGATAAGGAGGGAATATTGATTGACAGAAGAAGATGACTCAAGAGAGGAAGTAGGATTGGAGGCAAGTGTCTCATGAATGGATGATTTGGATTTGGACCTATGTCGTTTTTCTAGAAGATGATGTAATGTAGGTTGAAAGTAGGATCGCATAGCCATTCATTAAGTTATGACATAGGAGTCAAATTAGATGATTGACTAGAGGTAACCCAAGTCGTGGAACTCTTCGATGGAGGAAGAGGTCATTGAGACGACTGATGAAGGAGGTCCTGCGAAGAAAGGGAGGACCGTGACTCAAGACCCGAATTAGATGTTCAATTGATGGAACTTGGAGTCGCATGAGTCTTCAAAGGAAGAAGACGTCATTGAGGTGATTTGGAATAAAGGTCCTGTGAAGGAAGGGAGGACCGTGATTCAAGATTTGATCTAGGGGTATCTGAACAATAGTTGGGATCCGAGTCTTCAGAAGAAGTGGGAGTCCAAATGGTAGTTTGGATCTGAATCAGAAGAAGAAGTGGGGGAACTCGAATAATAATTTGGATCAAAATCATCCAAACCATACCACCGACTATGAGATGAAGGTGGGGAATAGGGTACCCGACTGGGATCTCTAACATGAAGAACCAAATGAGGTTTAGTCATAATGGGAATCTTTTGATGTGAATACCTAAACCTAGGTTCCGTATTGTTGTAAATGTGAGAAACCACGTGATAGTCAGTCATTGTTGGCATCATTTTAAGCACAAATGTCTAGACCTAGATAGTGTGATGGAACTCCTTCAAAGGGAAGGAAGTGACATGTTGATTCGAGTAGCATAATGACAACCAACTAGACATTTGGTAAGTATGGAGATGCGTGTGTGATTTTCCGAAGAAGGTCTAAGGAAAATAGACATTGTGATGATGTAATCTCGATGAGATTGAAAATGATTGTCCTAGAAAACAATTTTTCCAGATGAATAATCACAAGGAACAATCATGCAAGTGTGAAACACAAAGCCAATCAACAAGGAAATACACCCTATGCAAAATGCGTGTGCAAAGTAATAGTTCGATACAAAAGACGATAAACACAATGTCAATATTTACGCTAAGCTCAAATGAACAAGGCATAAATATTAAAAAAGGGAGATCAAATAATGAATCAATCCAAACTATGATGATGATCTTGAAATCAAGATGGAAGGACCTTTATCAAAGATATGAAAAGCATACCGCACTTTAGATGTTTAACAACCTAGCCGCAAACATGGATGGGCGTAAATGGACAAAAAAGTGGCAAGCACTATCTCTGATAAAAACACATGAGGTATGCCCCTTTCTCACCCCAAAAGTGGGCAGTGATAATGCAAGGGTATAGATCAAAGGATGAAAACAAAACTAAGCACCACTTGGGCGTAGCTTCACCTCGTCCGAAGACAATAATAAAACTAAGTGAAAGTGGGATGTAGTTTAGTTTCGTGATGAAAGACACTTAGATAAAACTCATAAGGGTTCTTTGCCTTGTTCGATAAACAAGGTTCAGATTCCAGATGAGTTGTCACTTCATGATGGCTTGACGCAACAATGGACTAGTAAAGTGGGCTCCAAGACAAAATGGCCTCCTTAATAAGTTCTCTCAACTAGGTGTTACAAAGTTGTCCACGAGTAGGGTGATTTACCCAAATAGTCCCTTGCCTATCTTGGGAGTATCTCGGATTTTCCCCCTTCAAGCACAGTGGGTAGTAAATGCATCCATCATGTACTTTTAATAGGGTCACAATAGGGAAAACTTGTAACTCTAACTCACAAGGTGAACTAGTCAAGTGGGTAAGCGGAGCGCTTCATGTTTCATCCACGAGGTTACACAGTGGTGGACTACTTTAGGGTTCTTGGAACCACCCCCATTGTTGTAGCTTAAGGCGTTATGCCAAAGGGGTTATGTTCCAATTGAGTGGATAGGGACGTACCCTTTTCCGAAACCTGTAATATAATGTTTTGAATATGGTGTGTTTTTTTATCTTGCTTAACTTAATGTGGTTTTAAGTAGCACACCATTTGGAAACCTGCATGAAAACATGTGTTAGAAGGTTTTTTTGTTTTTTTTTGACACCTCCTTTCTTTGACAAGCGATTGTTTTTGGTCCTACACAAAAGGTTAGTAATTTTCCACAATGTCATATAAAGGAGATAAGATGTTGTTTTTGATTTCCCAGATCATCCTAAGACACAAGGAAAGAGCATACACAACAAGGTATCTCACTCAAATTTGCAATAAATGGAAAATTCCTAAGTATAATGTGAAAATGAGTTCTTTTTAACCAACTTTGAAAGCTAAATAAACCATTTTGCAAATATGAAGAAAGTGGTGAAGCGTTTCTGATTCCCTATATCACCTACAAAGGCACAAGGGAAGAGCATACGTGCTCACAAATAAAGATGCAAATGTTTTTATTAATTTAGTATAAAACTTAATGCAAAGGAAACATGTAAACCACTGTTAGAACCCTGCAAGAGTTAGAAAACCAAGAAAATAAAAAATTCTAGAAATCCAATTTTTGCACTTTTTTAACAGTTTTTAGTAATTTGCATTTTTGGAGGTCTCCGGAGCACTTTGGGAGTTTTGTGATAGAAGATAGTATACCAAAGGTATCTAACTTTTGGAAGTTCCTCGCAAAGTACTTTTTTATCTTTCGATGCCTATTCAAACTCTGAAAACAAGTTAACGAGTCAAAAGATATGATCAAAACAAAGAGCACTAAAAATAAAATAAATGAATCCGGACTACACAGAGACACTTGCAGTCGAGTCCGTAATGAAACATACGCGCCCTAGCCAATGGATACGTGCCCTATCCAACACAGACACATGCAAGGTAAAAATGCAAAATCAACAGAGTGAAAAACAAGACACTCGCACACCCAATGACACATAAACACCCCAAAGAAATGGTTACACGTGTGCAACACAAAATAGTAAAATCCACAGTATACCTAAAAACACAGACACGTGCATAGGATAGGGATGCGCGCATATTAACATGGATGCTTAGGTTTCAACATGTATGCTCCCAAGCATAAAATAGACAATTGTCAATTTTTACACAAATCAAACCATTTACGCATGTCCATAAGAGAGAGGCGATACACATCCTAAATGACGGAGACGTGTGCGCGTCCTCAGAGAGATAAAATTTGTAAATGATGAGGTCCATCGATGATAGGTACACACCCGATCCGACGGGTATGCTTTGGGGTTTCAATGTACGTGCCCCTTGTTTAACACCTACGCGCACCTTGTGAAAAACCTGCACTAATCATGGATTTTCAAATTTTCAAGAGCGACATATTAGTTTTAGTCAAAGTGTCCTATTTCTATGTTAAACCCACAAATGCATGTAAATGAAGGTCATTTATCTAATGTTAGAAACATAAATGAGGAAATAACAAGTGATTTGACCCAAAAACTTGAAAATGAACTTTCAAAAACCTAAAAACCTCCATTAATGGAGGGTGGACATAATTGTCCCACCAGGTGTGCCAAATGTGTTCATGGAAAGGTTTTGCAAAAGCTATTGAAATGGAGTAAGACCCCAAAGCTTTGTGTAAATTCCCTCAATGGACCATATGATAAGAAATGAGCAAGGAATCCTATTTGCATGTGTTTAAAACTTGAAATAAGCAAGAAATCTAACAAATAACATTAACCTCTATTCTTGAAAGCTTAACAAAATATGCCTACTAAAGACTTAAGCAATCAGTTTTGTTGTTTACTCCATGAGGGTGAATGAATCTCACTAAATGGCTATATGGCCAAGTTTAGCTATTTCATTACTAACCTATCATGGGTGCAAGATGAAGCTCTTTTAATGGAGGATAGCCAAGATCAAATGCCTATTAGCTTAGCTAATGCAAATGGGGTCTAATGCCGATATATCTCAAATGTGAGAGAGATTTGTTATGAAAACAAGGTGTGTGTGTGTTGAGAGGGAGGGTGACCCTTCTATTCCAAATGGAAGAGTTTGGAATTTGGGTGCATGTGGGACTAAATATCAAAAAGCACTTTTAGATTAGATTAGGATAAACATGCTTTAGGCTTAGTTAAGCTTGGTTTAGGCTAGTTAAACTTGATTAGCAAGTGATTAGAGACTCATTGAGAGTTGGGAGGGGTCTGGATAACCAATTGTGACTAATAGATAGCCTACAAAGCCAATAGAAGTGGTCTAGAGAGAACTAGGGAGGTTTTGAATGGTCAAAAGGAGGAATGTTTAGCTAATAAGAGAGATATTAGCCAAATAAGCTGATTATAGGAGGAATACGACTAAGAAGGTATCGTGAATGGGCATTCGAGAATGGAGCAAAGAAGGGTTGATTAACGAAGTTTCGTCAATTAGAGGAAATGCTAAGTGTAAGAATGTTTCAGGTGTCTACATACATACTATCATACATTTTACATGCTTCATCAATGAAGCTCAATCCTGAGATCAACATTCCTTACACCCAAGCTTCAGTAGCCTTACCTAATGTTGCATGCTTGTGGATCTCTTTTATAGCCTTAATATCCTTTTCAAAAAGAACATTTTCAGGAGGCAGTGAGGAGAGAGGAGTGGAATCTATAGGAACTTTATCACTTGAAACAAAGGACTTGATAAAATTGGAGAGAACCTGAACCTATTCCTCAAGTTGTTCCAGTGTTTACTTTCCTTTCTCAACTCTTTCGATCACCTTGGAAACAATTTCTTTCAAATTTTGTACCTCTCCTTTGGGAGTGGATTCTCCAAGTGAAATTCTTGTTAGCTCCAAATCTACCATAGTGATATCTTTTTCATTCTTGTCTCCCTTTGGTTTGGAAATTTCTAGAAATTGTTTTCCTTTTGAATTAGAAACCAAACATGATCTTTTCTTTCCATTCTTTGGAGGAGGAGTAGGGGTTGTGCCAAGTAGAGCAGCCACAACATCAAAACCAAGAGAAACAATCTGGGAAGAAGACTTCCTCTTCCTACTATCAATCATGGGTTATACCCATGTGAAGTAGTCACTGGAAGGTGAAGCAGGAGGTGGGGATAATGCAAAGACATTGGGTGGACCAAGAGGCTGAGCAGTGGACACCTCGAGAGTATATACCTCAACAGAGGAAGAAACTGATCTCCTGACATCAATTTTGGGCCTACTAGTTTTTTCAAAGTGTCGGTTTAATGATTTGCAACTCCTCTTCTTCATCATCGTCTTCTTTTTTCATCACCCTTTCCATGTTCATCACCACCCTACTCTGATTCATTCTTTTGTTGTTCTTCAATAGCTTTCATTTCCTCTCCTAAAGGTTGTGATACTTGTTTAAGAGTAGTAGTAGCTTCTTCATGAGTTTTCTCTTCTCCTACTTCCTTCTCAAGTGTTTCTTCAATATTTTCTATCTCTTCAAGATTTCTTTCTTTGTATACACCTTGGTTGTTGAATCCAAAGGTGAGGAGGAAGGAGTCAATTGAACTGAAACTTCTGGAGGAGGAATGGAAGCCTCCTTGTGTGAAGAAGAATCCTTTTGAGAGGAATATTTTTCACATCTAGTTATATTCCTTCATTTTCTTATTGAACCAATGCTTTGTTCTTGTAAGAACTAGATTGTTCATTTCAGAGGGATCATCCCTCTCCTTTTGGGACCAATCAATGGTTGGGAGGGGCATGTGTTGAATAGTTTTGATGTATTCAATGGAGTACATATTCTAATTATCATCTTCTAAATCCTCAAGGACCTAATATACCTTAAAATATTTGATTTGTCATAGAGAAAGTCTCCTAAACACCTTCTGCTTACTTCATATTCATCAATACAATCTGCTCAATAATCTTCAATGGTGGGAAGATGATAGTAGGACATCCTCAAATGCTTTGAAATGAACCCCTTAATATCAAAGGAGGATCTTCTCTTATATGAATGAAACTTGAAATCAGTAATTGTCCTTTCAACATTCTGAGCATCTAGGGAAAATCTACATGTATAGTTTCCCAAGGAGATAGGAAATTGGATGTCAATGATTTTCTTATCTCTATATGTCCTATGTAACATATCCAATTGTCTGCAGACTTCCACAAGGACCAATTTATCATTGCAATACATTGGTAATTTGTTGGGTGCACCTTCAAAACCAGCCAATCTTATGTAGGAAAACTTTCTGAATTGGATGAAGAGGTTGCCATAAGTTGAAATCAATTATTTTACTTCTACGTAAAATATTTCAGTTGTATTTCCTTCCAGAGCCCGACTATGCACATTGTGAAAACATCATTTACCCTCCTATGATGAAATTTACTATTCTCAAAATTGAGTTTTGATAAACCTAATAAACTAGTGCATTTTTCTTATCATCTTGAGGAGACAACCCTACCCACACTCTATAGGTTGTAATTGAATACATGAGGTAGGAAGTCATGTGAAAATTTTACTTTGATGCACATTCACTAGTTGTTCACTTAAGTTTTCATAGATTATCTCTCCCCAGTTCAAATTCTACTTGCCTTCATAAATAATGTTGATATATACACACATCCAAAACTGGAACTCATTAGTAGAAGGTAGACCCATCAATCTTGCTAATAGAGTTATCATATCAGACAATTATTCCTTGAAATTTGACCTATACGTAACCTTAGGAAGCTTGGAAGCATCTCTTTTTTGGGCCTTGAGCCATGATTTTGCTATCATTCTTCGGTATATGTCTTTATCTTGCTCAAAAATATTCTAAGCACGGGCCTAGGTCAAGGTATTGAGTCTTCAAATACAAGGATTCATGGGGCCACATTTATATAATTGGCATCAAGTTTAGAAATAACTCGGCTTTGAAGATCTCTAACTTCCTTAGTTTCAAGGTTAAAACAAGAATCACATGATAAAACAGTATCGATCAATGCACTGGACAAAGAGGGGAGACCCAATGGTAAAGGCAATTCCACTGCTTCTTGATACATTAGGCCATGACAAAGGGGGGTATCTTTAGAAATACGGGTCCGTAAATACTCTAAATTCAAATTCCTAACATCACTTATCTCCAATGTTTGGTACAAGGTATCCAAGAAGAAATGTGTTCATACTCCCATCAGTAACTTCACATTGAAAATGTGAGGGAAAACTCGAGAAAATAGGGTTCAACAATGTTTTTAGGAAGGATTCGGAGGTTAGGATACAAAACACCAAATTGAATCAAACCGGCATGGAATGAATCACCTCTACTATAAAAATAATGATGATTTGATGATGATTTCTATACAATTCAAATTTTTGAAAACGGATGAGAAATGAACAAGATACGGCTAAAAACGTCCTCAAGGGCACGAGAGTGAAAAATAGAAGTGCACAATAAAACTCGTGACTTGGAATGGTGAAAATGATTCATGTTTGCCCCTTTTTATACCAAACAATTAAAAAAATAGTTAAATTTGAGCATCTTAGTGATATGTGGGGAACAGGGACACTAAAGAAACTCTTTAACCACTTTTCCCTATATTGCGGACATGACGGGCTTTCGGGAACCGAAGGCCCGAGGGAATAAATACCTCAGTTCCAAAATCTCCAAAGGACCCATGATATAAATGAATTAAATTGAGTAATGAAGGTGGAATCTTGTGGGGAACTAAGAGTCTAGTGGAACGAGAGTCGCAAGTACCAAAGATGTCCACAATACTCATAATACTATGGAGCAATGGTAATACAAAGAAAATAGACACACATGGAACAAGGACCATGGGGCAGTTCCTTTCGGATGAAAAATCTTCACACAAAAAAGGAAGAAAGATTTGTGGGTGGGGTGGGGAACTAAGAGTTGCGGGAATGGAGGCCCAAGTGGAACGAGTACCGTGAGTTCTCAAAATGTCCGAACCACCCACACACCAAAGGTTAAAACAATGTGGATGAAAAGGGTGTGCGGGAACAAGGACCAAACAAGAACAAGTTTCATTGGGACTTAAAATTCTCATAACACATAACTGGAAGTAATGTGGGGAAAGCGAGGATGCATGGAGAACAAGAGGCCCGAAGGAACATGTTCCTCTAGAACCCGAATTCACCGCAATACACTAAAAAAAGATCAAATGACCTCAAATTAACTAATAGCTTGGACTTTTCTCACTCCTTAGACTTCACAAAGGCAAACAAATTGGATCAAATCGGTCACTTCACAAATTTTTTTGTAAAAATCAAAAATTACACATTTTTTGGGTAAGTGACAACATTTAGGAATAGTGTTAGTGCGAGAAATATGACTATATGTAGAAACATGTTCATCAAGTGTCACATTGATGGCAGTCTATATCATAGAGGAGGTGAAGTAGATTTATCTCGTATATTGTGTCTCATAAGCAATTATGCAATTGTCCTCTAATAGATTAAGCTTATGATCTAATGCATAACAATCATTGTCATAATTTCCATTAATGTGATGGAAGTTACAAAATGAATGACCCTTTTCACGTTCAAGCCTATGAGGAGGAGATGATCATTAGATGGTAACCAAATCATCCTCTTGTTAAGTAATGTAAGTAAGATGTCATGGGGCCTATCACAAGCCTTATCAAAATAGATGTGATTTTGCTTAGGAGGATATGGTTGTCATACTCACTGATTAGGATGAGGATGATAAAAATTATTACCACAATGTAAAACTTTCACTTGATTATCATTTTGTATAGGATTTTGATGTGTGTCATAATCATGTGTAACAAAAAGGGTTGTAACATTCACATCTAAGGGCTTAGGATTATGTGCTAGCATAATATCTTGTTCTAAATCAATAACATATGAGAAAGATCATGGAATGAATCACAAGTATCATAATGTAATTTTTATTTGAGAGATTGTATAAGTCCTCAACAAAATATGAATTGCATCTCTAAATCACTAGGTTGATATATAAGTAAGTGCATGTTTTCCTTAAAGCGTAAGATATAACTAGAGACATATTCAACTTCATCTTGATGTACGATGGAAAATAATCATATGTAGTTCAAGGGCCTCTATTGTAACTAAATCAAGTTAATAATTCATCCTCAAGTTCTAAAAAATTACTTAAAGATCCACTAGGGAGATGAGTAAACCAAGAGAGAGCATCACCAATAAGACTCCTAGAGAAAACCTTAAGAAGCATCTTGTCATTGTCATAAGGATCCATGATTATCGTATAATGCTTGAGATGTATATAAGGATTTGAAGTTCCATCAAACAATTGGAATGTGGGCATCACAAAATTCCTAGGAAATGGTATTTGAAATATTCTACGTGGAATATGATTGCCAAGAATAATATTAGAATCAACACTAGCATAATACGCCTACTTTCTAAAGTCAATGTGTGGACCTTTCTTTGTAACTCACCTACCACATGCATAAGAGAAAGAACCTCTTGAGGAGGTATAACATAAGCACCTAAAGGTTCATTCAAAGGTTACACCCTACCATTAATAGTAGCCATAGGAACACTATCATGTCTAGGAATATTATTGAGCGATGAGTCATCGAAGTTTACATGGATGGAATAAGTTTGGGCTCATGATTAGGCTCTAAAGGGATATCAACATCAATAATAGGAAATGTAATCACACTAGGAGATGTATCAACATGTGTGTTAGGTGCAACTAGAGAAGATCAACATGCTCATTTTTTCCAACAATATCACTATGCACATTAGTATTTACAAGTGGAAGAGAAGAAGTACTAAATAGAAGAGGAGAAATAGAAACACAATATTTATCAACCACAACCTGATCCATATCTAAAGTTTTTTGTGCATTCAAAATGGAAATACCAATACAATCAATATCATTTTTTCTCGTTCAAATGGAATAATAGAAGTGCAATGGTTATTATGTGAGAGCAAACTAGATATGCTACAATCAAGATCATTATTTTTGTATTTAAGAGGAGTAGAAAAACAATCATTGTCATCTAATTCATTAGAATAATAAACATCATGCATATCATCATCATGGTTGTAACTATGATGCATTACTTCCTCTTCATTATCAGAAACATAAGGGACATCATCAATCAATGTGAAATAGAAGGAAAATCATCTGTATGTGCACTAGAAACACTAACATCATCACTAGAATCTAGGTCATCTATAACATTAGTGTCATGATCTACATGTGGAGGAGATTGTATTTTCTCATGGTCACTACTCTAACCTGCAAGACTATCCCTAGGGTATTCATGAGTGGAAAGAGATGGGAACTGAGTGAGGTTATCCAAAAATGTCTCGAGGAGTATCTATAGGAGGTGATGTGTGGAAATGGGGAGGATGATCAGTGAATGGTTGCAAGTAGGATCTAAATTAGTATCAAAGACTACATCATCCCTAAGGAGTGTGAAAATGGAGTAACATGTTTGGTATCTTTATAAGTGGTATGGACTGGTTAAAGAGATAATGACCATTATGCTCCACAAAGCCTAAAAACAAGCCATGATCACAAAAAAGCAAAAATTACACACAAACCAAACACTTTGTACCCTAAGATAACACTAGGGTTTTAAAATAAGAAGCCTAACCTATAGAAACTTGGAAATATCTTATATTAGGTGAAAGACTCGATCTATCAAGTTCACAAAAGGATTTATTTTTATGAATTCATATTTCATTTCCTTTTAATATTTAATTTTTTCTAACTAACATATATAAAAAGGATGAAATAATGCAACAAGAGGCTATTCTAATCTCATTAACTTCTAAAATTAATTTCCCAACTCATATTAACCCTTTACAAAGTGACTATTCACCTAGAAATGATCAAAACACAAGGGTGAGAATGTACTTAATTGATTCTATATGGATATGGGAGTATATGGATGATCTGAATGCATGAATAAGATGATCTAGAACTAATAATGCTTCATTGCAAGAACTGAAACCTAAGACTACATTGGTCACAGGGATAATTTTAAGAAGCTTTTGGAAATTGGAGATGGAAAATCCCTAACGAATATTTTGGAAGAACTTTCATGACATGGGTAAAATTTCCATGAAGAAGTTTCATTACAAAGGTGAACATCCCCGGTGTGTGACAAGAAAACCACATGACACGCTCTAAGGAAAGTAGGCCGATTGTAGTCATGCATCAACTAGAATGGGGTGATACCTTCTTATCGCATGTCTACACTTCTGCCGCATGTCTAAAGCTCCGGCATCTACAGTTTAGTTGTGTATCTGCAATTCCTTAGTGTGCGTCTTTTCTTATTACCATGCATATAACCCTTCTTGTTGTGCTCTTATGGGTTTGGCATTTACATTCTTAAAAACTCCTTGTCCAACATCTATACTTTACTGATTCATAAATCTTACTTGATTATGCTTTAGGTACCTAACGAACTACACCCTTTTGTAAAGGATTTTCAACAATAGACGAATTTGACCCCTAAGAAATTTTAGACTAGAAAATTTAGGTGAAAGGTACACTGTCGTACTCTAAAAAATTTCCTTTCAGATTTTCCAAATATGGAATATTCATTAGATTACAAATATTCACCAATAAAATTTTCCCTGATTGGTCAAAACTATCCATATATTATTGACCCTTTTATATGGTCTTGGACATGTTTGGATTTTCGATCTGCAACTTCTCGAGTGCTTCACCTACCAGAAAATGAGTGTCATTTTCTATCATTTTTCTTCACTCACATTTAGAATAGCTCTATAAAATATGTTCAAACCCTCAAACCCTCATAGTGCAAGATGGAGTTCCTACAAAACAAGGTTAGGTGGGTTGTGGCACCCCGTGCATCATCGACATCGCCACTACTCTAAAGAGGGCTCAAACTACACGTCATTCTCCTAACATGTGATATCTATCATAGTGCAATCAAAATTTGACAATACCTTGCTTGAGTTTCACACTTGCTCAAATACTTAGGAAGGGTCACTTTTCTTTCTTGTAGAGAGAAGATGGAGACTCTTGGACCTGAAGGATACTTTAGACCTATAGAGGGTGCTTCCCTAATGGATTTACATTGGTTACTTCATTGTTTAGGAGTAATAAGTTTCTTTAGAGCTTGATATAACAACGAGGAGAACATGAAGTGCCATGACCCTAAATGAGGTATGATTGACTTTCTTATTGATTTAACAAAAATAAATGTTTTTATTAAACCCTAATTACAGAGTAATTGAATGTAAACAATAATATACAGATTGCTAGATGCAATATGATACAAGTAATAAACAAGTACAAACCCTAAGCAAGAGATAGGAAAGAGAAACTTAACTAATTTTCACTTGGTCCTGAAGTGTTATGAACTAGGAAAACTACTGAACATGAGGCGAACAATGTCGTAAATGCTTAGGATAAATTTTACAACTCACGGATAAGGTTGGACATGGGCATTTGGGTGGGCGGGATGTTTGGGCACTGGAGACCTCTTTTGGGTGTCGGTGACTACACAAGAGCCCGTGATATGATTTCTAAAGAGTTACAAGGTTGTCTCAATTACTTCTTGTTGATTGCATGTATGTCGCTCCTTGATTACCAAAGGTACCTACAACCTGCAAAAGAGATGTTCACCTGCAAAACCCACAAAATCACATCAAATCCAAAAAATAAAGATGCAGATGGGAGTCGGATTAACCCCGACAATCACCCAATAGAGTGAACTTATAATCGAGTGTTGCACTACATCTCGACTCTATGTAGTTCTTATGAGTGTGTGTAAGGATTGTGCCCTAGGATGCCCTAGTGCAAGTTGCACTTGATAGTGGGCTAGATCTAAAATGTAACAATGTATAACATGTGTGGATGGAATAGAATGAACTTCCCCTTCCTATGATGTGTATGAAAAATTATGTATTCCCTTATCCCTTGAATGGATGCTATATGGATGCCTTGAAGTTCTTTAGGTTCCTTTTCGATGCAAGATTAGGTAATAATAGTAATGCTTAGAGCTTGGTCCTTGATTTTGAATACATAACTATGTATTTATATGATTCCCTTGTTTGAATTTCATAATTGACAATTGAAAGGCCGACCCCACAAGTGAAAAATATTCCCAAAAGATAAAAGAGACCCGAAGGAGTGAGTAAGGTGGAAAATGGTCGGTGTGGCTAGAGGGGACATGGGCGCTGAGCGCTCCTATCCTATCTCGAGCGTTGTGTTGGTTTGAAAATCTATCGAATGGATAGATCTATGGATAAATGAGCCAACAGTGTGTAGGGCATAGCCCCTCTTTGAGTCAGCAAAGTGAAACTAGTTTATTGCTATTCTACCAGTAGGAATCTTGTGCAAGTCTCACAATATTCTACCTTCAGGGGTTGGGATCTCATCCCAGTAGAGGTATTTCCAACTGTAAAAGAAGGGAAAGAAATGGAGTGGGGAGATAGGAAAGATCTGAAGGGAGAAAATAAATGAATTCCAAAGTAGAAAGATCAGAGGGTCTATGTTTTGGGCTGGTAGTAAACAGAGCCAAACCTACTTGCATAGACAAACAATGCAATATTGATGAACAAATGACAAAAAGTAGAGATAGATCCAACAATAAATGCATACAGATCGACATAAGAAAGATCGATGCCCATAACACACATATTTAGCACAAAGTCTCAATATTTGTATTAATGTTTTCTTCAGTTATAAAAAGTACAAAGCCTTTTCTTCTCACTTCTATTTCTTATCCGAAAAATATCCACCCCCGAATACAACAAGTATTCAAGTATATATAGAAGGAGAAAGAAAGAAGGCAAAAACAAACCAACCACCTAATTACAAAAATATCTTACAAGAGATTTCAAAGTCATTTGTTGACTTTTGACAACTTTTGTGGATGACATCATCCCATGGTGCAACATGGATGATGTCATCATTTATGTCAACACACTTTTTGAAGTGGCGCATCAAGATGCCTGTCGACACTGGAAAGCTTGCGCCCTTTGGCGCATCAAAACACATGTTAACACGAAGTTATGTGCGCCCTTGGCACACCAAAAGTGCTGTCAACATGGAAATACGTGCGCCAATGGCACACCAAAACATGGCGCAACAAAAATATTGTTGACACGAAGGCGCATGCACCTTGGCGCATGTAAGAAAGGCGCAACATGGTGAGGCACAACAAAATGTGTGTCGACACACCAAAGGGTGCGCCAAAGGATATGAAGGGGGCGCAGATTTACCCTGTGTTGCACAAACAATAGGTGCGCCCAACCCAAAAAGACCAAAAATGGTTAAGTTCGAAAACCAGATTTCCCAGGAAGGAATTTTGCAATGTTCTGAACACAGAGGGGTCCCTGACGAGGGACCAGAACAAAATTTTGGTAGGGTTATCTCAAAAATTGCCCTTGCGAATTTTACGGGATAACAACTGGCTCTTTCCGGGGACTATCATCTGAGCGAACCTCAGGGGTAGAGAATCCCAGATCTTCATGTGCCTATCCATTGGGTAACAGAGTCAAAAACAAGGGTGACCGAAAAGGGAAACACACAACCAACAAAAGAAAACACACGACAAAAACAAACACACAATTGAAGCAAACTATACAAAGAAGAGAGCAAGCTCTACTTCCTGAAGATTTTCAGATGCTGCCCGCTATAGGGAAGCGGGAGTCCAGCTCCGTCCGGATACGAGAGATAGAAGTTGTTCTCTCCATTGAGCTATTTGATCTTGAAAGGTCCTCTCCATAGGGAATCAAATTTTCCATGCATGCCCTTTGGCTCTCTTCGTTTGTCCCACAAAAGGACGAGGTCTCCTACCCGGTACTCTCTTTGCTTAGATTTTTTATCGAACCATCTCTTGACCTGATTCTAATGTTCGGTGATCCTGTTGACCACTCTTACTCTCTTTTCTTCGAGCTCTGCTAGATACATGATCCTCTTTTCAAGGGAATTTTGGAAAGTCTCATCTTCGATTGCTCGTGCCAAGCACAGAGCAGGGAGTTCCACAGAAATGGGAAGCTTGGCATCGGTGCCATATAACACTTGAAAAGGTGACATGCCGAGAGACCTCTTGGGAGTGATGTGGTCCACCCACAAAGCGTCGTATAATGACTTGTGCCACATTTGTTGATTCTCATCCACTAGCTTTCGTATGATGGTTACTAAGTTTTTATTACTGGATTTTGCCTGACCATTTCCCTGAGGGTAATAATCTGAGGCGTGAGCCAGAGTTATTCCGTATTCATAGCAAAAGCCAACAACTTCTCGTGAGGAGAAGTTGGAAGCGTTATCAACAACAATCTTGTTTGGAATGCCAAACCTGACAATGATATTTTCTTTGATGAAACTGCAAACAACCTCGGAAGTGGCATGTTTGACAGGTATGGCTTCTACCCATTTTGTGAAATAATCTGTTGCTGTCAGGACATAACTATGTCGGCACTCGATTGGGGATTGAGTGCACCAATAAAATCCATTCCCCACTGCTTGAATGGTTCGTTGACAATGTCTGCCCGAGGGGGGAAAAGCAGCCAACTTGGGCTTGCCGACAAACTGCTGGCAAGGTTCACACTTTGTTACCCAGGTGGCTGTGTCTTGGAAAAGTGTCGCCAATAGTACCTGGCCCGGATGATCTTGTGTGCTATCAAGAGGAGAAATGGCCCCCACAGGCCGAATTATGAAAACTCTCAAGTAACTTCACTTGCTGTGGCTTGTCAACACATCGCAAGAAGATGCCATCTATTCCGCGTTTGTATAAACCGTCATCCCAGATGATATATCTGGCTGCTCTGAGCTTTATAGTGTGCTTCTCCTTTGCAGTCAGATGAGATGGGCATTCACCATAGGTGAGAAAGAAAGCAATATCGAATACCACTCGTCGCTGGTCGCGACAAATAGGACCATCGGCGGTGAATCGGGTTTCTCCAGCTGGCTTTGTGCTCCATCGGTGCAATCATCCTTTTCCTCAGGGTCTTCTGAATCTTTGTTTTCAGCCATAAGTTGACATAGGCCCTTGCCTCTTACCAGCTTGGTTGGTTTTATATCTAGATCATACTCCTGGACTTTGGCAATCCAATTCCCCCGCAAGCTTCCTAACTCCTGTTGAGTTAAAATTGACTTGACTGCCATGTCAGGGACCAGCACCACTATATGAGAGTTTAAAATGTAATACTTGAAGTTCTTGACTACTTTGACCACGGCGAAGGCATGTTTTTCTAACTGAGACATTTTTAATTCATGAGGCTTGAGGGGAGAGCTCATGAACGCAATTGGGGATTTAACATCCTCGACAATTCTTTTGCATTAGGATGGCCGACACAGTGTGCTCAGATGCATAGCTATACATAATAAAATCTTTGGAGAAATCGGGACATACCAGGACTAGTGCGTGAGTGACGGAGGCTTTTATTTCCTCAAATGACTTCTTCCCTTCTTCGCTCCATCGGAAAGTTGGTGACCCTTTCATCATGTCTAATATATGACGAGTCTTTTCGGCAAAGTCGGGAACAAAGTGCCTAAGAAAATTCACTTTTCTGAAGAAAGAGTGAACGCCGGTCTTGCTTGTAGGTAAAGTAAGGCTCTGAATAGCCCTAACTCTTTCGGTATCTATCTTCGTCCCTTCTTTGCTAACAACATGTCCTAGCAACTTTCCCTCTGTGACTCCAAAAATGGACTTTTTGATTCAGGAGATCCCGTGCTCTCGGCATCTAATCAATACTTGCTCCAAATGATCACAATGATCATTTCACCATTTGGAGAACATAGTTAAGTCATCTAAGTAGACTACGATGACCTTCCCCATCATACCTTTGAACGTGAAGTCCATTGCTCACTGGAAAGTGGCACCAGCATTGGTCAGGCCAAAAGGCATCCTGCTGTAAGCAAACGTACCCCAAGGAGTAGTGAATGTTGTTTTAAATTGGTCTTCAGGTGAGACTTCAATCTGATTGTAGCCCGAAAAACCATCAAGCATGGACAACATTTCTGATCCAGTTACTGCCTGTAGAACCTGATCCATTATGGGAAGCGGGTAGTTGTCCTTCAAGGACGCCTGATTCAGGTTACAAAAATCTACACATATGCATATCTCGCCATTCTTCTTACGCACTGGCACAATGTTTGCCACCCAAGTACTGTGATGAATAGGAAAAATGATCCGTGCATCTAGCATTTTCTGAATTTCAGCCTGGATAGTACCTGAGATCTTAGGGTTATAGTGTCTCTACTTCTGCGAAAAGGTTTGACATCTTCTTTCAACGGGATATCATGTTGGACGTCCTTCGGCTTAAAAGACTTTAGATCAGCATAGGACCATGCCAATACATCCATGTATTTCTTCAAAGTTTGACAAACTTCCGCTTCTCTTCAGTGTGCAACATTTTCCAATGTTCACAAACTGCGGATGTTCTACCGAACCTAAATTGACCGGTTCGGTTTCTGGGGAGGAGTTAGGATCATCTCATCTTTTCTTTTTAACAAAATGGTCATGCCTGTCGAACAACCACTCTAGGGAAACCAGGCCTTTTGGGATTTTATTTCCTTTGAGCTGACATATGCCGTCGTTCCCTTTTGATTCTTTGTCCTGATCCGTAACAGATTCCCAGCATGCAGAAGTGGATCCTTCAAAATGAAGCTCACTAAAATTCTCAGCCTTTTCTAGGAAGGCAATAAGTTGATTGTCGTCATTGAATACTTGCCAATGCTGAGAATTGTCCGGCACACTTGGGCGGAAAACCACCTCAATGGTATATTTGTCTATTTTCAAACCTGGGTGAGGGAGCATGAGGGATGCTGAAACGGCCAATGAATCGGCCATGTCATTCTGAGCTCTTGGGATGGATTTTATTGAAAAAGCATCAAACTCCTCGATGTTTTCCCACACCGCATTGCGGTAATGTCTGAGCCTTTCATTCTTCACTTGGTATATCCTCTTAACTTGATTTATGACCAGCTCTGCATCACCTTGTACTTTCAGATTCTTGATTCCTCTTTCCTTTGCGGCTTGCATGCCAAGTAGCGAGATTCATACTCAGCAGTATTATTTGTGTTGAAAAATTGTAACTTGAAAGAGAGAGGAATAATCTCTTCTTCGGGAGATATAAGCACGGCACCAACGCCACACCCACTAGTCGCGTAGCTACCATCAAACTACAAAGTCCAGATCTTGTTAAGATCCCCTTCTTAGATGAGGACATCCATTTTGTCAGACTCAGTAGACAAGAAATAGTTTCCCATCCCTGATGATTCAAAGAGAATTTGGGCTTTAGGGTCATCGGAGTTAGTAACCAGGTACTTTTTTTGCGATTCAGGCTCCAAAGTTTGCATTACACCTTTGACGGGGATCCTAGCCTTAGACCAGTCCATATGAATCTCCCCCAACTTCACTGCAAAAACTCCTTCCCAAGCAAATTCCATAGGCTGCTGGAATATCGGCAACAAGGACGGTCATTTTTACCCTTTTCTCCGGGAATGCTGCAAATGCAAATTACGCATCCTTGATTTGACCGATCAGTGGAACTTGCTTGGTTTCCAAGGAATAACATCGCCAAAAGGCTTGGTAAGGGTGAGGCCCAGGGCATGGGTGACTTTTTTGCCGCATGACATTATCGAAGCTCCAGAATCAATTATGCAGTTGCTTAGTTTGTGGCCATTGATTAGGAGGGAGAGGTAGAAAGGTTCTATCTTTCCTGATGCGGAAGTCAAGGCAACATTTATGCGGGATGAAGGAGGGGTGGAAAGGATTCCTTTTGGGGAAACCTGATTAGTCATGACAGCCTGACTTTGGATGTATTCAGTCAACCTTACAAGTTGTTCGGGGTTTGACTGAAGGTACTCGGCTTCAGACATTTGGATCTTGGTCTTTTTAGCATGGTCAATTATGTCAAACACGGCCAAGGGTTGCGTTGATGGAGGAATGAGTCCTTCATTTCACGATGGTAGGGTAAAGTTACTGGTCTTCATGGGAATAGAAGAAGGCTGATTTGGAGGAGAGATGGGAGGAAAAGATTTCTTTGTAAAAGACTTAACAGGGGGTTGAGCAGGAAGAGGATTACCTCTTTTAGCAATAGTTGGGGGCATGGATGACGCAGCCTTCTCTTTCTACACATTGGCAGCGACCTCTGCTTCTTTTCCTTGCGAGCGGGTAAAAACAGCATATGATTGTCCGCTTGCATATCCTTGGGTACCCTCTTCTTCGTCAGATTCTTCCTCATCAAATTCCATATACCCGATAGTAGAGTCGCTAGTCGGTTCACCGACATCTTGATCATCTTCACCTTGAGATGAAGGTTCTTCATAATTTTGCTCTTCTTCTTCGATCTCGCTAAAGCATTGACCGGAGGAGCCTCAAGCGCCAACCGCGGAGCAGTTGCAGGCAGACGCGGCCTATGCGGGATGTTGTTGGAGTGAAAGTTCTTCGTGGAATATCCCGGTACGAGGAACTGGGGGAAGCTTGGGCTAACTATTTCTTTAATGCGAAGCAAGTCATTTCGCCATCTTCTGGAATGCCGGATTTGACGAAGTGGCCTGAGAAGGATTTGCAGCTTTGAACTTGGACGACTCTCGTTTCAATTCACCAGATATAAGCAAGTTGTCCTCTATCCGAATGGCAGTAGCCTGGGAAAGAGGCAAGGTAGTTATTTGTTCATGTAGAAGCAAAAAACTTATTTTTGAGCTCATTGCATTCACAAAGAAACACTTTTGATTTTCTAGTGTTGGCAACATGGCAACAGGCACACGGTTGATTAATGCATTGAACCTGGCGATAAAATCGCGCATAGTTTCATTGGCCTCCTTCTTTAGGTGAGTGATCTTTGACAGTAACACGAATGCGTCTTCAGAAGGCTTATACCTGTCTTCAAAAGCATCCCGCAAGGTGGCCCAACTAGTAATAGATCCGGCCGGAAAATGCTGAAACCATTCCGCTGCGGGCCCTTGCAAAGTTTCCAGAAAAAGGTGAACTGACACATCTTCATGGGTCACATCTAGGATACTGCATGACATGATGAATGCAGATATGTGTGAATATGTGCTTTGGTTTCCGCTCCCATCAAATTTGGGAAAATTCTTTCGGTTTCCATGTGGGAGCGCGTGAACAGGATGTGGCAAAGCTAGGGGGCCCATAGCATTTCCCCATGGTACTGCCATTTGAAAAGCTGGAAAGAGGACACGAGCTGGAAGTGCGGTTCATTGAGCAACAGAGCACTACAAAGGGATGTGGAGGCTCCTTGTGAAAACCGGTTCTTTCGTGGAGGTGAGACACTTCTGGCTGACCGATCAGCTGAACTCAGTGATGAAAAGCACACTGGTGTAATACTGAAGTTATGCTTCTGAAGTAGATCGAAAGTAGGATCGACTTCTCCACGAGCTCTCCTGCTATGAGTAAATGGTTCACCCGCCAGTGTACCTTCCAGATCTGCAATATTTTGGAGCAGATTTAAAAACTCTTTTTGGTTGTACTTGCTGATTTTCTGATTCTTTTGACAAAAACCAGTAGCATGTACTTTTCTAAATATTTAATTTTATCCTTCTTTTGAAAACCGATTGTGGTTTATTGTTTGATTAACAAGGATAAAACGATGGTAAAGCTTAGTAAGCTGATTTTTGGATCTAGAGTTGACTTTTTGAAGAGTTTGAAAATTTTAGTAAACTGTCAAAAACTCAGATCTATGGAAAAATACAGATTTTTGTAAAAACTCAGCGAACTAAAGATCTCTATCTAGCCCAGATCTATGGATCTCTGAAGAAAATTTTCAGTTTGGGTCACTTTTGCAAAAATTTTGGGTTTTAAGCAAAAGTTCAAATTTGCAAACAGGTAATGATTTTTCTGATTTTCACTAATTTTTTAAACACACCACCATCATAGATCTGATAGATCGATCCCAGTGGAGTCACCAAAAATTATTGGTTTGAAAATCTGTCGAATGGACAGATCTATGGATAAACGAGCCAACAGTGTGCAGGGCATAGCCCCTCTTTGAGTCAGCAAAGCGAAACTGGTTTATTGCTATTCTACCAGCAGGAATCTTGTGCAAGTCTCACAATATTCTGCCTTCAGGGGTTGGGATCTCATCCCAGTAGAGGTATTTCCAATTGTAAAAGAAGGAAAGAAATGGAGTGGGGAGATAGGAAAGATCTGAAGGGAGAAAAGAAATGAATTCCAAAGTAGAAAGATCAGAGGGTCTATGTTTTGGGCTGGTAGTAAACAAAGCCGAACCTACTTGCATAGACAAACAAAGCAATACTGATGAACAAATGACAAAAAGTAGAGATAGATCCAACAGAATAAACGCATAGATCTGACATAAGAAAGATCAGATGCCCATAACACACATATTCAACACAAAGTCTCAATATTTGTATTAATGTTTTCTTCTGTTACAAAAAGTACAAAGCCTTTTCTTCTCACTTCTATTTTTTATCTGAAAAATATCCACCCCTGAATACAACAAGTATTCAAGTATATATAGAAGGAGAGAAGAAAAGAAGGCAAAAACAAACCAACCACCTAATTACAAAAATATCTTACAAGAGATTCCAAAGTCATTTGTTGACTTTTGACAACTTTGTGGATGACATCATCCCATGGTGCAACATGGATGATGTCATCGTTTCATGCCAACACACTTTTTGAAGTGGCGCATCAAGACACTGTCGACACTTTGGAAAGCTTGCGCCCTTTGGCACATCAAAACACATGTTAACACGGTTATGTGTGCCCTCGTGCACCAAAAGTGTTGTCAACATGGAAATATGTGCGCCAATGGTGCACCAAAACGTGGCACAACAAAAATATTGTTGACATGAAGGCGCATGCGCCCTGGCGCATGCAAGAAAGGCGCAACATGGTGAGGCACAACAAAATGTGTGTCGACACGCCAAAGGGTGCGCCAAAGGATATGAAGGGGGTGCAGATTTACCCTGTGTTGCACAAACAATAGGTGCGCCCAACCCAAAAAGACCAAAAATGGTTAAGTTTGGAAAACTAGATTTCCCATGAAGGAATTTTGCAATGTTCCGAACACGAGAGGGTCCCCGACGAGGACCAAAACAAATTTTTTCGTAGGGTTATCTGTAAAATTGCCCTTGCGAATTTTACGGGATAACACGCTGGTGTTTAGAGCCATAAAATATAGATAAGTAAAATAATGACTAGGTTGTAGGGTGTGCAAGACCAAATAAAAACAAGAAACACAGAAAAGAGGCCAAAGATAGACATCAATTACTAGTTTTCTTGTTTAGGTATCATATGAAGGCTAGTATATGTTTAGGACTTAGAAATGTACCCAAGTGTGCGGTTTTGTGTCTACACTTATATAAGATTGTAATGGTTATTATGTCATGAAATGCCTACCAAGAGGGAATATTAGTCCATATGAAGATGATAAGATTGAAACTTTTAGTGCACAATGTGTCGGTTCAAAACCATATAGTAGGATCAGGTTATAGATTTAGACAAACTGATCCAAATCGGTTGTTTTGACTTGGAGGGGAAAATGATAGTTTAGCTTTCTAATTCGGAGGATGGATGCCTTTAGATACATTTTATGATATAAAACCTCACGAAATGATGTTAGAAAGGTGTGCAAAGATAAAAAAGTAGTTGAAGAGCTATCAAGGTGTGTTAAGCAAGAGTGAGGAGGATGTATTTGTGTATGCAAGTGTGCAATGTTAAGACTAATAGTGTCAAATGATAGATTGCCAAATTTGATTGTCTATAGTACCTAGTTTAGTAGTAATGTGATGTGGTGTGCTTTAGATGATTATATTAATCCCTTTTGTTCCTTTAAGACCTTTGACAATGCTTGGAATGACTTTCTCTCACTAAGACATGGCTCTAGGATCTTTGAATGCTTGGAAATGGAGAAAGTTAGACTCTTGAACCTGGTTTGAGTGTTTCATACCTATGTGGTAAATGTTACAAATGATGTGTAACTACTTTTAGAAGATTTAGGAGAGCCTTGAGTGATTTAGTGTTGATATTTGCAATAGGATCTTATGAGAATGCCAAGTGAGTTATAAAGTGCAATTGAATTGCTTATATAGGCTTCCATAGGTTAAACATTCACATTATGGATGCCCTACGAAAGGATAACTAACTCACATAAGGTTTTCAAACTAGAAAAAGATAGGTAGATGAGATGGTTTCAGAATTTACAATTTTCTCAAGATCGTAATAAAACCCAAACTGTGTTATATGGTTTAAGATAGGTAATTAGTGAGGAGAGCGTCGTAATTCATGAATGATGCATATAGATAGATTACTACTTTGGATAATTAATATTTCCTAGATGAATGATAAATTAGTGTGTAGAGATGTGAAAATATCGAGAGAGATATAAAGATTTATCAATCAAGCTTAGAATGTGATCATTTTTCTTAACATGGGAACAAATCCAAACTTTTCATTTCCAAAGGACAAGTTATCAAATATGAGTCCCCCACCCTTTAAGTGTGGAATTGAAAATTGCATACTTAATAGAAAAAACATACATGAGTGTGCACACACACTTTGTCTTCACTCAATTATTGTTGTCTTTTATGTTGATGTTGACACGTTCCATGGTAAAACCTCGTAACACGAGAGGGTATTCAATGTCCATAGAAGAAATTGAACTGTAACTAAAATGTAAATAATGCTTATAACTTTAAAACATTAAACTCATATGGAGTAAAGTAAAGAGATGTAAAAATGGAAAGAATACACTTGTTCCTTTTGTGGAAAGATAATCTCCTACTCTTGTTGTACTTTGGAGATGTTGATTTCTTGTTGAGCTACCGAAGGATTGGGGGTGATCAAGTCCCAAATATTAATGAAGGAGAAACCATAATAGGAGATGGAGTTGAACATGCATGACCCAACACTGAAGATTAGATGTATCGAAGGACCCTGTTAAGACGGAAAAGTAACGTATAGATTATATATCCACCTCGATATCTTCCCACACAAATAAAAGAGGGGAAAGGAAGAACATCCTACGAATAACTTAGCCACTTTGATATCATCCAACCCCACAGATTACATCATTGCAGATGGATCTAGGATCTAATTTTGTTATTGATTTAACAAATATTGATTTACATTAAACCCTATAGGCTATTTCAGAGTCACATGCAATAGATAAAACAATAAAGCATGGGTATGACAAAAGTAATGAGAAAATGATAAATTAAAACCTAAGTGCAAGAGGGAAGAAAGAAGACTTAATTGATTTTCAATAATCCTCAAGTGGAAGGAGTTGGAAAATTGATGAAACTGGAATGCAGACTATCATCACCGTGCTCGAAAAATTGTGTGATTATCAGAATAGGCTGGACTAGGGTGCCCGGATGCTCTTCGGGGTGCTGAGGCATCGAGAGACCTGTTTAGCGCTATATGAATTCTCAAAATCTTAGAAAGTGGTTTCCATTGTGTCAGTAAGAGTGACATTATTATTCATTGTTGATTGTCTATGTGTTGCACTATGCCCACAGAATTATCCCATAACCTACAAAACAAATGATCTCCTGAAAAACCCAAAACACATCAAATCTAAAAATAAAAAGATGAAAATGGGGATTCAGACTGACCCCGATAGTCACCCGAAAATGTGAACTTACGACCAAGCATTGCACTACATCGCAGACTCCATGTAGTCTAGTGTGCATGTGTGTAAAATCGTGCCCTAGGAGGCTCTTGTGCAAGATGAACTTGATAAAGCAATCAATAGCTATATGTCAAAATGTAAATAGATGTGTGGATGTCAAAATGAACTTCCCCTCTTATGCGTGTATGCAAATTTAACGTTCCCTTATCCCTTGAATGAAGCTATATGGATGCTTTGATGTTCTTAGATGCCTTTGGATGCAACCTTAGGTGATGATAGTAGATGCTTAGAGCTTTGTCCTTTAATTTGATCACATAACATTGTATTTATATGATTCCCTTGTTTGAATTTCGTAATTAACCACTAAAAGGCTGACCCATAAGAAATCAAGATGCCCAACAGCTAGAAGAGGCCCAAAAGAGGCGAGTAAGATACAAAGAGGTCGGGGGATGCCCAGAGGGGATGAGGGTGCCTAGGAATTTCCATCCCGGCTAGGCACTAGTGTTTAGACTTAGAGAAGTTGAAGTGATGAAGGTCAGACTGGGTAGTGGGGTGTGTAATACTAAGAAGGAAACTAGAAAGAAAGAAAAGAGGCCAAAGACAATATTCAATTAGTACTTTTCTTGCTTAGGAATCATATGAATGGAAGTATGTGATTAGGACCTAGAAATGTACCTAAGTGTGTGATTTAGTGTTTATATTTTCCCCACTTTATGTTGTTGAGTGAATTCTTGATAACATAAAGTAGATAAGAGATGTGTGCTTGATAACCATGTAGATCGATGGCAAAAGTGTGCTGAGGAGACAAGAAAAAGCATGGAGTGATAAAATGAAGTGTGGAAGCTAAAGAAGAGGAAGTGACCCTAGGGGTGAAGCATATGTGTTATGTCGCATTGTACTTGTTTTCATTGTCACTTGTGCTTGATGTGTTCACTTTGGTGTGACTGTTATTTCCCATAAGGACGGACACTGTAAAAGAAAAGAACAAAAAAGTAGTCAAATATGTGTATATGAAAAATTTGATCCAAATATGTAAAAAGTTTGTAAAACATGAAAAAGTAGTAAAAAAGAACATGTGCACCTGATCCATGATGAGTAAAAAGATAGAAAGTGTCTCTGGAATTCTATGTAAGAAGGGGAGTTTTTGGGTGATCTCATGCCAAGAACGAGTTTTTTGCGATCTCATGCCACGATAGAAGAAGTGTTGGGAGAAAGGTCTAGTGTTATTCTCCATCCCTGACTTACTTCCCAAAATTTATACACCACTACAAATGGTGTGATCCTTCTTTGTTCAAATTTGATCTAGTTTGATCCAATCCAACATAAATAAAAAATGAAGATAGAATGCATTATGATTGTTGGAGGATTGTGCTTTTTTGTGCAAACCGCTATGTGTAAATTATTGTATATGAGAAAATCATTGTGAACTTCCCCTAGTCATAGGTTCCTAGGAAGGTCAAGTGCACCTAGGCACTCATGTATGTATCTAGGCGCTAGTATCTATGTTGTGCCGAGGACCCAAGTCAAAATTTGGGTCGTCTTTATGACTATGACTTGTTTATGTTCTGCTATATGTAGTTGTAAATGTGATCTGTGTACTACTGAATGGGGTGAGTGATTCACCCAATGTATGCCCCCTCATTTGGGGTGCATGTGATGTCACTAGAGGATGTGGCCCAAAGGAGAGGACCGATGACGCTGATCTGAAACTAATACCCTACAGGGGGAGGGAATGTGCATGGTAGAAACCAAGGCACATGCAAACAAAGTGGCTGAAAAACATGTGTTAGTGAAAACAAGACAAATACGCATATAGAATATAATGTGTAATCTAGAAAGAAAGAAGACAATGTAGACCATGAAAAGTGGGTTTGAACATGGGACATCACTCACAATGTCACAAGACAATTAGGGCCGAAGCGGCCAAAAGCATACAAGTAGTGAACCAACAAGACATTAGAAAAAACCTATAAACAATGACATACAATGAAAAAATAATAAAAGCAAAGTATCGAATAACCATGGTGAAAAAGAGTTCTTAAAGAAAATGTCACATGAAACACTCATTAGCATGTTAGAAAGATAAAAAGTATGTCAAAGCATGTATATATCGATAGAGTAGTGTGCTAGAAGAATAGAAAGTAGTATAAAATGAAATAATAACACCTATAATGTGTACGAAAAGTAGATGCCCCAAGAGCCTTGGTGGGATTGGTAAGAGGTACAATGCCAAACATCAATGTTGTGTGTAAGAATATGTAAAGTTTACATTCACAACTAGAGAGCAAGTGAATGCACATGTGTATATAGAAAAGATAATGACATACTAGATATCCATCTAACATAGTAAGCAAAGTGTAACATGTGAGTATAAGCAAACAAGAGTAAGTGCAACCAAGATATGTAATATGTTGTGAATGAGATGGAATGAATATGCAAAGTGAGTGTGATAGGAGCAATGTGCCCCCCGAGTGGATGTGTATGAATATGTGTGAGATGAGGTTCATTTATAAAAGACCCTCAAAAGTCAAGAATGAACCATAGAACAAGAGTGTGTCATCGGGAAATGGTTTGAGATGTGCGCTAGAAAGATATGATTAATGAATCATAAAGCGTATAGAGTGAGTGATTGTGGTGAGGTTCATTTCAGATTTATACCCTCAACAATCGAGTATGAACCGTGGAACTAGAGTGCATCATCGGGTAGTGTGATGTGTGAGAGTGTGATGCTAGAAAGATGTGTCGTGAATGTGCCAGTGTGAAATGTTTAGTATGTGTGATGTGAGGTTCATGGATGTAGTATGCCCTCAACAATCAAGTGTGAATCATAGCACAAGAGTGAATCATAGGGTAATGATGATACAAGTGTATCAAGTGTATCATGATGTATGTAAGATTGCTCAAAGATATTGAAATATGAAGCACAAAACATAATAGTAGAAAATGATAGCCACCTGGTGATGCTATAAGGGGGGAAGAGTAAGCATGATGCCCCTCAGTACGTAAGAGATGGAGATCTAAGTGATGATGCTAAGGGGATCGATGTAAGGAGTAGTTTCCTTGAAAAAAGTGATTGGACATTAAAGTGGTGATGGTGAAGGATCCTTGAGTGGTGGAAGTTTGAAAGAGGCCAACTAGATTTTGTTGGTCTTGCATATGTAGTGGGTGGTTGCTTATTTGGAATTGGTAACACCGTAGAAGACTTGAGAGGTGGAGTTTGTATTGATCTTTAGAGGAGGTTGTTTAGTTTGACTTGGTAATGTTGTAGATGACTTAGTAGGAGGAGGTGATGGAAGACAAACCTTGAGAGGTGATTTCTTAGTTTAGAATGGGTTGAATAGGCGACACTTGACTGACCAAAGAAGGCACATTAGAAGTGGTGGCATGATGCTCATTGACATAGAAGGAGCAGATTTAGGAGCCCATTTGATGTAGCATTTGTATATGGGCATGCAACATGAATGTTGTGTAACAAATGAGATAAAGCCTTGATGCTCAAGATGTTTGATTCTTTATTGTAAAGCATAACAATCATTATCATTATGTCCATTGATTTGATGATAATTGCAATATGGATGACCTTGATATTTTGCAAGACGATAAGGAGGATAGCCATGAGTAGATGGAAAAGTGATCAATTGATGACTAAGGAGCTCAATAAGAATATCATGTTGCTTAGCATTGTGATCAAACGTGAGAGGCTCTAGTAATGGCAAGACTTGAGGCTCACTGATATGAGCACATGTAGAAGACATAGAATGAGGATGAGAAGAAGAACTAGCATGAGCCTGAGAAGCATCCTTAAGATGTTGGATTTTAGATTTAAGAGATGTAATCATGGATTCCATAGCTTGAAATTTGTCTTGAAATAAAGAATGCAAAGCTTGAATTGACTCCAAATGGGTTGATTGGATGGAGGATCACAAAGGCTAGGGTCATCAGAGAGACGATTGAAAATGGAATTCACTTGAGCATGTGGTGGATCTCTACGGAGATACATGGTGTCAAGGGATTTTAGAAAAAAAATTGCAATTGGGATGCATTTGAAGTAAATCATACAAAGAAATTTGAGGAATTTTATGAGCCATGAGAGAAGAAAGATGAGGATCCAAGAGTGTTCGAATGAGATGGGTTCACCAAATGATTTAATAAATATGAATTAAGTTAAACCCTAGAGGCTATTTCAGAGTCACATGCAATAGATAAAATAGTAAAGCACAGATATGACACAAGCAATAAGCAAATAATAAATTGAAACCCTAAGTGCAAGAGGGAGGAAAGAAGACTTAACTTGATTCGCAATAAATCCTAAAGTGTATAGAGATGGAAAATTGATGAAATTGGAGTGTAGAATGTCGTCACCGTGCTCAAAAAATTGTGTGATTATTGGAATAGGTTGGGACAGGTGTCTAGGATGGTATTGGGGCACCTAGGCACCAGAGACCTGTCTGGGGCACTGTGACTACTCAAAATCTTAGAAACTAGTTTCTGTTGTGTCACAAGAGTGTCGCTAGTCTTCGTTGTTGATCATCTGTGTGTCGCACTATGCCCACATAATTCTCATGTAACCTGCAAAAAAAATGATCTCTTACAAAACCCCAAAACACATCAAATCCTCAAAAAAAAAGATGCAAATGGGGAGTCGATTGATGACCTCCCATAATCACCCAACAGAGTGAACTTACGACCTAGTGTTGCATTACATCTCAGACTCCATGTAGTTTAGTGTGTGTGTGTATAATCATGCCCTAGGAGGCTCTTGTGCAAGATGCACTTGATAGTGAGGAATAACTAGATGTAGAAATGTAAATAGATGTGTGGATGCCAAAAAATGAACTTCCCCTCCTATGCATGTATGCAGAATTAGCAGTCCCTTGTCCCTTGAATGAAGCTAGATAGATGTTTTGATACTCTTAGATGCCTTTGGATGCAACCTTAGGTGATGATAGTAGATACTTAGAGCTTGGTCCTTTAATTTGATCACATAACATTGTATTTATATGATTCCCTTGTTTGAATTTTGTAATTAACCACTAAAAGGCCGACCCATAAGAAATCAAGATGCCCAACAACTAGAAAAGGCCCAAAAGAGGTGAGTAAGATACAAAGAGGTCGGGGGCACCTAGAGGGGATGAGGGTGCCTAGGCACTAGCTTCCTAGCTGGGCGTTAGTGTCTAGACTCGGAGAAGCTAAAGTGACGAAGGTCAGATTGGGAATGGGGTGTGTAAGGCCAAAAAGGAAACCAGAAAGAAAACAAAGAGGCCAAAGACAATAGTCAATTAATACTTTCTCACTTATGAATCATATGAATGCAAGTATATGATTAAGACCTAGAAATGTACCCAAGTGCGTGATTTAGTGTCTTCAAATATTACATAGATTTAAAAAACAATGGATGACCCATGCCCCCAACATGTGTTTTATAGATGTGTTTGATTATGATTTTTGAGTAATGTAAAGGATAAGAAGGTTTGTGCCCCCAAACCCTATATATGAGTAATGTAATGGGGAAAAAATGAAGTACACATGCCTCATCTATTCTCCTCGAACTTGTGTTATCTATATTTGAATCTATACTAGAAGTCTATAAATATTGATAAGAATCTTATAATGGTGAATTTTTTTGATAATTTTCCCCAAGACAAAAACATCTAGTAATGCCCCATACTATACTACTTTCATGTCCTTGGTGGATGGTTATGAACCAAGGTGAATTTTTCACTTTTTGTATCTATAATTGTTTTTAGGATCTCTACCCCGTATAAACATGTATTTGTGTCATATAATTTTCATGAACCAATTGTATATGTAGAATATATGTCAATGAATGCACCCTCTTTTAAGGTACATGTGATGAAGTATTTTATCATGTGGATCAAAATGAATGATGTGTACTGTGTCGAATAAGTTTGATAATATGTGTTAGATCACATGGTAGACTATAGTGATGTCCACCATCGAGGATCCCATTCCCGTAATAGGGTTACACATGGTGGAGACCATGGCACATAAAAAAATCAACACACAACATGCAAAAAGAAAGAGTATCAATAATATATGTCTATAGAATAAATCAAACACAAAGGAAGAACAATATTCAATCAAGCCAACATATGCAATAGTATGTAAAGATTCATATCAAGACATAAAGCCGCAAACATGGAACACCCAAGGTGTCACAAAAATCTAAATAAGGGCACACAAGCTACATACAAATAATTAGGTGTGCACAAACAATAGAGGCATAATGCCACAAACATGGGACACCCACAATGTCACCAGACAATCAAGGCACACAATCTGCATATAATAAACAATCACATAATCAAGTAAGAAAGCAATATAACAAGAAAATATAACAAACAATAGTGAAAAAGATAAGTTAGCAATACACAAGACACATGTATTATCCCTACTAGCCTAAAAGATAACATATACATAATGTAAGTAATTAATCATAATGAGAAGTAACTGTAATGAAACAAAAACACCTCTTTATCAAGGAGATTCTCCTAAATGAGTAACGTCACCTGAAGGGACTAGGCTAATGCATGTCATCATGGATTAATATGTGAATGTCACGCATCAAGCTCAACAATCCTTTTGAACATGTGTGTGCAAAGAGTATATAAAAAATTATGTAATCTATTAAACTATTGTGATAAACAACATTTTTAAAGCAACAAGTTATCTAATCAACTCATATATAGATCTTGAATTTTTGTTTTTGTAAATATTTGAATTTTTTTGTATTATGTGATTATTTGAATGTTTTTGTATTTTGAAATTAGCTATGTATGGGGAAGGAGGTATCAAAAGAGCTACCCGACGAGGGGGCCTCATCAAGAGGTAGGGAAAACCTATAAGGTAAAGGAGGCTTGGACCTCAAAGGTGTTATAGTAGAAGAAGGATGATCCTAAATACATTTTGTAGGATCTATAGTATGATTTGTAGGTGACCTAGGATGGAAATACTCGGTAGGAATAGAATGCATACTAGAATACCTAGTAGGAGGCCAAGATAGAGAGCCACTAACAAGTATGTGCAATGAAAACCCTAGATAGAGGCCTAGGGGATAGAGAGTCACTAGAAGTAGTGTGTATAATATATGACCTAGCAAGAGTTTGGGAGATGGAGAGCCACCGCGGCAGAAGTATGTGTAGATGTAGTAGATATAAAAGGAACAACCACATCTTTTTGGCTAAGTAACATAGCTATTGGGGCCTCATATGGGATACCCTTAATATAACAACTTGTCAATTATGAATGAAATTAACACGACGATGATGCAATATAGATGGTATAACCTTTAAAGAAAACTACCAATGGCATCTTATACATATGTCACATGAGCTAAGAGAAGAAATTTCTAAAAAGGGAATAACCATAGTAGTAGAACTAATTGTAAGAGGTATAACAATATGTCCAAGTTTAGTTTTAGTATCAAATGTTACTTATATTTTAGTACATTTTTATAATAAGAAAGATAAAAGTGAGAGTTATATTGTGACTCCAATAATATGGGTAAGATCCAAACCACCAGGGGCGAAAGGATTTGAGTTTAGAATGATCGATCCATTAAGTTTTAGGGCCTATAGAGATAAGCCAAGAATCATCAAAATCAATGGGATTGAGTGTCAATTCACCCGAATGCTCATTTGACCATCCAATTTCCCATCATTACTATCAATATTCTATCCAACTTGTTTTTATGAATTGACTAGTAACGTTAAATCAAGAATATCCTTTGAATTTATCTCAATGTTGTCCCTTAAAATTACTTGTGTATTCTTATGCTATGTGTATTGCTTCCTTTTCTTTTTGCACAATAGTATGATGTAGTTCTTGCACTAATATATACTTTTTTGGATGATGTATCACTTGCATATCCTTTTGGGGGTAGATGTCCCCTATATGATGGACAAAGTTGTATAATTTAGTATTACATTATGATTTTTAGTTATAAATGTGTTATCCTTGGGTGCCCATATATACCTAAGTGATTTAGATGATAGTGTAGAAGATGACCCGTGTAGGAACACCCTCATAAGAGGTCACGAAACTATTACATATGTAAAAAGACCCTCATGGGTGATCATATCCTCTTCGTAGTGATTCCTCAAAGGAGGAGAGTGAGATCTATCATAATATCGTGTATCGATGAAATAATACCCCTTATGCTCAAGTTATTGTATCTTCTTGTGTAAAGCATAAAAATCATTTTCATGATGTCCATTGATTCCATGATAATCACAAAATGGCGTGCCTTAGATTTTTTAAGCCTATAGAGGGAATACTACTAATTAGGCAACAAATTGATCAATCACTCATCAAGTAGCTCTTATAGAATATCATGTTTTCTATCATTCTTATCAAACCAAAGATGCGCTTTTCGATGTTGTTGAATTGACATTCGAGATTGATTCTTTTAGACATACAAATTTTTGCATCTATGTAGGAATTTCACTTCACTTGGATGAGCATATATATCATTTATATCATTCGTATCACATTTATTTCCTTTAGTATCATATGTAAATTGATCATGATGTGTAGAGACATGATTGACATGGGCATGTAAGGGATTCCTTAGATGTGTTATCTCATGATCTAAGAGGATCCCAACACAAAAATCATCAGATGGTAATAAATATTTCCAAAACTTCCCACACATCTAAGATATCATCGATATCTTTTCAATGCATTTTGAACGAGGTCAAACCGAATTCGTATGCAAAAGTTATGGCTCGCTGAAGATGAAGCCAAATGGGTAAAAAATATGCACATGTATAGTGTTAACGCCATCATGGTGACTAGACTGTATAGATGGACCTACCACATCTTGACACATGGACCAATAAAAGAGTGACATGTGGCGAGAGAGGATGAAATGGGTTTGTTTGGTTTTGGCCTACGATCTTTGATCATCGAGTGTGGGGCCCACATTATTTTCCTATCGGGGCCCATTAACCTATGGGGTCCTCTTTTTGTATGGAGGGGGACCCTACCACCAACTTCACATTGATGTGGAAGTGTTTTTCCACATAAACCAATGTACAGGATTCCACATGGTGAATGTGGGACCAATGTTGTAAAGCTTAACGCTCAAGACAAGTGGCAGCTCAACAACCTTAAATGTGGAGCCACCAAACAATGCTAGTGTCAAACACCCAAGTCCAACACATTTGATATGCACCAATAACCAAGACCAAATTCAAAGCAAGGATGGTGCTATGACTGATTCAAAGGGCAAGGATATTTCCTTTTAACCCTAAGTTTTTATCCACATCCCAACTAATGTGGGACAAAACTCCACATAGAAATGCTCTAAAACTAATCCAAAAGGCAAGGCGTGGGAGTGGGGAGACAAACACATCACCTCCCATGATCCATTTTAAGGTTTTGACCAATAAACCATGGCTTGAAGGAAAATAAAGGCTATTTTAAGCCTTCAATATGCCATTCAATCCATTAAGGTGGGATAATTAAAAAAAAGGCGGAGTTTTGGGGATTTGAACCCCGACGTATTGGGTAAAAAGATAATTCCTTAGTCGTTACACCATACGCATGAGAAACAATATAGACGGCATACTATTTTATGCAAAGGATTTTTTTAAAAGCCTCTTATTGAGAGATTAAGAAAGCAAACAAGTTTATGTTCTTTTTTGCGGGAAGAAGACATATAAGGTCATTGAGCGAGGTCTAAAGACTTCTTAGAGGACACCAAAGCCGATTACAAATTGAAAACCCCTTATTGTGAGAAAGTTGATGTAAGAAAATGTATTTTGCATCATTTAATAGATCAGTTTGTAATTGAAGTGGACCTAAAGACATATCCCAACATGGGTGAACTCCGTTATCAATTTACTATGTAATTGTCTCGATTTCGCTTTATTGCTTTAGTTTCTATTTAAAATACCGTTTTTAATCAATTAAGACAATTTTTAATTAATTAAGTCAAGTAGATAAAATTACAAAATTGGAGAAAATGGGTTAGTTTGCATAAACACCCATTTTCCGATCATCCCATCCTTGAGAAATTTGATCTCGGTACCCATAACTTGAATTTGTACTTGAAAATCATATTGCAATGCTTGAATATCCTCTAGGATAGCCTTATGAAAGATGCCATTGTTATGTTCATGTATTGATGAAGGACCCATAGGAGATGACCTAAAAGGGTCTTTTGAATTTACATCCTTAACAAATAGATTTGAAGGATCTATACTAACATATTGCATGTCCTTAAGAGGTATAAAAGACACACTAGCATTTTCCACATTATTGGAATCATTCATATTTTCATCATTAGAAATAAGGGGAGGAGAAACATCACAAATACTATTCCAATCATCAAAATCATTAGTCTCGCATTCAAAATTATTGTCGAACATGGCTCAAGTGTATTGGTGGGGTTAGTCTCAATTGCTTGTTCACAAGCAAATGAAGTATTTGTAGGAGGGAGAGGTATGAAACACTTCTAACTCGGATGGTAGGATGGGATCATAGTGATAACTTTGAATCCACCCCGGTTTCAAGATGAGCTTTATGATCATGTAAAGGGTGAAAATAATTAGGGTCAAGAGTACTAAGCAAATGGTTAAAAGATTCACGATCCTTACTTGTGAGCTCATAAGGGGTATGAACCCGATTAAAGGGACAATAGCCCTTATGATTTTCTGCAAAGCAAGGGAGCTACAAAAAGCCATGAATACACAGTGGATAACTAACCCTATAAGCAATAACATACACTCAATGAAAAATGGGAGGCCAACATTCATAGAGCATAAAGGGCAAGGCCCAAAAGTGATTTTTAGCAAAAGTGACATTTGTCAAATTAATAAAATGACCATTTCTAAAAATAGATGATGGATTTTACAAAACCAAGAGAGGTATTTTAAAATATCAATATTACTTAACAAAACGTGTAAGGAATTTGAAAATAATTGTATATTTTTTTGATTATGTCCTTATTACCAAAAATAGTAATTTTAAAATTCTAAAAATTGTGCTAAAAATTAGGAAGAACAAAAATAGGGTTTTATTTAATTTATCAAGGTAAACAAAAACCTCGGAGGAATTTAAAAAATAAATTCGTTAATCTAGAGATTTGTGACAAAAAGTGTTTTTGCCAAAAAGAACCCTAGAAAGAGGCCCTAAGAGAAAACCAAGCATGGAGCCCTAAGGGAAGCTTTGACAACTAGATTTAAGGCATGAAATAGATAGAAATCAAGAGTATATATGAATACTAACCCTATAATATTTAAAAAAAAAAACTAAAAACCCTAGGTTACGTTAAGATTGTGTAATATCAAAGAATCGAGTTCACGAGATGTTTACATCATAAAAATCTAAAATGAGATTTTATCATGGAAGGATGTAATGTATGTTACAAGTAGAATATTATGAATAAATTAATCCACTTTAACCATACAATCCATAATATAGCTATTAATACAATAAATGATGATATTATAATGACACAATTGCTTAAAACATGTAAAGGGTAAGTACTTAGTCGCGCACAATGGTACAAAGACGATTTGGGTATGAAGACTAGGCAAAAAGCTCTTTTGAATATGGAAATGCTTCATCTTTGAATCTAAAACTAGAAAATTCACCTATGTAGAACTATACAACTCTTCTTGGAATGTGGTCTAGTCCTAGAAATCTTTGTATGGTCTTGGACCTATGCATAGTGGGGTTACGCAACTTTGCTTACCAAAAAATGAGTGTCGTTATCTATCGCTATGACTCACATGACTTTGGCACCACTTGTGGTGACATGTAAAAATATAAGCTCTAGACACTTGCAACAAACTTCATGAAAACATTAGATAATAAATTCAAATCATTGTGTAGGTCGGGTTGGACCACCCTTAACGGTCAACCCTGCGCTAAGAAAAGGAGAATCGGTGTGTGGGCGAGGCTAAACTACCCTTCATGGTCAGCCCCTACCAAACCAATCCAAGGGTTGCACTATATTCCATTGAGTGGGGACATACCTCATGTAGTTCTCCTAGTGTAAGTGTAAGTGTGATGCACATGTAAGCCAACCCCCTATTGGTGCCCTCATGTCTCTTAACACAAAGATAATGGGCTAACTATAGAGTATAAATTGTACCCAAAACAATAGTGTATGATGTGGCGTGCTTCCGATGCTTAGGAAAATCCCTTGAAGACATTTGACAATGAATGGAGTGACATGCTCTTATTAAGACATGGCTCTACATCCTTCGAATGCTTGGAAATGGAGGAAGCTAAATTCTTAAACCTAGTTTGAATGCTTCAAACCTATGTGGTGGTTGCTTTAAATGATCCATAATTGATTTTGGAAGATTCTAGAGAGCCTTGATCGCTTTTAGAGTTGATATTTGAAATATAAGCTTGTAAGAGTGTCGGAGAGTCATAAAATGCAATTGACTTGCTTATACAAACTTGCATAGGTTAAACATTCACATTATGGCCGACCTAGGGAAGAAGAACCAACTCACATAAGGTTTTCAAATTAGAAAAATAGTCATTAAATGAGAGGGTTTGACCGTACAAGTAGGTTGGGACCATAATATGACCCAAACATGTGTTGTATGGTCTCGGACATGCAATTAGTGAAGAAAGAGCCATAGTCTAGGAATGATGCCTAAAGATGGATTACTACTTTGGATAATTAATATTTCTTGGATGAACGACAAAGCAATGTGTAGAGATGAGCAAGTCATGAGAGAGATAGAAAGATATATGTCAATTGAGCTTAGAATGTGAACATTTGTCTTGGCATGAGAACACCGTTAAACTTGTCATTGCTAAAGGATAAGTTACCAAATTTGAGTGTCTAAATTGACACACAATGGGTGGGTGAAGATGACAAAATGGTCGAACCCCCAAATGACCTAAATATGGACTAGAAGGGTCCATGAAAGAAATGACCCTAGAACCATACAATTACAATTATGAAAACAAAAACTATACAAATATAATTATGGGGGGCCCAAAAACACAATTGTACATGATTTTGGGGGAAAACCTAGAACAATATGAAAACACAGGGAAAAGAGAATAAATAGTGGATGAGAGATAAAATAGGAGAGGAGATAGAACAAAGGGGAACATGCAAGAAGAAGACTCAAGGAAACATGCCGATAAGATCTAACTTGCACTAATAATTGAGAAACACAAAAATACCCTAAAACAATGTAATTTTACAATAAATAGCTAGTTCCATACCAAAATTAGGCGTCTACAACATTGAACATTAAGAATATCATTATTGCATGAGACATATTTTGTGATTTCATTGTTCTACTACACGAGGTTTGATTGTTTGAGGGCTTGTTAATGGAGACTAGCCACCAAAATCCTAATACGAGATCCCTGATCTATTTTTCTTGCAATCTAGATCATGAATCTCAACTATTGTATGTATATTGGAGTAAATCAAGGGCATGGAAGTGAAGAACAAAACCAAATGAGCGAACCTAGAAAATTAGATTTATGTCAGACTGTCAAGTGTGAAAGTTTATGCTCTAGACCCTTGCCAAGATCAAAGTGTGTGGTTTAGATTTATGTGACAAGTTTTCTACAACATTCTACATCAAGATATGCCCCTTTTATCCCTCTACATTTACTCCATTGTTCCATTCATTAATTAAACATTATTACTACATTGTACATATATTGTGGTGTTGAATCAAATGTAATTAATTTATTTGAATATAAATTTTCAAGTTTTCTTTCAATTATAAGAGAGTTTAAAAATCACTTTCCTCAATTATGCCAATAGGTATAATGTACAATAGTTGCCAAGGAGGGTGGGAGGAATGAGTGTGTAGTGTGCGATGTCAATAAAAATGGTCGACTTAACTTTGAAATCTATTTGACATACTTGTCGTAAGCGGTTTTTAAAAATCATGATATCTTGTAGTTATGGTGGCGTTTGAGTTTATATCTCAAAATATATTTTTGAGTCCATGTTTCCATCTATCACTAGTAATTAGAAAATATGTGGAAACTATGATGAATTCATTAATCAACATGAAAGTTTGCATTGAGTAAAATTTTGTGACAAATCCAAGATAGGCACCTCAAGATGGAGATAGATATTTTTCCAACACAACATTGGATTGACAAACAATCAAGGGTCACATCAATCAAAAAGTCAAAATTGTTTTCCAATATCTACATCATGCTTCAATTATATACAATCATGTTCATATAGCTCTCTTGTTAAAACTTTGTATTTAGAAAAATGAGTTTGAATCAAGAGTAAAATTCTACATGATTTAATAAAAAAACATAGTTTCATCTTAATTACTAAGACACTATATATTTATTTAATCCTCACATCAAACAATATTTAAATTGTAGACCAACCATTAGTCCATTAATAAAGTTGTTAGACTCACAAAGAGTCCACTCTAGATCAATCCTTGCTGAGCCACCATAATAAGAGATGAGAGGAAACCTTGCCCAAAATGACTTTGATGGAATGGGTACCTCTTAGATCTTGGCACCAAACTAAATAACACCAAAAAAATTGAAAATAAAATTTAAATAACACTTAAAATTCTAAGACTTCTAAAAAAAAATGAAGGTGGCAGCGATTTCATCATCCGGGCTCACACTGTCATTTTTGCGAATGCCTTTTTGAACTGTAAAAGAGAACTGATTTTATGAAATGCAACGCAGGTATTCTTCTAGATTCTCTGTTCTTTGACTGGAGGTGTTATGATCAATTAATTTAAAAACATTTGTTGATGTGGGTATGCTACACGAGTTCTCGATATTATGCTGCAAGGGTCACAGAATTTGTGAATTATGTATGTTAATGGCAGCAAAGTGAAGATGATTTTCAGCATTAGACTGCGTAAATTTCTTATGTCAAGACTTAAGATGGCGTTGAATTTCAAGAAGAGTAGAAATATTGTAAGGGTATAAGCTTTATTGTTGTGCCTTAATAGAACTATAATATGAGGGCTTGTTGAAATATTCATTTTAGGTTTGTTGGCTGTTTGGGAATATTATTGCACCCGAAATTATTGAATGGAGCACTCTATTTTAAGGTTTCCGTTTCAGGAGAATGTGATTGTACGAATTAGGGTTTACCGGGTGATACAAATTATGGCGATTTTTAAAAAAATTCTGGTCTTGATGTTGTGCTTTCGGTTTGAAATAAAGGTAAAATGCAATGGTAGTTTTAATTTTTAAAGGTTAATTTCAATCAGGACATCAGTTTGATGTATGCGACTCCCTAGTGGAAGCCCACAATGACTGTTTTCCACTCACCTTGTAAATTGTTGAAGTTTTGTACTTCTGGGTTTTTACATCGTTACCAAGCTCAGTGGTAAACTTGAACTTGCCAATCTACCTATATTTTGAGTACAAAACTTGAATAAGGAGTTGCTTGTTTTTCCAAGTGTGTATTATTATGGAGGTCTAATTGGGCAGATGATATCACTGAGGTCCAGTTTAAGAAAACCTCTTTACTAATGAACAAATTGCAGATTGCTTGGTTTGCCAGCCTTGAGTTTATTGCTTGTCTTTTTGGTTGGGCATTATGTGGACTATGGATGTTTTTCCAGTTGTTTTCTGCTACATCCTGTTGTGAAAAATCTTGATTATACATGCACTTGATTTTCCTCAACTAGTTAGACAAGCTTTATGTGAAGACTTAAAATGTTGTGGGCAAGGGAAGACTGTACCATAGACAAGATTACGTGGCTCTGCAAGGTCAATTAAATTCACTTTTAAGTTTTGATCTGTGTCTAGGGTTGCCATGTTTCTGAAACTGGTTGGATCTGCCCTTGGAGCAAGCTCAAAGTCCTTCCCTTGGGTGAAGGTTTTATAAGGTTGTGCTCTTTGTTAAGAAGTTTTCAGTCATGTATAAAAATGAATTGAAAAAGAACTTCTATTGGTATGAGTTGATAGTAACCACGCCATTTTTTAAAAAAATCATTGCCACTGTTTTGATTAAAATTAAATGTTTGAATTCTTGCTTGTGTCATTATTGTGCATATGGCAGCATTTGGACATGACAATTCTATGTCCTCTTTCTATCCATTTATTGATCCATACAGTTCAAATGGTTCAAATCTAGACACTAATCTGGACATGTTTTCTACAAATCATCCTATTCCTAAAAGGTTCTTCATTTGGGGGTATAGTGAAGGGAACTTTATGCTCCCTTTAGATCCTGACTCAGTAGGTCTCATTTGACTGCCTTAGTAACTAGCTTCGACATGCTGATTTCTTGAAGAAAAACACTTATATATTGCATAATCTTCTAGTCTGCTCTGTAACCATCCATGCAACCGTCAGTTTTAAATAATTTTTTTAATGCAAGTTTCATGGTGAATTTCTGCCCGAACTGCTCTTTTTTTACCATAATTTCAAGCAATTTTCCCACTCCGGTGTATGCGGGTAGACTAAACTTAGCCGTGGTGCAATTTATTGGAACCTCGCCTCATTTTCATTTTTGCACGGGTTCATCTTTATGTGCAAACAAACACCCTTGGTCAGATGATTTCTTGGGCCTTTGGATCTTGTTCCAAGTGGGTGGGCAACCATCACCGAATAATTTAAATTTTATTGTTATTCCCCATTGTTTCCACTTGATTTGAAAGATCTGGGCTTCCTTATTCAGGTCTTCTTGGTCAAACCTAATCATTGATAGTTTTTTATTCGGTTCATCCTTTAATTTCATAATCCATAGAGCACCGTAGTTACCAAATCCGGCTGGCCCTGCACAAAATCCGGCCAGATCCAGAATTTTCAGCTGTCCCGTATAAGTTCAGCCAGGGACAAACCTGGTTTTTTCATTTTTTTCCTTCATTTTTGCCCAAAAACAGATGTTCAGCAACATTATATATAGTCTCCTGGTTTCTATGGTTAGAGTAAAATAAAATTCATATGCGGTTTAGTTGTAGTCTCGTTTTCTTTAGCCTTATAATAGGTAATTTCTTTTGAATTCGTCTTCTTAGAAGTAGTAGTGCTTTTGCACGAGTCTTCTATTAACTTTATTTTGTCCTAGATTGCTTTTAGCTTTCTGTTTTCTAGCAATGCTCTTAGATTTAAGTTTTCTATTTCTTAGACTTTTAAATTTTCCTTGTTTCTTAGCTTTAAGTGCTCCTCTTCAATTTTTTAATTAGGTTTTCTAGTAACTCTTCTTTTAGTTAGATTTTACTGTAGCTTCTTCATTAGTTGTCTTTGGTTAGATTGAGCTTGTTGTTATGACGTGAGGTTTTCTTCGAAACACATTTCCAATTCTTTTCATTAATTTTTTTGAAAAGGGGGATATAAGTTTGACGATCAATTACACCTAAGTCATATAATCAATAAAATCTAAACAAGTTTGTTTTCTTTAAAAGACCTAGAGTCTAGAAGAACCTCAATCACATCGATACAAGATACTTAGTGCCGCAAATAAAATCTGCGAAGCTTCAAGCTATTTAGTTTGAGGTTAGTAAGATTCTTTAAGACTATTAGGATTGAGTGGCTAAAGAGTTGCGTTAGCATTCTTGATTGTTATTAACAAAGAGAACTCGTTGAATGTGCGAATGATTGCCCCACTCCCAACAAGGCCTGGGTTCTGCATGGTGGCTCTATCAAAATTAAGTGCACGTAAGCCAATTGGAGGAGGGGTCCCAGTTTTCCTACATCCAATGCTGAACCTTAAAATGGAACAAGATGTTCGGTTTCTGACATATATTAATATCCATCATGCTGGCCAAAGCAAATGGGTCAGTGAAGGAAGGCAAAAGAATGAGAGCAGTGTACAGCATGGACCATCTTCATAGCGTACATAATTGGTTTGTATAAGCACCCATTGTTTGACGAGCTTATGAAACTGGGGTGAGTTGTGGTGGTTGCAACTGAACATGTAGGCTAGCTTACACTTGGATTGGGTAAAGGGGCATGTGAGGAAAAAATGCTGTCTCATTTGGCCACTCTTGTGACAATTTAAGGACCACGAAGGACCAATCCATATTTTCTTTGTAGATTATCCATTGTCAGAACTTTCTCTGTAGTAATGAGCCAATGTATTGCTTTTTGGGCCAGGTTGGTGGAGGTCAAATTTGGCTACATTTTTTTATTTGGGATATTGTGGTTGGAGAAAGAGCTGTATAAGCTGAGGCAACAATGCATTTGCTAGATTTTGTGTAAGACAACCTGATCCGGTTCTCGTGACAAAAATGGGCCTGGCCTGCAATTCCTCTCATAATCTGATGATTTGATCAGGGAGGTGATTGGCAATCTGATTAATCAAGGCATAGTTCCATGTAGCAACATTGGATGATTGAACTTTGTAGTAATTAACCAGTTTCTGGAAACCATGGTACTGCATTGCATTAAAGAGGGCTTGAAGAGGCAACTCACTTGGTAGTAGTTTGGCATCCCAACTGACTTCCCAAAATGGGATTGAGATCCCATTACCAACATTCCAAGTAGTGTGAATTTTCAATAGCTCACCCCATTACCAACATTTCAGCCCATTAGCAACATTTCAAGTAGTTGAATTTTCAATAGCTCAAAACCTTTTTTTGGTTGTTTGGCAGTCCCTAAGAAGTAGGGTTTCCAAATAGTGTCTAAGATATCATTATGAGGAGGAGAAAGGTACTTACTGTGAATTATTAGGCTCTTGGGTGAGGTTGAAGAATTACAAAGGTACCATGTAGCCTTCATCGGCAGAGCTTGGTTGAAGTGTAGGACATTTTTGAAATTAAGACTCCCTGTTGATTTCACAGTACAAATTTGAGACCAAGCCACCCATAGAAATTTGAAAGCATCTTTGACTTTCCTCCACAGTAAGTTTTGTTGAATAACTATGATTTGGTCCACCACTTGACATGGGACAGGAAGGAGAGTGAGGATGTAGATAGGAACAACTTAGAAGACCATCTTGAGAAGCTGTTTAAGTCCTACAAAAGAAACCCATCAGACATTTGCCTTTGAGAGCTTCAGCTTCATGATGACTTTCACATGTAAAGGGAATCCAAGGTATTTCATTGGGAATATCCCTTTTAGGAAACCAGGAATGCTCAGAAATTCTCTCTTCCTCCAGACCGGCATGTTTACAAAAAGATGATTAAGCTTATTTTTATCATCATTAAGTTGGCCAGAAGAGAGTTGGAAGAGATCCAATGTCTTGTTGAGGTGCTTGATTTCGTGAATAATGATAGTAGAAAAAGAAGAGAATCATCAACAAAGTGGAAGTTTGTGTAACTCGCACCATTATCAACAGCTTGCAGCCCAAAAATATCTCCCCTCTTTAGCCTGGATTAACAATCAATTTAGCCACTCCCCCATGATTATAAAACAAGGACTGGGAAGGTCCTTTCTTCAGATCTTTTCAGAGTTCCCTACTAGGAACAAAAGTCCGACCTGAATCCCTAATGATAGAAATGGGATAACCGGGTGTTGTGATGCAGCTGTTAATTGATTACACCACATACTTTCTGAATCCAAAAGCCAAGAAAGGTACTAGAGATAAGATCCCAAGTCCAATTATATCGATGAACATTGAAAATTAAAAGCCATGAACAAGTCCAGCTTGATGAGCACACCAGCTATACATTGAAGTTTTGGGAATAAATGATTTCTTGGACTGTGAATATGTAAGTCGGTAATTTGCCATCTTGGGACAAAAGTGGATTGAGAACCAGAAATGAGCTTATGCAGAAGAGGCTTGATTCTCAAAGCTATAAGCGTAGAGATGATTTTGTGAATCACATTGCATAAAGGCTTAAAGCAATACATTGATACTGATCCAATTTCTTAGGTTGGGCAAACCTTTGGGATGAGAACCAATTTGGTAGCTGTCAATCATCTAAATATCTGTTTATTATTTCTAGACACTTCCACAATCAAGAGCAGGTCAGATTTGATCATAGTTCCACAAAGTCTCGGAACAAGGGAATGAGTGTTGCAGATGGGAGACTAAGGGCCTAGGTTTGGGGACGGCGGGGGACAATAGGGGAATGGTGGTGCAAATATATACATAGTTACTTGAGACGGGGGGACGGGGTTTCGGGACGGCAAAAATTTCTAAATTTTGGGGACGGCGGGGGACGGCTAATTAAAAAATATATAAATATTTAAAATATAAAGATATAGTGACTAAATTATATAAATAAGCTGAAATAAAACCATTTGAGATTTAAATAAGGTGAAACTTGAACTCATAAACATCAAATACATTCCTAGAACTGTTACAGACAGGATACTGTGATTTCAAAACACTCAGCTTTTCCAAACATGTTATAAACTTCTATTATGTTCTCCTTCAATTCTCTGATAGCAATCTTCCCAAACTATGACCAAGTGTTATGGTTCACTGTTGACAGTTGTGATCTATTGACCCTCAATTGCTCTTGTCAACCTTCTACTGACAAAACAGAGAATGACAGAAAACAGGTTCTCATTCAGATTCTACAGTCAAACAATAATAGTAGGGTTTCAGGATATATTAGCTTGATCATTACTTGCACAGGCCCGTGACTTGCTTCTTCACAAGATCTTGAATCATAAGTGATTTACAATTAAAAAAATAGTTTAGAGTGTTGTTTTTATGTTTTTTATTGAAAAATGTGGCAGACCACGTGGGGATGTCTGACGTCCCCCACATTTCCCACTCCCCCATGTTTCCCCGTCTCGGGGGACGTTTCCCAACCTCCTTAGACGTCCCCAGGACGTTTCCATCATGCATGCACTGTGGGAAATGTGGGGAAACGCTTCCCCACGCCCCCACGTTCTCGGGACGTCCGGGCGTCCCAGACATGTCAAAAATGGGGGGACGCGTCCCCACGTAACTATGAATATAGATAGTACTTGAAAAATTAATTATAAAAAAATGTATAAGACATAAGAAATGAAACTTTGAAATACTAATCACATTGCATCGAACAATGAAAATGCCAAATATCAATATATTAATATTGATATCAAATATTAACATTATCATAATTTATATTCAAAATAATGATCACATTCAAAATTCAAACACAATTGACCAATGGCTTAATGCCTTTAAGCTCGAGGGCTTCGGCTTGATGAACACGTTAAAACTTGAATGGTTGATCAATGAAGACTTGGCACTTGCTCTTCCTCTTGTTATTGCTCTCTCTCTTGCTAATGCTCTCAGCCTCTCACTCTTGCAGCCTTGCTTGCACTAACTTGCACTTGCTCTCACTCTTTCTTTCATTCCTGCACTTGAAATGAAAGTTTGAAATACCAAACAAATTTGCATTGAATAATAAAAATGCAGGATATCAAAATATTAACATTTATATTTAAAATGACGATTCCGTTCAAAATTCAAGTGCAATTGGCCAATGGTCCAATGCCTCTAAGCTTGAGGGCTTCCGACTTGATGAATGTGTTGAAACTTGAATGGTTGATCAATGAAGACTTGGCACTTGCTCTCCCTCTTGCTAATGCTCTCAGCCTTTCACTCTTGCAGCCTTGCTTTGCTCTCACTCTTGCACTTGCTATACTCTCTCACTCCTGCACTTGCAGCCTTGTTGAATGTTTTCAAACTTTGATATTGATTAGGAGTGAGGGTGTGAAATTCATTTATGATTTTTTGAGTGTGTAAAATGTGGGTGGGGCCCATAAACTATTAGGATTAGGGTCAGGGGCACAAACATTAAAAAAAAAGAATGTTTTAAATATAAAAAAATACTTTTTTGGCATTTTGGTGCATGAGACGGCTGCAGGTTTCAGGGATTGTCAAGGGACTTGGGCGAGTTTCTTTAAAGTTTCGGAGATGTCTCGAAGTCCCCCAAAGGTTCCTGCCATGAAATTTAAGTTTGTTTTATTTTAATTCCCTCATCCCATGGAGGGCCATATGCAGATTTGAGAACCTGATCTAGTCATGCGTCTACTGAGTATTGGTACTACATTATCTGGCAAGGAATCAATATGATTAGATTTTTTTAAATCCTTGATGAAAACAATTGTTAAAGATTCAAAATTGTAGAATCTGTTATACAGTATCATATTGAAATGTGACTTAATCTAACACAGGCTTCCACATCTTGTGATTAAATTAAAGAAAGATCTTTAAAGCAGTTGTGAACCATAACAGGAAATCAAATTAGACATGAAGAAATAATGTAATTACATCCTTTTTCCCCCTTAGTAGATACTTGTGTAAATTTTTAAAAATCATTGACTTGACATTGGCATCCAAGTACCTGATTCAGTGGTGATGATAAAATTTGGAAGAAGCTTGTCAAAAAAAGAAAAAATCCAATAAATATATTCATTGTCTTTGACTGATAGAAATAGAAATAGACATTTTAATTTTAATTTAACTTTAAATTTCCACAGAAAAGAAACAAGTACATGTTGTCATTTTAAATCTTTTCAACTGTTTTCTTCAAATTTAAATAAAGTTTTGCAATGAGTTCAACTATTTTCTTCATGAATTTCAATTAAGTTTTAAATAAAACAACTTTTTCAACAAATTAAAACACAAGTTTAACAAACTCAATTTTTTCAGATCCAGTGACTATGGTCCAGAAGTTGGAACCAACCTAGAAAGTATATTTATACAAGCTAGCCTCAAATTTAATGAAGGAAGCACCTTAGCTAACAAATATGGGTGGTGGAGATCTGCCTACGATGCACATACAAATGAGCCAAATGACCACGTGACATGAATAATGCTCTTTAGATGAACGCTTTCATAGTAAATAAGGTTATTTCTACTCAATATTAAATACAGAAAACAGATAGTATTGGGTAAATCTGTGCAAGTAAATAGAACCAGGAAATGAAGTTGTATCATATGCCTCTCACGAATTTCCAAAGTTTGTTTTAAATCAACAGCAATATGGACTCTGTCCAAATTTCCTAAGGAATATCAAAGATTGGAACAAATATGAGCTACTACTGGCATCTCAGCTCTAGACCAAACTTCAGATTGATAATTCATAAACAGAGGGCACTGTAGGAAAACTCTCCCAGTCATGTTGGTTAGCAAGAAGAGCTGGAAATAAGGCCAATCTCTAACCATCACGTTAACCTCCCACTTTTGCTTCCATATCTTCCATTCACATTTTTCAATAGCCCGACAGACCTGTCAAATGGCAGATAAGAGCATGGCACATAAGATGGCACACGTTTTTTAGTTTATTTACCATTGTTTTGTATTTCATCTACAGTAGTTATTTATTTAAATGTTTGTGCAAAACGTTTTCAACTTCATTCATTGTTTAATTGATCTAAGGTGTGTACACATATCTGTCTGCTTCATTTTACTTCAACCAATAGGAGCCAGCACTTAAAATTCAAAATGAGGTATAACATCAGGAGCCTCCAACAAGGCTAGAAATGTTATAAAACTTTAATCTTTCCGAGTCATCCAGAGATTTTCAGTGAAATGATAAGTTCCCCTGCTGGCATGCATGCCTTCTTGGCAGAGACAAGCATAATTGTATTCCTTCCGCTGTAACTACTTCTTGCTATATGCTCATTAATCAAATATATCATTAAATGTGTTGTTGCCTTAACTATGTTCTGTCTTTTCTTCTCATTGGTGTGATTACTCTTTTAATGGGATCATTCTACTTGGCAGAGCGTATCATTTTCCCTCTAGAAATAATATTTTGCTGGTTTTAGCGCTTTAGAGGTCAGACTATTTAAAAGTGAACTATCGATAAGTGACATTTTGAGAGTTATATTACCTTGAAACATTTGGTAAATAACCAAATCATACCTAACACCATCTGTGTCAAATGCCTTAATTTGCCGATACCATCATTACAAGGTGAAGGCATTCGAAGTTAAAAACAAATTGTACTGCCTTAAAGAAAAAGGCCGATATTTTTTATTTTCCTTTTCTAATCTGAACCCAAAAAATGGAATCAAAGTGACAACGTGAGCATTTTAAAGTAATAGTGGCATATGATTATCTTGGATTTATGTGAATGAAGAATAACAAAGTTTGCCGTTTCACTATAACATGTGGATTTTCTTAATGAAATTTTGCATTTCAAGGATTCTGCAAGATTATTGAAATTTCTAACCATGGAGCTATTTGACACTCTCAATCAAACAAATTGTATGTCTTTACACTTATTCAAAGAGAGGAAACTCTTGCTTCCTCAAGGCTTAAGCAGCCTGCCAAGGCAATCTTCCACATCTTTAGCATTGCTCCAATCATGCACACGAGCTTTAACAAGATTGGAGCTCTCCCGAAGAAGGTTACACAGTGGGTACCTGAAAACAAACATGTATTGTTCAGAGCAACAGAAATGGAAGGTTTGTCTATGTAGAAGTTCAAACATTTATCTAGACCAACCCTTGTCTTGGAAGGACATGATCGTCAGTGCCCAACTTCAACGAAGGACAGAAATCTCTCCTGCCATCTCTGACATACATGAAGCATTTCTTAGATCTGGAGGGAAGCTTTTTCTAATGTCATCCACTATTGCTCCTTGCAATAAATGTAAAGAGTTAAAATAGTTATTCCATAAACAGCTTAAGTGATATGCACAAATAAGCATATCAGACCAGGTTGTGCAGCTCCTCTGATTTATGGTATGAGCAGGGGAAGAGTCTGGTCCATTTTCCCAATCCAGACAATGTCACAACAGAATGCAAAAGAATTAAACGGTCTGGTGCGCCTACTAATAAGATCAAAATAGATTCAAAAACTAGTTCAAGAAAGAGATAATTTCAGTGTCTTTTGCATAAACATGGGAGATAAGAAATAAACAAAACATGAATGACAGTTTAGTGGATGATAGAGAATGACATCTGTTCTATATTATTAGACAGTAGCTTGTAGTTAAACAACGCTTGTTGATACCAGACATATAAAATAGGTATAGAAGACAATGATTTTGAACCTTGCACATATTAGCAGGGCAAAGTTGGCAGCCATGTGGCACAGCAGTGTATGAATGGAAAGGGAATATCCTTAATCTCCTATCTTCATCAACTCTTGCTGGATTTGTGTTAATCTCAATGAAGTACTGGAGCAGGTCATAATGTTCAAGAATGGTTTTGATGGAAAATAAGTTTGCATCACTCACAATCCGTAGATCACATCTGCGGAGATACAAAATATGCAGTCTCCCTTTAGAACAAATGCCAAATAACTAATCCAACTTAGACAATTGCTGTTTTAAATTCATAAAAAATTGATCATGCATAAATGAATAATGAAGAACGAATAAAAGCAAATTGGACAAAATGTACCAGAACTGGAATTGTCAGTCATTCCTTAAATGAATGAAAGCAAATTAGACAAAATGCACTAGAACTGGAATTGTCAGTCATTACTTATTGACCTTCATTTTCTAAATCATCCGGTTTGTATAGAACAATTTCAAAAGCAACAGTATTTTTCATGATAAATAGAGAATATAAACTGTTAAACTTGGTGTTTCTTATGACAGTCCAGAAGTTTTGCTTCCAATTTCCATAACAAATAATCTAATCCTACTTTTGATCTCGCAGGATCATAATGTTTTGGAACCCTAGTGGAAGAGCGCCATGACTATTCCCTAGAGGGCCATGACTATCCAGGGAATACAATGAAATAAACGCATTCAATGGTGGTCATACACAACTAAATATGTACAAATTGAGCTGTATAAGGTACAATTCACAGCGAGGCTAAAGACAAATTTCGTTGTCTATTTACACTTTGATAGGTCCTACGACCAATCTGGTTTTAAGGGTGTTAAAAATCATCATCATTATCATCACATACACACAACTGTATATGGTCAGATGCAAATTTATCTGGTCAGTCCCTAATATAGTCATTGCCCGGGAAGCCCCTTCTGACTGCCTAGGATTCTGGTACTTTGAGCTGATACCCAATCAGTTAGGCATTCTTTCTTACTGGGTATGCAGCCATGAGATTACGGCGCCTTTACTGTTCTCAGGGATAAGGAAGCTCCTCTGGCAATTGTTTGTAATCCCGTCATCAGGATTGGCTGCATCCGGTTATATGCGTGGATACCCTGCTGGAGAATTTCTCTGCTGCTGATCTTGAACTCAGGCATCTTAATAAGCATTTGTTAGCCTTCAAGCCTTGAGCCTCATCAGGTCAAATACAATATATAGCTCCAACAATTGAGGATTTAAATTATAAAAAAAAAACTGATACATTTTGCTGTGTGCTACAATTATTTCCAAATCTTATCATGTATTCAGTTATAGTAATAGCTTAAAAGTGTGCAAGGCAGGTCTCCCAGAATGGAATCTGGCTGTAATATGCTAAGATGTCACCTTGTGCTTTCCTCTTGGCTCTCCTGACTTTTTCTAGTGGAGCAATGGGATTGGCATAAACGCCATCAAATGGACTATACATGTTATTGCTCTATGGACCAGCAAGAGGGACCGAGCTTTAGGACAATGTTGTGACCATTACCATGCCTTTATAAAGCCAAAATGAGAAAGGTAGTTTTTGTAGTAGAAGTTAAACAGGAGTGTGTGTGTCAGGACAGGGAATGAAATATACCCCAAAGCATGGGCTGATTTGATTGCTCTCATCATTTCTGGATGAAGGGGAACTGTCTTCAAACTGTTCTGGATATCACTGACACTCTTTCCTTTTGCATGCAGCTCGCCCATCATTGTATCCTGCGATGAATCAAACACCCAAATCTCAGATTTCAAAAAGAACTAATTTGCAGCTCTTCCATTACTGTATCCTGCAACATATCAAAAACACAATTCCCAAATTTTCAAAAAATATTTAATTATTCCACTAAATATATCAAAAACCCAATTCCCAGATTTTTAAAACAAACTAATTATTCCACTAAGAATCATAGAAGTTTCATGAAGAGATAATCAGATAAACTGAATCAGACCCACCATTAAAGAAATCCATGGAAGATTAGTTTTTATTAAAGAATTCATTAATTCTGCAGCCCCAAGTTGATCGACTACCCATGGATCACTGTTGCAGTCAATCATAGTTAAATCAAAATCAAATATAATGACTCTGTCCATGATCATGCACTCACACTCCGACACCCTACCGCTCAGCTCAGTTTCCTTATTTTTCCGCAGAAAATAACTTGTGCCGTTTTTTCTGGGGCTCATGCATCCATCAGGCTTCCGGTTCTGACCACGTGGAAGGCCAAACTGTATTTTAGATTGTCAGGTTTGCATCTATTAACGTTTTAAAAAAGAATGTCATACAGGTTGGAGATCCTAAGATCATGCACACTGCATTTACTAAGGTCTTCCCTGTGTGGGGAAGTACTAGCTATCCTGCGGAAAAGTGTGTCGCCTTCACCATAATAAATAATTGGTTCTTATTCTTCTATGAGAACATGTCATATGTGATTTGATGCCTTTTAAGTAAAGTTTTATACCTACTGCAAAAAAGATTTTTATTTTATTACAGTATATTTTTCTCTAATTTTGTTTACTTTTCGGCAAAGCATATAAGTGTGTTTCATTTGGTGGCTAAAACTATTTTAAAATATGAAAATCTTTAAAAATATTTACACCTAAAGGTGTTCTTTCTATGGTAAAGAGTCTTGTGGTCATTCATGTCATTTGCCTAAATTTGATGGGTGTTTAGATATTTTTGAGGGGTTAAATCAAATTTTGCACCATAATGTTTCGCCTAAACATGAATATGACAATGACTCAAGTGACAATATCGTGGAACATCTACATAAAATTCATGGAAGCGGAAGCCAATTTGGTGCGGTTCTTAATTTGTTGTAATTCTTCAATGTTTCCATATAATAGCTTGTATGGAGGGCCATGAAACCCTTGATTTTGAAGAAAATTATGTTTTCAGACAGGAATCCACCATATTCTTACCACAAATGTAGCCGCCACTAAACAGCAGTTATAGACACCCCGAGCCACACCCACCAATTCCCTAAATGATTTAGATCTATGTCCATTCTATGTTTTCCAAAGAAACCTCTGCCGCCTCAGTCCTCCACACTTATCCCACACAAAGATTGTTTTAAAATTATATTCGTAGACCAAGATGAGGTATGAAAGGATATGTTTTTTACTTGGATTGTTCCTTGTGTCAAACAAGAATGGACAAGGCGAGCAAGAATAGGGGAGGGTGATTTCCAACGCTAATGATTCAGACTTCCATGAACAACGCCAAAATCCAACGACATACGAACAATCAAGCTCTAGACATTTAATTTTCGCAGGGCAAGTTGCATTATTACCTCTCAATTATTATATGCAAGAACATCAAGGCTTAATGAGAAATTTGATGTATACTGATTACATAATTGTTCTTTTGGAGTCATTGTGACGAGAAGGAAGTCTGTGGATAATAACTCAAATTTGTTTCATTAGTAAGATTTATGTTTGTTAATTTTCTTTCGGAGCCTTACATTTGAATGCTCACGAAATGTTTGTGAAATGATCAAGGGAAATGTGATTTTATGGATTGCCATGATTTCGGCTTATGTTAAGTATAAGTGGATTCCCACTAGTTCTCTCTATCCCAAGTGCGCTTTTCTCAACAAATGAGTCGATTTTCAAGTAAACAATGACCATTTTTTCCTTTAACAAACCAATTTTTTTCATATTAATTTAGTCCACCAGAACCCTTGAACCCTAAATTCCTTGTTGAAAATGCCTTGGAGATTTTTGATAATTGCAAATAAAAGGTTTAAAGTCATTCTCATTCGCATTATCCACATCCCTGTGCAAAACATGGAGATTTGTACTAGGATAATCTGTGCTCAAGACAAGTGTTCTAGAAGTTGGGTTTGGGGAAAATTTCGAGTGGGATTTTTAAGAAGGCGATCTCTACTACTATCGGGTTACTCCATTTTCTTTGGAAAAAGTAAAAACAAAAATAAAATTATCTGATTCATTTTAGGCTCTGTGAAAAATGCTAGAATGTTGTCGTTCTAGAAAAGTTAGGAGGAATCTACTTTTTTAAAAAAATTAGTGGGTGGGCAATTAAAGGAAAAATTGGCCATTGTTTACTTGAAATTCGCTCATCCGTTGTGAAAAGCAGACCTTGGGATAGAGAGGACTCATGGGGATGCATTTTTTCAACACAACACCGTCCCTAGTCCCATTCTAGTCAAACAGTGTTTTGTGAAATCACCTCACCAAATCTCACAAACAAATACCCATCAAAAGTGCTACTTGTGCTCTCTATAACATATTTGTGCTTACCAAATGCATATAAATCCAAATACCTCTTGTAATTATTATTAAGGGTCAATTGGTTTGTTCGGATGGTAGTTGTTGCCCCTTCCATGGAACCCATGCCTTTTAGATGGGTGTAAACACCAAGATTCAAATATTGTAGTTATTTTGTGAAGTGTGTTGGGATTTACACATATGTGATATAGTTAAGCCCTTGATTTGTGCATATCAATTACCATATATGCAGCCCAGAAAACTAACTAATAACTACCATTATAGATACTGTGTGTTACATTACTATAATTCTTAGAACTATTTAATTTACCATATATGTAACCCAGAAAACTAATTAGCACTATGTACACCATTACATTACTGTAAATATCAAAGTTACTGGTTTTACCATATATATGACTGGGAAGTATAACTACACCATGTTCATTATTGCATTACATCAAATCTTGAAACTACTTTGAATTTAACATATATATGGCCAAAAAAATAACTAACCACTAGATACACTATAAAGCTACACAGAATCTTAGAATTACCGAATCTATCATATATGACTCTATGAGTGTACATATAAGTCGCTTTGGGTTTAATATATAGTAAACAGGAAAACTCACACGTGAGCCCTTTTATTGTTTCATCAGTATCACATGTACAAATGTCATATGGTAGAGGCCTTGATTTATGTGTGTCATGTAGAGAGGAAGTATGTTTTTTGTATGGATAAGGGTTTGAATCTTTATTATTTCAGGTTTCATCCTTTGTAATCACAATTCAAATGGTGTATTTGTGCATAATCCTGTTCTATTTTCTACAATACTTTACATGCTCTCTTTTGGCTATTCTAATCTCATATTTGTGAAGGAAGGTGGTTGGCATTCATAATTCTTACATAATGGTGTAGCCATGCATTCAACTCTAGATAAATGTTATATGCATAGTTACTTGAATCTTGGAGATGGTGGGATGGGGATGGAGGGACGGGTTTCCAGGATAGATAAAAATTAATATTTAAATATTTGAACTTTATTCAATGAAATTCAAGGATTTAGAGAGGACTTGTGGGGATGCATTTTTTTTCCGACACAACACTTTGTCCCAATCTCATTCCAGTCAAACAACGTTTTGTGATATCACCTCACCAAATCGCACAAACAAATGCCCATCAGAAGTGCTGCTTGTGCTCCCTATAACATCTTTGTGCTTACCATCTGCATATTCATTGAAATACCTTCTGTAATTATTACTAGGGGTCAGTTGGGTCATTCGGATACTAGGTACTTGCTTAGGAGCAAGCAATGAAAACATCGACTTTAGAACTCTTGCAACTTCATGCACAGTGGGTCGATCAAAGGGTTGTTTCTTGGTGTAAAGCAAGGCCAACTGGAAGAATTTTCTTACAATCCCAAGATCCCTACATGGTGTTGCAACTTTTGTACTAACAATTTATATGATGCATTGTTGTCTTCTTTTGATAGAATTTGTGTTCACATGCCAATGTCAAAGACAACTCCATCCACATTTGATTGCTCCATGCTCTAGATAACAAACCTTAAAAATACTTAAACAAAAATCTTACCAACTAAAGCAAATTTTAGTCATTGTCCATGACTTTCCTTCCCGTAAGCAACTTCAAAAGAACAATTCCGTAACTGTATACATCAGATTTCTCATTAAGCCTTGATCTTCTTGCATATTCATGGTCAATGTAACTAATGATACCCATAACATAGGTAGAGGTATGGGTTTTGGCCGAGGAAATGCACTTGGCAATGCCAAAGTTTGACAAATGTGCTTTCAAAATTATCATCCTAAAGAGTTTAGACAAATCCTACAAAAATAAACGACTATCGAGAATAAATGTTTTTCCGTGAATATTTTTCAGTTTCAACATGTCAAGGGGACCAATTGTGTTCTTGGCCCTGGCCCTAAATAACCGTCAAAAGGTGTGATGCTTATACTATAAAGATAAAAAACTTAATAAATAAGTAAAGGAGAGTAAGATTTCAACCATTGTTGAGCAACCTTGGGTTCTTGCTATCAAATGATTCTACTATACATTGAGAGATAGGACTGCATGTATGAATCTAGGAACATCCTAAGCATGGCACAAAACATGAATCATGGTATTGCACGGTTGGTGGGTCTAAAACCCTTTTTAGCCCTACCCAACTAAAAAAATCCAACAAACACCTTGCCTTCAATTACCCTCATTCTACTTGTTTGTAAAAAAAGATACCATACTTTGTCTGCATAAAAGATACCACACACTGTTTGTAGACCCTTAAAACAAATAAAAATGTGCCCGAATTTCTTTTTGGAGGGGCAAAATTGGCTTTTGGGCATTTTGTTCCTTTTCCACTTGCCCAAGATAAACTTAATTGTAGATATAATTACAGATAAATGACAAGAATAATATGCTTATTGGGTTTGTGTTCTCTTTAAATGCTATGCTTGCATGATCCCAGGTCATGTTGACATGGAAAAACATAAATGTAGGTCCAGTATTAATCTTGTGATGAACTGCCACCGGTTGGAGGATTGAATTGATATAACAAAAAAAGGATGTAGGTCCAGTATTAATCTTGTGATGAACTTCCACTTGGTTGGAGGATTGAATTGATATAAAAAAAAAGGTATAATAGTTGATTATTGTATTTAATTTTGTCAAGTCAAGAATGACAATAGTTGGGATTGAAGTGAAATTTGTAAGCGCTTTTTAATTTTGTTAGTACTCGAATAAAAGTGCAACTAGCCTCATGGATGTTAAAAGTTCTTCTTAGTTGTAGGATATTTTGGGAAACTAACTGGTTGATAAAAGAGTATGTGTGAAGATTACAAGCACTTAATTTCACTTTTTATTGTTTATGACAACTCTTTAACTTCTTCTTTTGCTTTTCTCAAGCAGATAAGTCAGTAGCACCTAGTTAGCAATGAATAATCGATATTTTTTATTTTCTTTCTCCTGTGGTAAAGAAGAAAGTGTTGTCTCTAAAGGAACTTTAGGTGGGTTTCAATATTGAGTGAAGTATTTATTCATTTGTTCTGTTTATTGCATGTTATGAACTAAAAAATTATTGTAGAGTACTTTCATTTTATTTGCTTTTGATTGTTTCATTTATATTTATAGTTGGCTCCAATCCTTTTTTGAAGTGACAATTTGCACATTTCCCCTCCTTTTCATTCGAAAGGTACTCAAAAATGGCGCACGTATCAACACTTGGAGCAAGAAGAAAGGAGGAGTCAAGACTAATATCACTCAACCAAAACAACCTATCGTAAATACTAGCCTCTACTTTGATAGCACCTCCACTACTACTTTACTCAAACTTCTTGTATCCAAAGTGGTATCAAATGTATTCATCTTTAGTGCCAAAAAAATTGGCCACAAAAGGCTACCACTCATGATATAAAATCTGCAAATGTACGAAGTCTTCATGTATTCATGTTTAGTTCAAATAAAATAGTCCGCAAAAGGCTACCACTCATGATATAAGATTTGCAAATGTATATGTACGAATTTGTAACAAATTTGAAATGTAGAGATATAACCTTTAAATGTAATGCTTCATCTATATTCCTACACTTACAAAATCAATCACACCCCTTATCAACATCAACTACAAAAGTAATAACTATCCCTCTAAATCAAATAGCACATACCATTCGGTGTTCACATTGCATTGTGCACGTGATTGCTAGTATAAAAACTTTTAAAAATTGAGTAATTTTTGAATGTGTTTGGTCATGTTTTGGTTGTGGGACATATTTTGTTGAAGGTATAAAAGTACAAAAAAATGAGACAAAGTTATATGCTTTAATTAGGCTGCGGGAGCATTTATTGTTCACAAGATAAACTTCGAGGATGGGGTCCTATGGAGGGGGTGCGACTCTTATTTTTATGTACGGTAGTTCTACATCAAATTTTAGAACTTGCTTTAGGAATTAAAAAATCTTCATCATAAAAATGGAGTATGCTGATTTTTAGGAGAGTTTGTGCCTATCCTAAAAAGTGGGGGCTAGACTTTTGCAACACCCACTCAACAAATTTAGGTAGATTTTTGCCATGTGGAGTGATGTCTATGTTGAAATTCTATGAAAATAACTTGATTACTAAATTTATTTACTAGCAATAATCGCATCTCGAAATGTGTGATGGAAATATCGAAGGAAATGCGTCGAAGAAGTTAAACGTGAGGGAGATAAACATCGAGAGGATGAAGAGGGCAATGAAGAAGGAAATTAAGAGAGAAGTCCAATGGGTTCAGGGAAAATGTTGGATGGGACTTAGGCAAAATTCCTCTTCTTACGACCAAGTAGATATGAAATGCGTGTCATTAGTGTCAATCTTTTTAAGGGGAAAGGGGGTGTGGGGTGCGGGACATTGAGAAAACGTACTTTGGAGATATCTCAGAAGGCAAGGTGTGGTTGATGAAGGAAACTTACTTATGTTTGAATCTGGACTCTTTATATGTTAAATATGGAAACTTTGTATTAAGGGTTCTTTATATCGCCAATTTCATGCACATTTGCGACTAGGGTTTCTCTTTAATGATGAAGGTAGCGATTAGGGTTTAACCTCATCAATAGTCCTGATGATGATGTCATCGATGACCACCGACACAAATCCTTAAGAATTCATTTCCCGATGTATGTTAGGCACAACTAGTGAGACTCCCATTTAGAAAAACATATCAACATAATTAATGTTTGAGGCATTGGCAAAAGAAGAAAATTATCATTACAAAAATGAGGTGATCCTATTAATGGTGTGAGGAGCTTCTAGATGCGAGAAAGTATGAGTTTCGATTACTTCAATACAAGTCCATGATGCAATATGATATCAAGCTTATAGAACCCTTAATGCAAAGGTTGATACCGTTGATCCACAAAACCAAATGCAAATCCAATGCAAATCGAAGTCGAGGGATCAAGTCGAGATCAGTGAAAGTACAATCTTCGATGTGAACATGAAGCCAAGTGAAGCACATGGGAGAGATGAGGCATTCAATCTACAAAGGTTTGAGAAGGGGAATGAGTTAGGAAAATTAGTAAAGGTGCATTCCAAGGTGGAAGGAGGAACGCAGGACCCTTCTATGGAACCTCTTATTATGAATGACAAGCTTTCTAAAATTGTTCGCATGAGAGAGCCTTGATAATGACCATTTAGTTTGATGGAAAACAATGACACCAATTGGGCATCAATATTTAAATAAGAAAGTCTCTTCATGTATCGATGTGGTTTTGACCGGGCACACAATTTACACACTCTCTTATACCTTCCACACGCCACAATATTTTTGATTTTCAAAACCTAGTGACTCTGTAGAGGGTTACTTTTATCGTCTCTGCCTTAAGTTGGGTGTTTAGTAGTGAATGAGTAGATGGCGTAAGTTGGTAGATAACTTGTTTTTCCTTCAAAACATTGGATGCAAGCTTGTTCTTATGATAAATGGTCGAGCATATGACCATGAGAAAGAATTGGTGGGGCCCAAAAAGAACCAAATTCACATGGATAACACGAGATACGACCATACGACAAAAATTTGATTTTAGTGATGTCGTTCTCTTGCATTCGTGATCGATGGCGTGCACTTAGGGAAATGTCGGGCATCCATTGTTGTCCCGTGAGTGGTCCTTGGTGGTGGCGGGTGGTTGAGTTCATTAGTCATTGGATGCGATTGGCCTTTTCTCCTCCCTCTCTCAAATTCTATAAATGTAAGTGTTTTAGCACATTATACAAGTTCATTTCTTTAAATTTGCGGCCCCTCCTATTAGCTTGCATAAACTCTTCCTCGCGGCCTATGTAACTTGCATGTGGAGATGTGTTGATATTATGCAAATGTGACTTCCTTTATTTGAATGCTCCGTATTTAACATGAACATATTTTTCCTTTTGTGTGTATTCACTCTTTTCCATTCTATTTCTTTACAAGCTTTGCATGCTGCGTCTTTTAAATCTTCACTGTGTGCTTGCATCTATGTTTTTAGAGCTAGAGTTGATCCATTTTCTACTTTGGTGCATTACCTCCCCTTTATTTTAGTTTTCTCTCCTCCACCTGTCTCCTTAGAGTTTCCTAGTTTAGTGTTAGAGTAGAAGTTGGGTAGAATAATTGCGGAAACTAGGGTGAGAGGAACCAGTACTTTCAAATGAGGAATTTGACCTTCCCAGGAGGTTGATTTCATACAATCAAGTCCCACATTGGGAGATCAACCAATGATTCACTAGAAATGTTGAACCATGTTTCAACATGGTGTGAATTTCAATGACAACAAGTTCTAACAAGGCTAATAGGACCTTTTTCTTCTCTAACACAACTTTTCATGCTAAATAGGTCTCTTTTCCTTGCGAAAACATGACAAATAACCTTGACAACACTTGTGAATGCAAGTTTTGGCATAACATAACCATTTGAGACCAAAATACTGAAAAGTCAACACCTTAGACTCTAAAAACACACAATCAATTTTAGTGTAGGCATTCAAAACAAATCCAAAATCACTAGAGAAATATTTGATCAAACTTCGTTGATAGACTTAGCAAGAATTGTGTGCCCATGCTCCTCGTGAAAAATAGACCCCAAAATTTAATTAACTTACAAAAATTCATAGTATGAAACTTATAGACTTTAGTATAATATCGTTACCATAGGGACGTTGAGATTTGCGTGCTCCCACACCAATCCAAGAAGGTATATTGTGGACCTTTTTGTCAAGAGAATTTGTGAAATGTATAGATTTTTAATATAAACTCATTCATGTTGTTACAATTATATTTTTAGATGTTCTTTATCGTGCATATGTTAGGTCTTATTCAATCCTAATGCAAAGACACTAACATGGTGATTTGTGTTGTGTGGTAGGATGAGCTCAAAACATTTTTTTGGTGATGAATCTAAATATAAACATGTCATCGAACAACCTCGGACTAAGGAATATATCAATAAGGATTGTGACAAAGATTTGAAGACGTGTCAAACGAACCATTACACCAAAACCTCGAGGCGTTAGTGAAATCCGCACATGAGAATCATAACATCCCACCACACTTTCATAGCTTTGGGACCCCAAGCTAGATTTGCACTGTATAACAAGACCACACCCTCGCCCTATACAAGCCCCGGAAAACACTGCAATGCCGACGTAGCTACCCATGTCGAGACTCGAACCTGGGTGGTTGCTCTGATACCAAATGTAACGAACCATTACACCAAAACCTCGAGGCGTTAGTGAAATCGCACATGAGGATCATAACAATGATTCAAATGACCTAGAAGACATAGAAAATCAAAACATGATACATGAAATTGAAGAAGTTGAGATTGAAAAGGAACGGCCATGAAAGATTCCTTTCATGAATTAAGTTGCATGCCTTCTTGAAAGTAGAGGATCCATGTCAATGGCATGTACGAGTTTCATAATGTAGAACTTGACCAATTCGTAGTGTATATATAATCTTACAAGGTAGGTGGGACATGCCCAACATGTAAAGTGTGAAGTATGTTAATTGAAAAGTAGATTTAAAGCAATGATCTACAATATGTGTATTTTTGATAATAATCACAAGGTATTTAAGGACCATCTTAGTACACAAAAAACATAAAATGTTTATTAGTAAAGGGGCGAATGGTGAATGTAATCCACTTTTTTGAATTTGTTTTATCTTGTAGCATCTTCTTTCTTCATTGGTGAAACTTTTAGAATGTATAATACTTAATGTTACCTTTATTTTAAAAATTTTATTGACATATTATTAATCCAAATACTTTCAGATCATGTATTTGTATTAAGTAATTGAAAACTTCAAAAAATAATTTAATTATTATATATTAATATTCTATGTGTCCTTTTTCATCCATATTTAAACGAGTTTTCTAAATAATTCACTTGACTAAAGTAGAAAGAAAGTGAGCAAAGAACATGACACTAATTCGATTCGGCATTGGGGTGTGCTTCCATTCCACTTTTTATTTTGGTATGATTAAAACAACTCAATTCATTTTTTTATTAACAGAAAATCTTTTCAATCCCAAAAAGAGAAGCGAGATAAGATTTCTCTATTACAAATTTGAAGTGACTGTAGCGATAGCTAGTGAACTAATTTTTAATCACAGTAGAGTTCAAAATAGAAGCGCGGACAAATGTATGTAGTTTTGAAATGAAAAAAATAGTGTTTCGAATTAGTTCATAGAAAGGGCTTGAATTATCTCCATTGATGTCTAAATCGCTCGTATCTCTTGGTTTTACTCAGACAACCCGTGTTCAAATCGTCGCAACGGAAATCAATTTACATTAATTTTCCTTTCCTTGCCACCTCAAAACTTTTTTAATGTATCCTTTACTTCGTATATCGAGACTGGAATAAACAATTTTAAATTCTAATTTAATGTATCTGCCGTTCTATAGCAAAGCTGGAATAGCTCAGTTGGTTAGAGCGTGTGGCTGTTAACCACAAGGTCGGAGGTTCAAGCCCTCCTTCTAGCGAGCGACAGTTCTTTTCTGTTTTTAATGTTTTTGTATGAAATACAGTTCCTATTGCATTCTGTTCATTCTTTGTTTAAAAATTTAATTTAATTTTTGATTGAATTCATATTTGGTTAAAAAAGCTGGGGGGGGAGGAGGAGGTTGGAAGGGGTACTTATGCATTCCGTTCATTTCTTATTTAAAAAAATTGAAGTTTTTATTGAAATCACGGGTTTGAGTTTCTATTTTGTCAAATTTGTTCAGAGCATGATTGATAACTTGAATTTATTTTTAATTTGTGTGCTGAAATTACTAATTCTCATTATTTTATTAATGTATTTAGATATCAATCTTAATAATAATAACAATTTAATTTAGTTTTATTAAAAATACTACGAGTAATTTTGACTTTTATGATGACATACACAATTGAAGGTTACATGTTTGATTCAGGTCAAATTCAACCTCTTGTCTATTCTATGTTTTTTTAAATTGTTTATAACTAGAAATTACACAAGGGATGTCAATATTTAACTATCACGTAAATGAAACATGTTGATGCTTAGATATTTTTTCTCTTGGAGACAAAAGTTGGAGAGATTTACTTTCATTGTGAAATAAGTTACATTTTTATTCTTCTAGCTCCCATTCCATATTTTCACTTGAGTTGAATAGTTAATTGTTATTGCTCCCATAACAAGTCCTTCCATCCTTGCATTGATTTCCTATATTTGTGTCTCTATTTGCCTCCCACACAAATACATTTTGAGCATAACATGTAAGCATCACACTCCATGATACTTCATTTGAATATATTTGTTCTCTTGGAGATAAAATTTGGAGAGATCTAATTTGATTGTGAAATAAATTTCATTTCTTATTCTTCTAGCTCCCATTCCATATTTTTATTTCGAGTTGAAGAGTTAAATGTTATCACTCCTTCCAAAACAATTCCTTCAATTCTACATTGATTTCCTATGTTCGTGCCTCCAATCCGTCTCCTCCACAAATCCATTTTTAGCATACCATGTAAGCATCACGTTGCATGAGGCTTCATTTTAATTATGTATTTTTTCAAACAATTGGCGTGCCTTATGAGTGCTTCCACATTTTGTATACATGTTTTTTAGGGCATTCATAACTACAACATATGGCAAAGAAGGATTGAAAAGACATATAGGCATAATCATATTGTCAAACACTTTGCAAATATACAAAAAATTATGGCATTTGTTGAATCGCCTCATACTTTGTAATTTCACAGCAAGGACTCAAACAAGCAAGCAACACTCATCCTCTTCAAGGCTTTGGGTGAAGCTAAGAAGGTCTTCAACGAGTTTCTCAAATAAATATCTCTTCTAGTGTCGACTTTTTGTCTCTCGATCTATCTTTTTGTCGGTTTTACAACTGTGAAGTTGTGTTTTGGCTATTGTTGGGCTTCTTGTTGGTAGTTTGCCCCTGCAAGATCCTCAATGCTTATTCTAGCTCTCTTAGGCTCTTGTTGTTGGGGTGTGGCCCCACTTTTGAAAACAAACCGTTGTTCTCCTCTTGCTATTTTCGGCTTCAACCTTTTGCACCATGGGGTATGGTCCCCTTTAAAACCATTTATCCTTAATAAAAAAAATATTAATTGTTGTATTTTAAAAAAGGGACATTACAATCATCTCTTCCCAGTTGCTTTCCCTCAAGCGAATACAAGTTTTCATCCCTAATGTCATTATACCAAGTTCAGGAATAAGTTGTAGTGCTCCCATAACTCTGGATCTCGTGCATGTCAAATGAAAAGATTTTGGCCAAACAAGCTCGGAACACTCATTGCCCCTTTCTTCATTGAAGCCCTCTTCGTCTTGAAGTTCAAAAACAACAGTAATAACTTCTTCTTGTGTACTCAAATGTATAAAAGACCTTTCAAACTACGTAATCTCAATCGTAGAGCAAAAAATTGATGAAAAATTAGTAGCTTGACAAATTAATCCATGTGCCATGTGGCATCCTCATTCTCCATTCCATCCTTATCAACTAAGGTGGACGAAGACTCCATATTCCCAAATACAAATACATTTAAAATTAAAGGGGAGCTGCTAAAAATGATGATAATAGTGTCAATGATGGAAGTTTGGCTCATGGCTGCCATAAAAATTATTCCTTTCTCACTTGGGTTATATAACACCTCATTCCCCAACTCTTGATTGCATTTTAACTCAACAAAACTTAGAAAAGGAAACTTGAGCATCATGCAAAACTGATCCAAAGTCACACACCTAGAGTTACCTTGTTGTATTTGCCTCCTTGGTTGCCCAAAAGTGGTCACGGTTGCCCTCTTTCCGATGTACTAGGTTGGGTTGTACTTTACCTTTATGTTTCACTCCCAATCCAAGTATTGGAGGGACTCTATTTCTATGCAAAATGAAACCTTTTGTGATCACAAACTTGGCATCATCCATTATGGCATCTCCATCTTCAGCTACAGTCCCATACTCTTCACCATATGCTCAGCTGGATAACAAGTTCGGTTGCTCTTTCTACTTTATCTATGTGCCTAGAGAAAGAATAAACACATTAAAAGAAACAATAGCTTCCAATATCATTACTTCATGCCTTATATGCATAGAAGCTAGCTTTCTTCCATTGCTTGCATGCTCCTCATGATTTCCTTTCAATTGATGGAATCCCAAAATCCAATCATGTGATCCCAAACTAATCTCTTCAAAATTTGTTTGAATCATAACTTATGAGTGTTGATATGTAAGTATAACAACCATACTTTGCCTAGAATTTATTCCTATCAATAACAAATATGTTGGAACATTGGCCTTAATTGATCTCAATGAGCGAACCCTCTTACATAAATTTTAAATATAAAGAATGTCTTCAAACCTACCCCATTATTGTTGTCTAAAGAAGATATGCACAACCCAACACATGAAATTGGGGAAACATCCCACCATGGCTATAAAATTGTTGTCACACCATGTATTTGGATCTTGTTTCATGGCTATACATCATCGTTATTTTGTTTTACTTGACATGGATGAATGAGCTCCACCTTGCTTGTTGTAGTTGATGATTTTGTAATTGTTTGGTAAGTTGATCTATTGTCGTACCTTACTGATATTACGGTGCCTGGAAATAATAATTGTCTTATTGTTTTGATTGACGTCCTTATCATTATGACATTAGCCATCGACCATATGACATTAAAAGATAATCTTCATTATTTCTCAAAATGATTCTTCATTAGCGACAAGGTAAATGATAAATGTTTGACTTGCTATTTCTAGGCAATTAAAATTGTCTTCATGAAGGCCTTAGGCCATGGTTCGATGATGTTGTTACTATTAACGACTCTAATAATGATCTCAGACCATATAAGCGAGCAAAGCTTAATGTAATTGTTTAAGGTCTTAGACCTTGCAAACTTGGTAAAGTTATGATTTGGTGTTAATAGTCTAAGACCCCAAAGCAATTAAATAGATTTGTTTCATATGGCCACCGGCCATAGTAAAGGTGGCAAGGCTATTGTTTGATTTTATTTTTAAAGGTCTTCGACCTCACCATGGGAATTGTGAAACAATAAACAAACATTATTGAGGTGATTGACCACCATGCGAGTAAGCAATACACATGAGTTTTGATGTGGTCATGGACCACCATACAACTTTGGATAAGTTATATTGTTATGAAGTTTATAAACATGCCTTCGACCACATTTGAAACCACCAAGCAAAAATTGGAGGGAAAAGAATGGTGGTGAATTGATCGAAGCGACAACATGGCACTACGCAAGAATTAATGGTAATTAATGTCTTGAAGGGAGGTGGAAGTTTTTAGGAACCTGGAAACTTCTTGGTGAAGCTATTGCATGCGAATTTATTTTCTTGTTTATGGTTTTGTTCACTGTTTGGAAGCTCTTTCCTTTGAGATGGGCATGTAAGATAAGGGTTTTGTTTGAGATTTCAATATATTACAATAAAAACAATAGTTGGTTATTTTGGCATCAATGTCATTTATAAGGAAATTCTATCGATTTTTGTTGGACTGTTTTTGGCTTTTGAAGCAAAAAAAGCAAGAAAATATTTGAGAAACATCAACACGGTTCAAGCATGAATTCTTTTGACTCAAATCTGTTGTTTTATTATGAGATGTAGAATATTAATTGGTTTTCTTTCTTAGGTTTGTAATTGGGAAACAAATATGAGTTAAATCAAAAGTTTTGATAAAAAATTGGGGGATCTGACTATTAAGTGGGTATTTCATATTGTGATTTCTTCTATTGTATTCGAACTGGGTACGAATATTTGGTTAAAATTTTAGGTTGTTCATTTTGTTGGTTTGTGTGTGTGTGTGTGTGTGTGTGTGTGTGTGTGTGTGTGTGTGTGTGTGTGTGTGTGTGTGTGTGTGTGTGTGGACAATGTCGACCTATACGGTCATGAATTCGTTAAATAGATTATGTGTTTGATATATTGATAGACAACCCGGATCAATAATCTGGGTATGATGGATATACATTACTCTTGTTATTTTTATTATTGGGATTTAATGGATACCTAATACTTGAACCTTTATATTTTTTTTTTCTGTGGAAAGTAATAAAATCGACCTTTCGATCTCGAACTTTGTTGGGTCAATAATGGTTATGGTATCATTTATAAGATTGATCGTCATGCTAACGAGTTTTTTTTCTCTCTCGGTACTATGGTTGTTTTTGGTTTGTAGTCACCTAGGACACGACTATTGACGAATTTCTGGGTCAATACCCTTCTTTGTTTTAGATTTTCTTTGTTGTAGAATCTCTAGTTGAAGTTATACTATCTAGAAAGAAATTTTCATTGGTGAATACGTCTTTCTAAGAATATGTATGATGGGGTGAGATAGTTCTCCCTCTCCCATTTCATCAAACAAATTTTACTAATAAACTCTGCTTATATCTTCTTTTAAGAATATGGGTTGTGCATGGAACCTTTATGTATTTGTACAAATGACATGATTCTCTTTAGAAGAACTGGGAATACGTATTGTATTCTTGTGACAATTCGTTTGAGATATGTAGAGCTTTCTCGAGCTCGCTAAGCATTGATGTTTGTCATGTTAGCTCACACGAGTTGAGTAGAAGTATATCCTAATATAGGAAGATATATATATATATATATATATATATATATATATATATATATATATATATATATATATATTGAGAGTGACTTAGTGTTATTGAATATTTTAGATACAGATTCTACTCTTAAGGTGGGTAACTATTTTGGGTAACATCTGATTAGGGAATATTTATTCCATGAAGGGCATTTTTCTGGACCCTTTACATATGTAATAGAAGACTTGACTTATCTTGTGGGAATGATTGATCTCCTTGTTGCATTTTAATTAAATATTATTATGATCTGTATTATTGTCTTTTTGATGGACTGTTATTAAACTGATCATTAACAAAGATAGTGAATGTTAGAATACATGATACTGACTTGTAGATGATCATTCCTTTGTTTAATTCATGCATATTTTATTATTGACTATAAGTTTTAAGACTTAGTTACAAACTGGTTTATTGAGATAAGAACTTTATCATTAATGTCTATTAATGAACATTGCCTTACAAGTATTTTTACCTTGATAGGATTGTATGATTATGAAATTCAATTTATTTGATGGTTGTTTGAAAAATAGAGATTGCATTATCACCTTGTTTGATCATTATTGTGTTAATTGATTAAATGTGATATGAAGGAAAAAGATAGATAACCATTTTATATTCTTTATTTCAAAATAATGCAACATGATTTCGAGTTGATAATTCATGCTAATTTGTTGAACCAACCATGCAAAATATTTTCTCTCCTACAACATGCAAGATGAGGTATTCATTATGAAGTGATTGATTTGATTATTACACGTGATTTTGTCATGCAATGAGTATTACTTATCCATGTTCGGATTATTGTAATTATTTATAATGCGAAAGTATTACTTCATAGATTGTATTAAAAAGGCACTTTGCCTTATGTATTATTCTTGATTAAGTTGATCATTATTTCGAAAGAACATGAAAGTATTTCATATGATTATTAAATATAAATCATGTTGTTTATAATATCTTATTGTACTATATGAAAGTGTATAATTTTTTTTTACAACATTGTATAAATATCATTGAGTAATGTTATTTACGATATTTAATCTGTTATCATGACATCATTATTAGTGAACAAATATGTATTAAATATTCATTATATGACGATGAAATCAGGAAGACGAGACAATGTATTATATTATTGAACTTGTAGAAATGAAAAAAATTATTACGACATTATAACTTACCTATTTTTATAAGTTTATCATGTATGAATGATATAATATGTAACAATTATAAGTCATAAACTGAAATAAACATATTGTTTTCCTTTAAACAACGGAAAACATACATGAATGTAATAATGTTCATACATTAAGAAAACCATATCTATATCTATTGTACCTTTGTTGAAAGACAAATAAGTTGTTAGAAAACAAAGTTCAAAAGGTACATTATAATCATTATGAGCTGCTTTCTGATGCAGGGGGTGAAGATTGCAAAAGAAAAAGGTTTGATCTCACGGAAGTGGAAGGAGATTCGTTGTGCATTATTTCTTGTATGAAGGGTTCTTCCAATCCTTCCATATCTATTGAAGATTTCATCTATAAAACTAAGTCTTTTTAAATTCTTTTGTGAATATTTCTTTCAATCATGTGTATAGGGAAGGCAATACAGGTGCAAACTTTGTTGCTAATCTTGGGGTTATCACTAATGGTCTCCATGTTGTCGAGCAACTCTTTGGAATGAATGCAAATTTCATTGAAATCATGAAAAGGGGGAGCCTTTAATAATTTTGCTAACACTCCCGCTCGTGCGATAACCTTTCATGATTTTATCTTACTTGTGTGAGTTGGATCCCTTTTTTCACATGGGCATTGGGCCTTTTTGGATTTGGGGAAGTTGAAAAAAGAAACAACTGATTTTCAGGTCTGTTTTATTTGTAAGAGATTTTTGGGTACAGAAGGATGGGAGGGGACTTGGTACGCACGGAACCTTCAAGGTGTCTAGAGATATCCAAGGAGGCCAAAGTTCTTATCGAAAAGGCGGGATTGCTTATCTTTTCTCAAAAATTTCGAGGGCCATGATGAAAGCCTGAGTGAAGCGGTTGCAAAAACTTGGAACGAGGGCAAAGTCTAGGTCGAAATTGTTCCCTCACAATTTCACCCAAGCTCATTACTAAAGTGACTGGTCTTGCGCTGGAAGGTAGAAGTATTTTCAAACCTAAATCTGATTACAGTCTTGAGATTGATTATTTCTTTCAAGGAAAAGGGGATCCTATTTCTCTTCATAATGGATATGCTAGGAGTAAGTTGCCTTCTCCATTTGATGAAATTGCCAAACTGCTCATGTCTTATATCACATTGGAAGGTAGATATAAAGTAATATATGGCTACCATTTTCCAATGTTAAACCATATTCGCAATGCCAAACCGTATAACTTTCCTTTCTACTTATTCTCTTCTCTAGAAAAATCTATAACTATGGTGAAGAAAGGCACTTTCATTTTCCCCTTACACCAGGGTCTGATAAAAACTATCATTCGGCTGAGCACTCCCCTGTTGGGAAAAAATGAAAAATTTGGGGCTTGACTTCAAACATTTCATTGGGTAAAAGGACAAGGAGTATGGAACCTAAGGATGATAGCTGTGATGAAATTGGTTAGGGAATCCGGTGGCCAAATGAACCAGATCAAGCAAGGGTAAAGGGGGAGACATGTCTCAGTTCAGGAAAGTTCAGTATTTGTGTCGGGCTGAGGAGGATAACATCACCTATGTTTTAGATGAATGCCTTGGTGAAACCCTTCCCAAAAGGAATCCTCTCATGAGAAAGCGGAAGGGGAAACAGAGAGCAGTGAGGATGTTGCTAGCTTAAAAGAACAGGAGTCTTCAAAGAATACTGAGGAAGCTATCCACAGTCTTCACAATCTAAAAATGACTCAGATGGAGCTTTTCTCGGCCCAGGAATCTGCTTTGTCAAAAAACTCATGCCTTCATGAGAGATTTTGAAAACTACAAACTGAACAATGACATCAATAGGCACAAAATCAGTTTGATCACTATGGACATTAAGGAGCTCCAAGAAAAAGTTGATAAAATGTCTACCCTCATCCTCTGTGAAAACCTCAAAATGCAAATGCCAAAAGAATGGAAATGGAGAAAGAGATGTTGAAAATGAAAGGAATTATTATGCAAATCGAGATGCTCGGTCCTTAATGTGTAGAGTACTATTTACCATCTCAAGCTCACAATTTTTGAAATGATATAGTCCATGGAATTGGCAAAAGAAAAAGAAAAGGATGGCACGGGCCCAAAGGTGGTGATCAAATAACCTAACTACAAGTCTTGGAAGGAGACTATAACAACTCGGTTAAAGAATGGAATGGATGCATGGAGACGGTGGATGATCTGTCAAAGATAAATGAAATGTAATGGTTTGGAATCTGCTGCTTGTTTATCTTTTGCTATTAGTTTCATCCTTGGGACTGCTATATAATGTATAACATATATAATGGATATCATATACTGGTGTTTTTGTTTTTGATATTTTGGATCATGTCTGGCCTTCGAAGGTAAATACTTTGGCCAATATGTAAGTAAATTGTAACTCTTTGTAAGGGGGTAGGGTCCCCTCAACCCTAACTTTTACCTCTAATAAAAAAAGATATAGTACGGATGTACTTAATTAACCTAAGTATACCAATATGAATAAATGATGATGAATGATTATAATTACTATATATCCCTAAGTTTTAATTGGATTATCTTTATGTTTAATGAATTTATCTATATCATCATAGGTTGAACCAATCCTTACGATAATGTGGTACAAGGTACTACTAATGACAATGACTCAATGGGTTATTGTATACCTCTATCAAGTACGGATAACATGTGAGATTTTGAATAACTTATCCCTAGGATGAAAGAATAAAAAAATAACAATGAAGTATAAATATTATTCAATGACATTCATGTCATTTGAATCTTGTCGAGTCACCACTCTAGATGGCTACGGAGAAGATAACAATCACGTAATGACGTAAATCATTATGTGAGTATTTCCTTTCCCATAGGGATCTTAAGATGGGACAAACATAATCCATTCGATTTGAATATCAAGTCATGATCCATGCAACTTCAAAACTGAAATTTAAATATTAAACAATGAAATAAGATCCAGATAACTGTGCTGAGATGGTTGTGCGATGACAGAGACAAGTTTTGATGTTTAGTGTGGAAACACTGAACTAAGCTTGCAAAGAAAAGATTGAACCTTTGGCCCAAAGTAGTGTAACTAGTTGGTACCCTATCTATTCACCATTTTTCTAACTTGATGTGGCGGATGTCGGATGGAATACAATTTATTGATTTTCGAGTTGACACTAGGAATTGCACATAGTTCTCAAGACCTGTTATAAAAGGTTAACCAATTGTATACAAGTTATACACACTCAAATAGATTGAAATGAGGGGTATCGGGTATATCTAATTGTCCCTTACAACTGCACATGGTTATAATTTGTTATCGATGGATTGTAAACGATTAAATTATGCTATATTTTATTTGATGCATGCTAAAAATCATTGAAGGCATTAAATTTGATTAAGGGGTTTGTTTTTAAAAAAATCCCTTAATTTATTAAGTCAACAAGGGTGTTACTATTGCATTTCATTATTCATATCAAAGTTGTAGTGACCAAAAACACCTTGTGATAGTTACTCTTATCTTGTTAATGTCACTAGAAGAAGAACACCTCTTCTTTATGATCTAAATTCACTTGGTGGTTGTAAATATGATGTGGAACCAGTTGCACATGTTGTTCATAACATCCACAAGATTCGAGACAACTCCCATAATGATTTTGGGTTCATGATTCACATTTTCCAAGCTCATCACAAATTTGTTAGAGGGATGACTTACACCACAAAATTCCTATTGAATCCATGGCTTGTTAGGCATTCTTACTAGGTATGTTTTGGATAACCAATCCCAAACATTGGCATGATATATTAATTCACCTCGGTTCATGTCAATTCAATTTTCATACCTTGTAGAAAGCTAAATTTATATTCCACGAAGTTGAATTTGTATTTTCAATGGGTTAATTATCCATACCCTTCACATACATTTAAAAGTGGCATTCTTGAAAGTAACTTGAGTCCCATCAAACCATAGTAAGTTGATTCATACATTCTTGATTATAAAAATAACACCTATTTTTCTTACCATCCATCTTCCCAACAATTTTAACACATTGATCAAGATAAGAAATATATTACAGTGATATAAGAGGAATTAAAAAATATTAAATATGATCATTGCTATCATACCTTGGCATTTCCTCAACATGTTCACCTTCCTTTGTCAAATGAGGAATGATTGAGATATATTATGTACTTATGACCTCGTGAGTTAGAATTTACGAGTTAGGATCAACGTTCTCATTCTCCTTAGATTCAACAAGTGAAGCTCATTTTGCCTTGGTTTTAACCATGTTTTGTTGAAAATTGCATGAAACATATGCATGGTTCTTGCCCGAAGTCATGTAAACCATTGACTTGCCTCTTATTGTTGTTCTAAAAATTCCAGCGAGTTGAATGTCAACATTATCATCCATTAATTGGGATTCATCCACCAATTCCCATCCACAATTTGGCATATCATTTTTTCCTTCTTTCTTGGGCTCATGCTCCATGGTTTCTTCATCAAATACATGTACCTTTACATTTTTGTACTGAAAATCAGTCGATGGCTCATCCTTATAAAGAGTGATAAGTCTTCTAGGGATTTCATGGGTTACTCCCACTCAATGCCCAACAACTTAAATTATTCTTATTCTTCCTTGATCGTGACATAGGGATTATTTCCCTCTAGGGATGGAACATCTTTCCCATTTTCCTTGGGCATAGCTCGGGGTTTAGACCTTGGTCCAATTCCCACTCTACTTTTCTTCAACCCTATGAAGTCGGTGAGTGACATGGTATCATGGATATTCTTTAGAAGAGCCCTATACTCCTCATAGTTTCGTGTAATGTTGTGACCCACTAAATATTGTGTTTGACCACCGAATGACCTAGATGAAGAATCACTCATGATTCTTGGTGGTTGAATATTATTGCTTTCCCTTGAAGAGCTTCCTTCACCATTTAGGTTTTGCATGACATGGATCAATTGTGTCATCTTATTCACCAATATTTCTTGCCCTAGGAAAACCTCTCAACCCTAACATCATCAAAATGTATGTTCGCCATTTATCTACTCCTTCTGAATGAAACCCTCAAGGATGGGAGGATTGAAGCTTTGATAACATTGTAATGTCCTTTTACTAGGGCTGAAATTGAAAAAGGGAAATATCACAGGACCCAAATGAGAGTAATTTGATTTCAATAATAGTAGTTCTGAAAAAATATATAAACCATAACAACATAGTGAATCTGCACTTTAGGGCATCAAAAACCCTCTAAACAAGCTAAAAATAGGTGTATAAATCCTCCTAGGGAAGTGAATTATAATGGCACTTCAATGACATCATTTCTCATATAACACAAGTTGAAAATGATAGAATGATTCCAAGTATTTTATTCAACCATGGAAATACTTATCTAGCCAATACACTTCAAAATAAATAAGAAATGAAAAGATAAATCACAGTTGTAATTAATTAAATGATAGTAGAAGTACAACCAACACACGGGGAAGGAAATAATGATTAATGAATCCAAAAATCACTCCAAAGTGTGGATTCAGCCTCATAAATTATGAGCAACAATTACATCAACTCAAAATGCCAAAATGTGCCCTAGAAGGCACCAAACACAATACCCAAGCAAGTCACCTAAGACTGGAAATGAAGGAATTGCACAAGAAATATCCTTTGTAACTCACTTGTGATCTCCTTGTGAGATCACCCCAAGATGAATGAGGGTTTTCGTCCTCAAACAAGGCCAAGAAAGGGTTTCATCTTTCAAGGAAAGAAAGAGAAGCTTCACAAGCTCCAACTTCAAGAAAGTATTAATGATAAAATGATGCATACCCTTCTCAAGCCAAAATGATCTCCTTATATATCCTCTATGTGGCGCCAACTTCAATGCATGCTCTTTGTTGGAGGACTGACCTCCTTGGGAGAGTTATTTCTCCTTTATCTTCAACATATGTTTTCCACAAGAACGACCTCATTATGAAAATATAAGCTTTTTCTTTTCTTTTTCCCATTCCTTCTTCTTTTTATTTCTTAATCCTTTTTTCCAACAAAATAAATGAGTATTAAAAATACCTTTATAATGTTACGCTACCCCTAAAATGGAGAATTAACTAGGCCCAACTTAAAATATTATTAATTACTTTATTTTAGAGAAGGGGACATTGCAAACAATATGCTAGAGATGTTGATTTTAAGGATGTCTATGAAGATTTAACTCATGGTAAACAAGTGGAAGAATTAGACTATCATTTACATAATGGATTGCTTTATCATCTTGGTAAACTTTGTATTCCACAAGATGAAAGAGTTCATTTGATTAGGGAAGCACATACTTCTCTTGTTTCTAGTCATTTTGGTGTTGGTAAAATAGTTGCACAATTGCAAAGATATTGTTATTGGCCTTGGATGTATGAAAATGTATCTAAATATGTAAAATGTTGTATTCTTTGTGCCACAAAGCAAGCCTAGTAACAAGAATTTGGGCTTGTATACCCCACTTCCCGTACCAACTTGACCATGGGAAATTATTTCCATGGACTTTGTTGGAGGCTTGCCTATGACAAAAAGAAAACACGACTATTTGTATGTGGTTGTGGATTGTAGTCTTATTTTTCCCAAACCAAAGCTAGCTATCTTGACACCTCATTCAATAGGAATAGATGCTCACCCAAAGCGCACATAGCCACCGGTCCCTCCTTTGCTATGTTGGCTAGAATTTTAACGTGCATACTTAATATAAATTCACTCATCATAATTGCTTAAGTATAAAGTAACACCATGATTCAACAACACATATGATAAGGAAACATGATCAAACTTATTACACCATGATGAAGATTAATTACATGAACATAAGGCCATAATTGGACACAATATTTATATCCATAATTCATCCATAGTTCTCCATTAATCAACAAAAGTATTACATAACAAAGGAAATGAATACATAAGCTGATCCCTAGTTTATGCACATAACTGAGCAACATAATATCAACACAAGATTCACGGTCATGGTAAAAAACCAATCTAGATATATAGGGTTGGGAACTTGTCCTTTACCACACATGCACCTTACTAAAAATAGGCATACCAAAAATAAAACATTATGTATGCTTTGAAGAAACTAATAATATATCATCCTAAGAATAAACCTTACTTTAATCCTATTATTAACCTCCATGTGTGTGCTCGACTTTGCATGTGCTTTATCCTCAAAATAGATCTTCCTTAGTTGCCAAGTCTTCATGATTTTCTCCTTTGAATGGGTGTACTCAACTCCCTTTTCCTATTCTTAGCCCGTTGCTACAAAATCGGTTAAGTCTCATGTCTTATACTCCCGACACGAGCCCCATCAATGGTTCTTACACACACTCATGTTCCCTGTGCCCTTCCCTTTGTGTTCTCCTCCATTTTCCATTACAACATCACCCCTAACTAATGACATTATTGTCACGTTCTCCATATCTCCATCAGCCATTTTGTTATTACAAATCATCACCCTACTAACTACATGACATGTGATTGGATAACATGCTCACTATCTCCAAGTTGTGGGACTTGCTACTTAGAGATAGACCTCCGAGGGCTCTCAACTTATATCTCCATCTATACTAAAAATAAAGAATGAATGCATGAAAAAAATATAAAACAATGAATTAATGGAAGAATGTTGAAATACTACAAAGTACTCCTAGAAGAGGTAGAAAAATCTAGTAAAACGCATTCACAACAATACTTCAAACATGTTTAATTGATCATTTTAATAGACACATTTCTTGTAAAAAGAGGTTCTAAGAAGAGCCTTGAAAAACACAGCGGGGAAGATACATCCACAAACTTATATTTTATTGCTTCTGACGATATGCACGTTCAATCGGTTACAAGATAAGGGCACACCATGCGATGTTACAATAAGATAAGGGCAATCACCATGCAAGAGTCCACAACAAGGGCTGCATGACACATTGGCTTGACAATTTGGCAAAGCTTTGCTAAAAAACTACCTCATTATTTTCCCATCTCGTTTATGAAAAAATGATTCATGTATTCCCACTTTGTAAGGGGCATTAAATGGAGTAAAATGATCCTTGTAACTCCAAAAGGATCTCCAAAGTCTCGGGTGCTGCAGAGAAAAGAATTCCTTCCTCTTAATTAAATTCATCTTTTTATGAACCCAGCCACGTGATGTCTTAAAAATTCCTCTATCTCATCAAATCTTTTCTTGAGGTTCATCTCGTAGCCTTAAGTTTATCGATACCAATTTTTTTTTCAATCAATGCAAAAATCTTCTCTTCCCTTTTTGGAGTGTCATCCTTCTTAGTCATTTGTGACAGAATTCATTCTCCTCTGCCGAATTGTTTCTTTTAATTAAATATATATACCCTCATTAAAAATATAAATCCAATCTTGTGGTGTAGAGGACGTTGCTCGTTCCGAGAAGTCCAATTTTGTTCGGGCTCGAGTCAAAAGTTATGGCCGTTTGAAGTTTCACGGCCGGTGAGACGTTGACTTTTCCTTCCTTCTTTTGACCCGGCAAAAATTCCTTGGACAAAATCTCCTGTTTGCGGGTGAAGACCGTGGCGAGATTCCATTCGGCTTCGGCTTTTCGACTCCTTCTGTTTGGCGTGTTTGGCGAGATTCGGGCTTCCTTATTCTGTTTGCGGTGAAAATGGAGTCATACTCTCGGCTCTTTCGACTTTTCAATCGACCCAAACACTATTATTTTCATTTTTCTTACCTTTGCTTTCTCTAAATGTCTCTTGGGTCCCAACGTACCTCTTGTAAAAAGACTTGGATTCTCTTCATTTTTCGGCCCCAAGCTTGAAACAACCTGTGAACTAACTCCTATTGGAAAATGCAAAGATGACCATTTTTGACTTGTTGCGTTTCTTCTTGGATTTAGTGTTCTCCCAAAAACATGATTTCGGTCCTATGGACTGAATAATTTGATGCATGTTATCAAAATTACTTCTTCTCCAATTTCTATAGAAAACCTCAAAATAATTTTCTTCTTCCATTCTCAACCCAAGGTTGTCCGCTCCTTCATTAATCACTTAATTTCCTCTACCTTATTTTTTATTATCTTTCTACCAGAAATTTCTTTTTGATTTCATGAGGTTCCTCGTAGCCTTAAGTTTATCGCACTTATTTTCAATCACACTCCTCTTCCCTCCCAAGAGTTCCTTCTTAGCCACAAGAACTTCATTCTCCTCTGGATTGTGTGTGCCTTAAGGACCTACTGCGGATCTTGTCTTTTTTCAAGGCATTACTTGCATGTTCATTTGTAATTCCATAGGCTTCACCGTAAGATGGGGTACTGAACTTTCTTCATCAAAGATGACTTGTGTTTTCTATGTTCTCCCATCATGTGCATGCTTTTCTTCTCCATTGATGTAAAATTATGGTTCATCTATGTGTGTTTGCATCATCCATTAATAACTTAATTTCCTCTACATGTTTATCTTGTGCACATATTTGCATTGTCAAGTTCCTTCGCATCCATTAACTCCTTTTTCAAGGCACTGCCCATAACCATTTTGTGAATTCATTCACCGGAGTGTACTTTGAAACTTTATGCTTGCTTCTTTATTGATGAATTATGGTTCTCTGGATGGATCATTCATCATCCAAACATATCCCAAGTCATTGTCAAGTGTCCATTAACTCCCAAAATTTCATCTCCTTTTCTTCTCTCCCAAGAACCATCTCCTTTTCTTCTCTCCTTTGGGAATATGTGTTTTGGCGCACAGGGTTAGACCTTCTCCTTTTTCACTTGTCGCGCCCCCTTATTCAGTTGTTGACTCTCCCTCACCCTTTCCTTCCTCTACACCTCATCCAGTAGGGCTCTCTTCCTCGCGATCAATATGCATATCATCATGGTGAATCTCATTTTATCCTTCCATACTGATAACAAGTGACAAACATACTCCATGCGCATCCTCACTGAAAACTCTTCCTCCTCGCTCTCTTTCTTAGGCACACATTTGTGCCTTTTCTTCATCATATTTTTTGGGCTTGATTTCATAGAAGGTCCTACACCACCGATTTGCCTCTTGGTTTTCCTTCTCGACTTCCTCATGTATCCTTGATCGAGCATATCACTCTACTCCCTCCCTCCTCCTCAACTTCAAGGTCAATCCTTTTTCTTATGCTTCCTTCCTTATAGGAGTATTTTTGTGTTGCCTCTTATTGTTTTTAGTCAATTGTCTCCTTGATCCATGCTCAAACGTGCCTTTGTCCTACTCTTCTTCCTCATCTTTAGTCATTTCTTCCTCCTTTGTCCGGGGAGATGTGGCCTCGCTCATTGGTAAAGTACCACTTTTTGTTTACCTTTGGGCATATTTGGGAACCTACATTCATCCTCAACATATTTCTTGCTAACCAACTTAGGATTAAGGTATACATATACCTTACTCATATCTATGTTCCCAACTTCCAAAGTTATATGAGTCATAGAAATATCATCGGTTATCATGGTCTTAATATACGTTGATTGACCAGGGATACACGTACTTCTTCTTGAGTGTGTGGTATTCATAATTGACCTTGTCGACATCAAACCTTAGTTTTCTTGCATCTATAAAATTATTCACCAAATCCTGAAGTAGTGCATTGTGAATGCATAGGAAAACTTGCACCATGGAATCTTCTTTCTGTCTTCATCTCAAACCTTCCAATGCGAAGTGCTTTAGTGCATGGCCAAGTCCACCCTACCATCCAATACTACGGGGAAGTCCTTAGGGATGTGTCACTCATGTTCAAAGGCCTCACATATTCTTTTATACCATATCTCTATCTGAGCTTATGGGCGCTTGTCATGCCTTCACAAGTATATGCCTTAAAACTTTTAGCCGAGGACTTCTCATTATTCTCCGGTGGATATTGCCACATCTTATCCTTAGGGCCATCGAGAGACCCCAATCTCTGCAAATATAATTTATAAGAGAATAGTGCCCCATGTAATTTTGTCTCCCTTGAGTGCTTCTGGATAGTTTCCTCCGCGATGTGTGAAGCAAGATTGTACACCGTTCCTGTAGCCATTTTCTTTGCAATGTTGAGCCACTTCTTATTCACTGGCTCCACCTCTCATGGTTATTGAATTTTGTAAAAGGTGCACTCCACTATTGATTACAGGGTCATCTATCTTCGAGGCATCCATCGTGTGCCCCACCTTCTAGTATTTCAATTCTACTGCAGTCTCTTCCACACCGACTACATCATCCAAGTCGGTGGCAATCTCTACTCCTCGAGGTCCTCAATCTTGTAAGTCACCCAATCAAATCCACAATCATCGGTCACACTCGCATTCCTACAAAATAAAAGAAGTCCTCATGGATTCTTGACATCATCTAATGGTATATTTTTTCTGGTTTTCCAAAGTATGACAACTCATAAATCTTCAAGACTCCATCTTTCTCCAAAGTCTTGTATCCTTAATCGTCATAAATTGGTTTATCATCTTGATGCACAATTTGGTCCTTTTTATCAACTCCTTCTCAATATGGTATTTATTCATGTTGGTTTGATGGTTGTAGTCACTTACTTTGCATCATCGGATGTGCGAGTCCCAATCCAGTCCCATGATGATGCCTTTAGGATCTTGTATTTCTAAAAACCTTGTTTTTGATGCTTCTTGATCTCTAATTCTTCTTCTATTGGTTCTTTCTGCTTCATTCCTCTTGTGGTTGTTATAGGTGGCCTCCTTAGTGCCATATCTACTTCCTTCGATTACCATTGAAATTCTTTCTTCCTCTATTTTTTCAAACCCGCATGCCCTAGGTGTGATTTTTCCTGCAACCCTAACTCCATGAACCCTACTCTTCTCACACCTATTTCTTTCTCTTTAAATTTCTCCCAGCAGATCTCCTACCTCGGTCGTGATGAATTTCCCACATAGTTCAGGGTTTCTTAGCTTCATTCGCACTTAACACTTATTGCACTTCAATCGTTCTAACTCAAAACATGTAAGGTAAGAATGAGATTTCTTGTGCTCTTTTTATAGACTATGCAAAAAAATCCGCATTAATTATTCTCCAACCACCGTCGTAAATCTTGTAACTTTAATGTCATTTCTTCCACACTTTCCATCGCGTTCTTGTGCACCCCAATTTTAACCTTACGGCATGCTTGCTTTACTCCCATGATGCGAGACCTCCTTACGCATGCCTCTATGCACTAAAGTACATAATCCTCCATGCCTCCTAACAAGTAGTCCATTATACCACTTCCTACCTCGTGTTACACTTTGTGTGATCCTCTTCTCACACGTGGTCTTCATACTGAGAAATTTTCTTGAGATCCTTATCATCACCATCCTTCTCATTATCCATAGCACATTTTTATCTTTCTCATACTTTAGTTCAACAACCACATAAATATCAATGAGCACATTCATTCTTTTCTTAGTCCACCTTCAACACCAACAAATTTTCTCTTCTACGTGTACCCATCCACCTCACACTAAAATTATATGTGGTCCTCTACGCATGAACTCAATAAATAGTATTAGCTTGCTATGTGCAAACACGCTTATTACAACACAACACAACACATTAAAACAACAACACTTGAAAAAGAATCACATAACAAGCATTAGAAAAGGGAACACTTGTACTAAAAGGAAATCCTAAACTACATGAAAATATTGCCTTATTACAAACACTAAGAAGCCTTATTTATAGTAGGTCTTCAACCTACTCCCATTGAATTAACTGAGAAATATAGTGTCATCCAACACATATAGCAGACAAGCGCTCATCTCCAATATCTTTGTGACCACATATGGTCCTAACCAATGAACCTTTAATTTTCCTAGATGGCACGAATTTGAATCATATAGCAAGACCATCTACCCAACTTAAAAAGTATTTTCTTGATGTGCTTATCATGTCATGCCTTCTTCATGGCCTTCTCGGTCTTCTAACTCCATCATGCAATGGTGCGCCACTCATCTAACTACATCAATTTATCATTACACTCTTGAATTGTTTGTTCATCATCCAAACCTCCCAGGCGCACAATTCGCAAAGATGGTAACATAAACTCAATTGGTAAAACTACTTCAGTACCAAACACTATCTGGAATGGTGTTGCTTTATTCAATATTTTATAGGCTGTTTGTCTTGAGGCCCATAATACTGATTAAAACCTTGTCGTCCTAATCCTTGTGCCTAACATCACAAATTTTAGTCAATTTTTGTCCTAAATTTTATCAAACGCCTCAAAGTAGTACCATTCACTTGAGGGTTATAAGGTGTGGTTTTATGGTGCACAACCATAAAATTTGAAAGAAAAATTATTATAGTCTCATTTAGAAAATGAGTCCCTCTATCACTTGTTAAGCTCAACGACAACCATACTTGTTTATAATGTTCTCCCATAAAAATTTCATTGTTGTAACTTCTGATACAATCCTTTGTCGGTGTAGTGTTTTCCCACCTTGTAAGATAATATGTACAAATTATAATGTAGCGTGCCTCTGTCCTATGTGTGGTGGTGAGATGTTACCTACAAAGTCAATATCCCACGTCTCAAATCGTTATGTACTTGCTTGATCGGTCAAGTGGCATTTCGTATCTATTTCTGGTTTTCTAACGTCTAACAATGGTTGCAGATTTAACAAAATCCTTCACATCCTTCTACAAAGTTCCCCACCAAAGTACAACCATAAGTATCTTACACGCAGTGGAATCACCTACATAATGTCCACATGCTATTTCAACACGAACCTCCTCTATGATTGCTTTGCACTCATGTTCAAGTACCTGACGCAAGATTTCATCTCTACCCATTTTATATAAATCTCCACCGATCAACTCCTTTAGAACACAATTCAATCTAAACAATACACGTATCACATAATATCTTCAATGCTTTATGAGATTTTTCTCCAAAGTTAATATGTGACAAATGATCAGGTCCTAAGTTACTTTTCCTTGGTTTAACTACGACGTAAACTCAAACTCTTGAAACAAGAGTATCCACTAAATGTGCCCTTGTAAAACAAGTTTATTCACTAGATATTTCAAATCCATATGGTATATGTAGAAAAAAATAGATTTTCCAAAAATACTTTCTAAATGTGTGCAACGCGTAAATCATCGACAAAGCCTCACACTATGTGGTTGTATAGTTCTTCTCCGTGGGTGTCGACTATTTTCTTGCAAATAAAATAGGGTGTTCAACATTTCCTTCGCGAGGTTATGCCAAGACTGCACCAATAATTGTTCTTGAAGCATCAACATGCACATGGAAGGGCTTGTCCCAAGAAGGAAATTACAAAATTGGGGCTATAATCAACTTCTCCTTGAAAGCCTCGAATTCATGTTGTTGTGTGTCCCCCAATAAAACTTTCCTTTGGGCTTAAATATATCTTATAGGGGCGCAATGATCTTTGCATAGCCCTTTATTAAATTCTGTGATATATTGTGTGTCCCAGAATCCACGCACTTATGATTGATTTGTAGGTTCTTCCAAGCTCAAGATCACAACTACCTTCGTGGGATCCACCAACAAGCCCTACTTATAGATATTGTTCTGAGAAAAGTACCAAAAGGAGTAGCTAAGATTCCCTTTTTAATGTTCAAGGATATCTCAACTACTTACACCTCTCAAACATGAGTCTCAAGTTGTCATGATGATCTTTAACTAGTCTATACACCATCCAATCATTAAGGTACATCTGCGAGAACTTATGAATGAAGTCTGAAATACCGCACCACAATGCACAAAAATATAGCCAAAGTATTCTTCAATCAAACGACATAACAATATACATGAAGCTTCCCCACTCTGTAGTGAAAGTAGTCTTCTCCTGGTCCTCGCACTCAATGCACACCGGATGGTATCTTGAAAATCCATCTAGAAGCGAATAGATTTCATGCCCCAAATCCCTCTATGATCTCCTAAGTGAATGGCGTCGTAAAGGGATCAGTGACATAATTAGCATTCAAATCTCTATAATCCACACAAATCCGGATCCTCCCATCTTTCTTAATGTTGATTACCATCGGGCTAACCCATTTGACTCTTCCACTTTGGTTCAATAATACCATATTGTAGCATCTTGTCTATCTCCTCTTTGACTTTGAAGTGCATGTTAGGATTCATCCTATACGGCCTCTTCTTAACCGGATGTGCTCCTTCCTTTAATTTTATCTTCATCTCACCCAAAGAAGGATGCACTCCTTTTAACTCATGATAACCACGTGAAATAGATCCTGAAAGTTGCGCGAGAAGCTCCACTATCTTTGCTACTTCCTATTCAGACCATTAATCTCCAATGATGGCCTCTTTAGGTTCCTCGTCAGGTCCCAATATTTAATTTATTTGTTTTCATAGGATCATGATGTGCACATGCATTCTCATGTACGTTATCCAATTACCCCATGTGTGTACCTTCTATATGACTGACTTCTAAATTTCCCACTTCTTCATCGCCCAAAAGGTAGACTATCTTACCTTTCTCTTTTTCTTTCCAGGTGTGTCCCAACAAAATTCCTCACTCTTTATTCATCCAGACACACCTCGCATCCACTTTCTTTAAATAGCTCAATAATGATTTCTTCAGCCTTTGTGTTAACACCAATAGTGATACACCCCATAATATGTAGAAATTCATGCACTAGAGGTCTATTAGAAAAATATTTAAAAGTATATATCATACCCACGAGAGATGGTGGTAAGGCATCTCGACCTTGCGTCCATTCCCTCTCACATTCATGGACGTGTGCAAAGGCAAAAGCCTTCCCATGAAATTCACATATAGTTGTATGTGTATTAATTCATGTGAACCTAGTTGAGAAGGTGAACCTCGCTTCTCACAAACCCAACAAGTTGTCCCCTGTGTATCCCACCAACGTGTTGCGGTTCCACACAAAGTATAAATAAACATGTTTCTTTTATCTCCTTCATTCATCCAATGATCCTCCATAGCACGAAGAAAAGACTTAGGATTTTCTTCTCCTATAAAACACTGATATCTAAAATTTCCCCATGCGCCTAACCAAACATGACATGAACATTCTTGTAAATTTTCTTTGAGAAGGGCGACCCAAAACTTCATATGTCCCATATGCCCAATTATCACATGCAATCTTGGTGGTGTCACTTATAGACTATCTTGACGGTGTCGATTATAAACATCATCCCAATGAAGGATGCCTTCCTTAGTTGGCTCTTAGTACTCTCGGTCACGTATGGCTCATGCATATATCTTTTTATATCTTCATCACTAACTATTCTACATAAGGGGTAGCCTTCCCCTCATTTAATGGTATAATCACATGCTCATCCTTATTTTCAAAGCCAATATAGTGCTTCTTAAAGCAAAAATCCCCATTATTCACATAACATCATGGTCACCCAAATAAATTTAGGAAGTTATCACTTCACTAGCTCCAATACTTCAAAATATCCTATAAACTTAGCACCTTAGATTGTAATTGTAGCATCCTTTAAAAATCCAACAGTACAACTTACATCCGATTTTCCATATACAAAATGTTGTTCAAAGGCTACTGATAGAGGTCTTTCCATCTGATTCCATGTGTATAAGGTCAACACATTTACTTCCACACTTGTATCAATGAGTACGTTGCTTGTCAACTAACCATCAATAACAACATCCATAGTTACCTCCTTATCGTTATCGTGGTTACGAGGCAACAAGTCGAATGTAGAATCTGTTCTTCTCATTCATGTCCAACGCGACACTTTCTCACGTTGTTATTCTCCCAAAAAAAAATAATATTCTCTTAACGTAACATCCTACAAAATTACTTCACATCATCCTTCATCCTTCTTCTCTCTCTCTCTCTCTCTCTCTCTCTCTCTCTCTCTCTCTCTCTCTCTCTCCCTGCTCCTTTAAGTGTTGTATTTCTCCTTGAAGCTCCCAAATTACTCCCATAGTCTCTTGATAGATCTCCTTCTGCTACACAAGGTTGGGGTACTTAGCATGAATCACATCCTCCTTCCTAACCAAGGGCTTCTCTTTTAGATTCTCTCATGCACGTGTTGCTTCGCTCAGTAGTCACTAATAAAGGCTACAAATATTCATCTATTTTATTCTTCGACAACCATTGATCACGGCTTAAGCATGCTGCACCTTGATCATCCCAACACCCTTGTATTTCTTTCTAGTCTTACACATGTGCTCATACGATTCTAGGCAATCTTCAAACTTATGTTTCTATCCACACCAGTGCATTTCATGTTTTGTGGGAAGTCACGCCGATAATGATTAGGGGAGTTGTAAGTATAGAAGGTTCCACATGAAAATCCACCTCATCCTCCACCTCCACGACCTTGTCCTCTATATCCTCCATGGAAGCCTTTATCTCTATTTTCTCCATTGTGTGCCCTTCATTGTTCTATCCTTCATGTTCCTTAGATCCACCTTACGCCATAATAGTCCGTGCATCCCATCTCAACAACCTCATGGATGTGATCAATAAGTCTACATTAGCCATGCCATGTGTATGTGCATCGCAAATCTTGCAGATACATCGACACATTCTTACGAAGAACACGTTGTAAAAGAGGTATTTTCTTCACATTATGATTATGGTGACAAATCTCACGATAATGCAACATTGCGCGCACACTCTTGCGTGGGTAAATATCCTTCGTATGTCCTTCCACTTCATAATCTATGCACCAAATTCCACTCTTTGTCTCATGAACCGAGTTGGTAAAAGCTTCTCCAACTTCTTGGCCATCACCACAATCGATCCTCCATGAAAGGAACAACTCCTATATCAACACTTCCAACTACTTCAACATGTAGAGCTACCTTCATAGCCTCACACAGATTTGTATAAGTCTTATGTGACGAGAGCTCTGGAAGGGTGTCAACAAACCACCGAGTATGATGATCGGGGATGAATGTCATATGACAACTTAGACAACAAAGTTTTCAAGCGCGCATCATATTCCCTTATACTCTAAGAAAACCCTTACTAAATATCCTTCAACATGTTAATGCTTTGTTGTTTGAACTCTAGAATATGAAACTCATTAGAAACACGGTTTGCGAGAGCATCATAATCTACTATTGTCGATGGGGTCATATTTTTGATACCACTATACACGCACTCTTGCAAAGTTATAGAAAACTGACTTAGCTTACGTACTAGATTTGTAATTCCTTTCACGCGCCACATAACTTGCACTTGTATATGTTCTCTACCACATCTTCCACTCCTCCACTCCTCTACATTCTACTAAGTGAAGAGACATCTCAAAATAATCTTGAGGTGGTGGATTCGGTCATTGTCCTCTAGAGCACGATCCTCCGGTGGATTTCCTCAGAGTCACTCATTTCTTGAACTCCCCGAGCTTCCCGACCCTCATGATTCACCCAATCTAGATCCACCGGTCACGGTAGTAGGCCTTGTTGATGCACTCCTTTTGTCCCAATCATAGTACTAAATTGGAAACCCATTGTTTGCGATGTTTTAGCTCTATCAGATGTCCCTCCAACAACATGCATGCCCACACTTTGTCCTAAAGCCACACTTATAACAAAACTCCCAAAGATACCTATAAACAAAGGTGCTTGTTGTGTTGCCATCGGTGCACTATTAACTTGATCTCTTGTATTCAATGCAAAATGATACCTACGAACCCAAACTAGATTCACTTGCTCCACTTCCCCCATGTGAAGTTGTTTCTTGCTCAAAATTTGTAACTCCTAGATTTGAAACACCAAACCCAAAAGCTAGGTTGTTAAGGGGATTTAGATGCGCGCTCACAATATTCACCCTTTCTCTAGACGTGCTCTCACTAGAAGTCGTTGGGGTCTCTCTGCTGAATTTTATCAAAGCCGAAGGAATAACATGTCCCATCTCCTCACCTTCCACGAGTGTCTCAAAACCTTCACGCATCATCTACCTTCACATCTCCAATGTTGGCTCAATCTCTCGAGCTTGCACTTGTTCCCGCCTAAGAAGTCTTTCCTCTCTCTCTGTAGCTTCTATCTGGCCACCATCTTTCACCACACCTGCACTTGCCTTTACGGATGGTGAGGTTTTAATTAGCCATGGGAAATCTCTCCAATCCAAGTTCAACCATCAATATCATGATCGATAATGATATGGTACGTAAATATGATCCTTTAGGATCGCACAAGAACTTGAACTCAACTTCTTCAAAACACAAATACGTAAAGATAGTGTACTCCAATGTATAATTGTGCAATACACCAGCCCAAAATGATCTATAGCTCGGGTCCAATCTTCATCTGCATCAATTAAGATCGATAGTCTTCATGTGTTCAAACCCTCAATCATGGCCAATAACCCTTCCTTGATACATACACTATCGGCCAATCATACAGATCTGTTGGGAATATGTAAAATAATGTCTCATACAACTTGTGATAAAAATTTCCTCTACCCATTTATGTGCATCAAATCCGGTCCAATGTTATATCTCTCGAGAAAATGTATCTTGACAATCCTCCACCCACTTTCAATACTCTTGAGTTAGTCGATATGCCATCCGCATACAACATCTTGATAGATATATTGAAAAGAGGTCCCAAAAACAAAACTAAAATGTAATCTTATTTTTCCAAACTAAATCTAGACGTATTGACACCTCATTTAGCAAGATGAATGCTCACCAAAGCACACACACCACCAGGGTCCCTCCTTTTCTATGTCGGCCCGAATGTTAATGTGCATACTTAATATAGGTTCATTCATCATAATTTCTTAAGTATAAAGTAACACCATGATTTAACAACTTATATGATAAGGAAACATGATCAAACATATTACACCATGATGAAAATGAATTGCATGAACATAAGGCCATAATCAGACACAATATTCAAATCCATAATTCACCCATAGTTCTCCATTAATAAAAAAAAAGATTACATAAAAAGGAAACTAAATACATAACTCGATCACCATATTTATATGCATAACTAGAGAGACATAATATCAACACAAGATTCACAAAGTGATGGTACAAAATCCTCCATGCGTGTGCTCGACCTATATGTGCTTTATCCTCAAAATAGATCTTCCTTAGTTGCCAAGTCTTCCTTCTTTTCTCCTTTTCATGGACCACACTCCAAATTGCTTTTCCTAGTTTTAGCTCATTGCTACAAAATTGGTTAATTCCCACATCTTATTCTCCCTGACGCGTGCATCTTCAATGGTTCATGTGTGTGTGATCACGCGCCCTTCTTGTGCGCATCATTCCTTTATGCGTTCTCCACACTTAGCCATTTTTCTTGTCCAACATGGATACACTTATCAAAACATGTGTATTGGTGCCCTACAAAAAGTAGATAACAGGTGTGAAACTACACATTTGTTCTTTAACAATATTTTTGTTCATTTTGTTTTACCTATATCTATTGTATTTGATCGAGTCTCAATTTACTTGGGAATTTTTGTCATCTTTGAGGGACATAATGCATACCAAATTGAAGAAAAGTACAAATTTTCATCCACAAAACAATGGGAAAATAGAAGTGGTTAATTGTAAATTAGTGCATTTGCTCTGAGGGTAAACTTTGGGATGAACATTTGTGTTATGTACAACATGCCTGCAACTGTGTCATAAATTCTTCCACACAAAATTCTCCTTTTGAGACTTGTTTTGGTTATTTTCCTAAGTCACCTTTGGACTTTTCCTTTGGACAAGAAACAATGACACATAGAAAAAATAATGTTGATAAGGAAAAGAAGCTCATTCAAAAGATACAAATGGTTCATCAAGTTGTCCAAGAGAAATTGGAAAAGAGCCAAGCCAAGTACAAGGCTAGGCATGACTAACATTGTGTTGATCATCATTTTCAAGTTGGTGATCAAGTTTGGTTATATCATAACATGAGAGACTTACACAAAAGGAATATGTTGTACTTGATAGGAAGGTTAGGAATTTGTGAAGAAGTGATGTGTGTGTGATTGAAAACCAAAACTATATTTACATCTGTACATTCAAAATTGTATGTGGGGGTGTTTTGGAACATCAATGGAAAGAAAAGTGAATGAAGGAGATGGAATGGAATGAAGGAAAGGAGTGAAATGGAATGAAATGAAAGAACATGCAAGAGTTAGGTAAAAACAGAGCCTAATATTGCATGAAGAGGAAAGATGAATAACTAACACAAATAAAACGGAGTTTGAGTTAGCCAAACAAGAATGTAAAAGGGAACACACATGAGCAAGTAGATAATCAGAGCTTGATCACTTTGTGAACTAGAACAACTGATTAATAATGTTGACAATAAGATCAAAGATAATATTTGCATGCAAGATTCAAACACCTAACATCTAATGAACATAAGAACATCAAATGTTACAAGAGACAATGAATGAGACACAAAGTTTGTATTTCATTAACTCCAAAATGTTTTCACAAAAGAACACAAAGTTTCTTCCTGAAACAAAGCTTGCACAAAAGTATTTTCTTCTCCTCTCTCAAAGTCACCCTTTACAAATGAGCCCCTCACTTCCTTTTATAACCCAAAAGTTGGTTACAAAGTAGTTAGGGTTTTACATGATCATTAAATAAGGCACTTAAGTGACCTTTGACTTTTTCAACAACTTTATTAAAGACAACCCAAAAATAGAAATTACTTAAAATAACCATTGTTTCCCAAATAACAACACCTTTTAAAATATACAATAATAACTAGTGCCTTATCCATTGAAATGGGGTCCGCCTATCTCAAGCGTATGAGAAATGGACTCTCCCACTTCGTTAGATACCAAGAAAATCAACTCCCTGCACCGCCGGTGAAATTAGGATCTGCCACTTTTGCCAGTTGAAAGGATCTAAACCTTCCCAAAGTTTCAAACATCTTTTCTTCTTCTGGAGGTTCACTTGGTCGAAGAATAGCCTCACAAAATACCTGCAATTCAAGAATTCTACTTGGCATATCATTTAAATTAACAATTTTGGATTGAGCATTCTCAAATAAGTTCTTCAATTTGATGCACCGCTCCATGGAAACTGATGAGAAATTGTTGGCGGGAGTGTACATGTCCTTAAACAATTGTGAAAATTGTTCTTCCACTGCTCCGATGAACACCTTTGATTATGCTCATTTACGAGGTTCTGAGGAATCTCGACCATGAATTCTGAATCGGAGAGTGAAGTGAAGGCTTCATTGCACATGCTTGTCATAATGGATCATAGAATCCTCGAGAAGCGTTTTCTTGATTTGAGATGTAGGACACCAAAGAAAACGTGTCCCTCGATGTTCAAATTCGAGAATTCCTTCAATAGCTAAAACTGAAGATTCCATACTTGTCATCTCTTGTAAACTGGGCAATATCTCATCCAAATTTGATATAGCAAAAACAAAAGTTTCTTTGAAAGAAAGAATTGGATCAAGATACGCACTGATATCTTCATGAAGCTTAACCGCGGTCTTGATCATCCCTGGCCTAAAACGAGAATCTCTGAAAGCCAAGTTTTAGTGACATGGCCCAATGTGTTTATTTCCTTTGACAAATTGAGAGTCTCTTCATCTGGGGCAGCCACTGCATCAGGTACTGGGAAGGTGGATGATATGGGATTTATCAAATGTTGAACATATTCCACCAATTGATTCTTTTCGGCCTTGAGCCGAGAGTTTTGAGACTTGTATTTCTCAAGTCTTTTTAGCACGATATCAATTGAATCTCGAGCCATCGCCATGTCACTTTCTAATGTAGATCTTCCAAGTCCCAGTCTGGAAACTTCATAGTCGGCAGGCGTCATAGCATCGCGCTCTTATCCACTTGTGGAATGGCAAGGTCTGCAAATTTGTTTCCATCATTATCCACCATTATTCGAGAAAGCACCTTAGGCTTCTTAGGAATGGCGTCATTCGAAAGTTTGAAAAGGGCATCAAAATCAATGTCAATTGGCTTGACAACTCTCTTCCTTTTCTTTACTTGAATCAACCCAAGAAGGAGTATCATTCACTATTTCAGCATACAGAAAATCCTGGAGCTCGAATCAATATTCTCATTATTTCCGACATCATGAGATCCTTCTTGAATCCTATCTACGACCTCGATTTGAGGAGACACAACCTCAATATCCACTTCCTGATTATTCGGGAGATTTTGGGAAATCCCTTCATGAACTACATGCTCTGAAGTGTTTGATATTTGAATTACACTTGAGTGGATGCTTGTTTGAAGCATGGCTGAGGATCATTTGCTACTAGCTTTTGAGAGCACTATTAACGATGTGGGTAGAAGAATCTCTACTCGAGGTAGAAAATCCAGACACACGCTCTCTTCCTTCTTCGGGGTTTGGATCTTTGGATCTCTCTCCTTGTGACACGTTACTTGGCGAAGTGGATTTTGGCAACCACTCTTTTCTTGCTTGTTGTGTATGATTGGATGGTAATGAGGTTGATCGAGAAGAAACTTTGGTCGAATGGAGACCCCCTCGTATAGGCAATTTTTGTGATCCCAAAACGTGATCTGGAATTGATTGCAATTTGGCAAGTTCCTGTCATACCAAGATATGCTTCTTTCAATAATTGGTTGGTTCTTGCCATCAAGAGAAAATTCATCTCTTTTAGTCCAGTCGATTCGAGGCAATGGGGTAAAGGCAACGACATCATATGAGGGATCGATGACATCCTCATCATCATCTATGAATGAATCGGGAGGACTCTTGATGCGGAAGGCCTTGATCTGAGCAAGTGTTAGGCGAGAGTACTCCCGTCTTCTTACCTCATGTTCATCCGAACAAGCAGCCCAAAAATCTTCCATGGTAGGATTATGTTGGTACTTTGCTCCCAGAATCTTTTGCATATATCCATTGATATCAAACTGGGCTCTCTTCACATATGGATGGATGGTTATGAGAGCGAACTCTTTTTCCATGAGTGTGCACTGAAAAGATTTGGACATTGGTATTCCCGATTTGGATCGGGAAATGAATTCTTAGATGGTGCTTGTCACTAAGAAGGCAGTGAACTTGGAATAATTGTCATGCCAACTCCATTAATGCCCATCATCAGCTTTGACGTGTACTTAGGAAGTTTCCACGGGGTACCAGAAAACCACTCACGCGAATGTAGGAAAAAGATGAAAATTGAATAAACCAGGTTCCCCATTGGGAAATGACACTCATGGCTTCTTTAGAAAACCTTTCCTCAGTATTCCGATTCAGGGTTCGGATCACGCGGAAGGTGAATGCATCGTTGACTCTTCTAAAATGGTGAGAACTATTTTTGAAGCTGAGCTGAGGGTAATAGTGAAAAACACTGTTCGACGACCCCATGACCCCTCTCGTTTCAAGTCCCGAAAATAGCTTTCTTCGTGCTACTGCATAGGTCAGATATGAAGTCATGTAGAAGCATCCAGTCATCTTAACTTCTATCAATTGTTTGTGAATGGTGTTACTGATGATGGTGGCCCAATCCACAAACTCTTTCTTGGCTAGGATGATACAGATAAACTGGTACATCCATGGGTGGAAAATCTTAGCAGAAGGTAGGCCAAAAACTCGACTTAGGAGAGTGATCATGTCTCTGATTTCTTCCACGAACTCAATGCGGTACAGTTCTTTGGGAAGCCTGTCAATTCGAGGTCTCTTGGTTACTAACCAGTTGTTGTTGACCATTTTGCTCCATCTCAGGGGTTCTTCATCCCAGAACTCTTGCGTTGATTGGCGAGTGATATCCGCATTCTCGGGAAAGTCGGGTATTCCGAGCAACTCCTCAATGTGTTCAGGTGTGATTAAGAGGAAAGGCTCGCGATTATCTTTGAAAATTCCTCGTCTCTCAGGGTCATAATGCTCCGTGCAAGCAATAACCAACTCTGGACACTGCAGACAGGGAATGTTGCTGCTTGGGTAGGCCACTATGGTAAAGTCTATATGAGAAAATGGTTTTGCCTTCAGTTTTCACTCACTCGCAAAACTGTTGCACGTTGATGTGACCTAGATTTGTATCGGTGATGTTGTCATATGCTGACTTAATGGAGTTGGGAGGGATAATTCCTTGGAATTCATATTTCAGGGTGGATTTGTTAGATTTCTCCACTGGCTTCCTCGATCTCCCCAGATTTGGATTTTTCGGCCATTATGAATTTAACAAAAAAGTGACTCAGGCACGCCAAACAACGCAAACGGGGCCGGGTCTCAGTCTCCGAAACCCCGTTGATGCAAGAAAAATATTTTTCACTTTAATATTATTATTATTATTTTTTAAAATAATAATAATAATTGATCTCAATTACAATTTTCTTCTTTTTTTAAAATGTCAATACAAACATATCGAGACTAAGCTCGAGTTCCAAATCTAGCGACAACAATGATATCTATTTATTTATTTTAATTAAAATCTCCTGATTTTAATATTTGTGATCAATTTTAATCTTTTTTTGGCGTTTAATCCTTTTCTTTCTTGTGTGTGGACAAAAAATTTTTTTTTTTGTTTTAGAATGCGTGGAAGATTTTAAAGCTTTGCTTTCTTTGCCTGCGTGGAGCTTCTTTTAAATGGAAACATGAAATTTTTCCTTTTTTGTTCAATTTCTTTTCTCTGGCTCTGTGTGAAAATTTTCTCCAAAAACTTGTCCTTTTTTTTTTTTTTTTTTTTTTTTTTTTTTTTTGAAAATAGCCCTCCTTTCCATGCAATGCGTGGAAAAGGAATTTTTTGTCTGTTCTTGACTGCTCCTTTGGAAACTTTTTTTAAAAAACTTTTGTGCTCTTTAAATGCGTTTTTTTTTTTTAAACTTGGCATTTTTTTTGGATTTTCTTTAATTTTTTAAAATTGTTGTCTGGAAAAACTTTCTTTGTTGCAATGCATGGGTTTTGCTTCTTTTTTTTGGTTCCTTTGCAATGCATGCGTGGCCTTTCTTTGCGTGGAAAATGTTTGATTTTTATTTTTTTTGTGTTTTCTCCTTTTGGTGTGGGAAACTGTTCTATTTGCTTCTTTATTGCGTGTTCAAATTGGATTTTTTTTGTTTTTCTTTTTGGACTTTTCTTGCTTTCTTTTCCATGGGATTCTTGTTTTGGAAAAGTTTTTTTCCTTGGCTTGAAACTTTTTTCTTTTCAAAACTGTGGGAATGGTTCTTTTTTTTCTTGGCGTGGAAATTTTTTTTTAATATTTTTTTTAAAAAAACATGTTCTTATTTCCTTCTTGTGGAAATTTGTTTTAAATTTTTTCTATTGAAAACTTTTCTTGCAAGCTCTTCTCCTTTTCTGGAAATCTTTTGACTTTAAAAATTAATTTGTTTTTTTTCCTTGAAAAATGTGGATTCTCCAAATTTTTTCTTTTTTCAAATTCTTTTTTTTTTTTTCCTCACAATTGGAAAAAACTTTCTTTTTTCTTTTTTGTTGAAAATTGTTGGACTTCTTCTTTCACTTGCATGTTTGAAGTTTTTTTTTTCTTTATTTCTTTTTAAATGCTTTCTTCCTTTTTGGGCTTTTTCTGGACTTTGTCTCTTTTTTGCTTGAAAAATTTCTTTGTCTTCTTTTTTTTTTTCCCTTTTGGCTGTTCCTTCTTTGGAAAATGCTTTTGTGAAAATTGTTTTGGAAAGGTTGCTTTTTTAATGCTGGAAATGCGATTAAAACTAATTTTCTTCTTCCTTTTCTTCTCTCTCTCTCTCCTGGAATGTTTCTTGGATTTTTTTAAAAAATTCTTTTTAAAAAAATGCTGCTTTTGGACTATCTTCTTTCCTTTGAACAATGCGTGGAAGATTGTTGGATGTGACAAAATATTATGTCCTTCAGAGAAATAAGAAGCAAAGCTTCACACGAATTTTTCCAACGAGTTTGATGGAGGAAGTTATGAGGATTAATTCAACTTCCTCTCTTCCCGGGTAGTGGGCTTAAGTGCCGAGGGAAATGGGAAAGCAGCGGACAATTGCCAACGGAATGGCAAAGTGGGTTGGCAATCCCGTTCAATTTCCCCATGTGGGAAATTGGGAATTTCTTGCCCGTTAGCCAATCCATGATTTGGCAATTGGTGGAGAAAATCCCACGTGCGGGAAAATTGAAGAAGATTGCCAGGAAAGGGAAATCCGGGTTCGGGAAGCCAAATTGGCTTCCCGGCAGTTGGAAGCGTAAGCTTACTTCCCGACAATTAAAATTTGTCGAATGAACTTTTAATTTATATTTATTTAATTAAATACTCTCAAGTTATTTAAAAATTAATTTAATCAAACAAGGAGCAATTAATTAATTAAATATTAATTAATTAATTTTAATGTATTTTAACGATTTAAAGCTGGCGGGAAGAGTTCTTGCCGAAAAGGAATGAAAGAAGACCAAAGCGATCACAAAAAGAGGCAATCGCGATGAGGGGGCAATGAACCACGCAAAGTAACACTTTTCAAAATTTTCAAATTTTTCAAATTTTTATTTTTATTATTTTTAAGACATCATGCATGGAAGATACTGACCCACTCAAATTTTTATCCAATTAGCAAAAATAAGAGCGGGTTGCACATAGATAAGGTGGCATGATCTAAACGTGATAAGTGGACAAATATGGCATCAACAAATGAAAGAGTGTGTTCAAGAAAAAAATTGGTTTTGGGTTTTGACCTCCAGGGTTCCTTAAATCGATGGGGGTCTTTCGACTAGGTGCCCAACAACCGGTGGGATCCACTCTTTTTTTTACGAGGGGGCCTGCCTATCTTCACATTGCATAGTGATGGTTTTTAATTATAAAGCCATCTAGAGACCAACTTGTATTGGATGTGGGACTAAACCACCTATTTATGCAAATTTCAAGAATCAGTTAGCTTGATGAGCTCGGGGTTGAGCCATATAGTCACACGACAAGTTCCACAATGCACGTAGTGGATGAGCCACCTCGAAACAACATACACTCATCGCCGATTCATTCCAACCAACACTCAACAATTTACATTCAATGTAAAGTCCATGGAGAGCCGCTTTTGAGTTCCTTGCCAAGATCACAACCAAAACGATGCATCGTGTGGCCGAAACCACGAGTTACTTCAAATCGCCACAACTTTTAAAAGCCAAGGCAAGGTCAAAAGCAAATATGGGATGTGGGGTGGGGATTGAACCCATGACCCCATCCAGTCAAATATAGACCTTTTACCACTAGGCTACGCAACATATATACTATATTTAGTAAAGGATCAAGAATTTATCCCTTAAACTCGGGATAAAGCTAAGAAAAATAATGTGTATGAAAGGGGATTCAAACCATGATCCTTGTGGTAAAAGAGATAAGACCCAACCATCGATCTAAGGGGCATGAAACACTATAAAAGGCGGTATATTGTATTTGAAGGCTAACTTTTAATGTTGTAGGCCCCTAATAGGAGAGATTGAGCAAGTTTGGAATATTTTATTTGTAGGAGGCTTTTGAGAGACTAAACCCAAAGCTTCTTAGAGATTGTGTAGGGATGTTTAGCAAATCATTGAAGAATTTTGGATGTAATTATAATTATAGAAGTGATTTTTGCATCACAATAGATTTGTTCAGAGCTTTTTCATACTTGGAGATATAACCCAAATCGGGTGAACTCCATTATCACATGGTTTGCATGTATTTCTCTATTTTCGTCATTCTACTCATTTTTTGAGATTTAATTTTGTTTGAAAAGTTTATAAGCCAATTTTATTCATTTACAAGAAAATAGAGATCGCTTTTAAGTAGATGAAAACATTTGATTGATTAAGTGAGTCACTTAATATTGTTTTTCAAATCAATTCTTTATTAATTCTCTCAATGTCTAGAATGATCCACACACACAAACTCACGGATGCACAAGCACACACATGCCCACACACGTGAGCACACACTTACATACTCATGCACACGTGCACACACACACACATACTTGTGCATGCACACATGTGTGCACACACACACACACATACCAACACACCCATCCCCACACACACACCCACGCACCCACACAAACCCACACACACACACATCCATGCACACACATGCATATACATGTACACACATGCGTACCCAAAATCACACACACACACACACACACACACACACACACACACACACACACACACACACACACACACACACACACACACACAACACACACACTCACACATGCTCATGCTCACACATGCTCATGGACACTGCACACATGCATGTGCAAAATTCTACCAAGTTCAATATAATGGTGATGTTTTATTTATAGTGTCAAAATTATTAGGTGATTTTCCCCTACAAGTCAACATTGTTGTTTCTAATACTCATGATTATGTGAAAGTAGCAATTTTGAGAGAGCAATTTTGATCAACACCAATGGATTTGTATGTGCTAATGGTTGTTGAGTATATGGTAGCAACCGTTTTGTCCTACAAAGCAATAGTTTTCCCAAATTTAAAAGCAAGTCTTGTAACATCTAAGAAACCCTTCTAATTCCAAACAATCGGGGTTCTATTCGAAATGAAATGACATCTCCACCACTTATTAATTGAAAAGACAAGCCCATTACAAACATGGGAGTGTAGGAATTGAGTCAAAGAGAATTTAGTTCATATTTTTATTTAATACATAAAAGAGGGTTGTAGGGGCCCTTTTCTTATATATTCCAAAACCAAAGTTGTATATTTCAATGAATTGATTACAATAGGTCAAAATTCCTAAATAAGAAGCCTCTAAGGAGAATAGAGAGCTGATAGAACAATAACCCCTTATCAAAAAAACTAAATCAACTCGGCTTATTATACTAGGCTACATGAGGACTAAAATAATCTAAACATAAGTCAAGTAGATCTAAACTAATTCTAAAGAGATTATTACCGATGATACTAGCAGGCTATGCAACCATTGCTACCATATGAAACTAGAAAAGAGCACAAATCCCACCCAACATCACATAACAACACAGTCACATATTTCGAAGAGGTGGAGCGCCTTTTCCACCAAAGAAATGTAAAGGCACCATCCTTGAAGTTCATTCAAACACCCAAGCAATTATTGAATCTTCCCACTCATATCGCTTTAGTAAGAAGTTAGCGCCTCTCTTGGATTGCTTCAGTAACTAGTGTTTTCTCCACCACGGGATGACGTAAAGAAGAGGTAGGTGAAGGCCCAAAAAAACAATGCTTGAAAGAACAACCCCCATCTTGACAAGTCCATCGATGAAATCCTAAAGCCTATCCACATAATCAACTAGGGCCTAAAAACGAGTCTCCATCTCTTTAAAGCTCAACATCAAGACCAAATTGTTAGTGTATTTAATTTCCATATGCTATTGTATGATTTTAAGATGCACATGTAATATTATGTGTAATTCAATATATGAATAATTGTCTTATTGGTGGACACTTATCAACATATATTAATAGAGAAGAGTATAAGTCATTGACTTGTTTGAAATTCACTATTAATGGTTTTTTCCAAGACTTTCTTTACAAAGAGCTACTCTCCAAACCCTAACCCTAGCCTCTTAGCTTTTCTTTATAAGAGAATAGAGCTAGTGTGTGTGGTAATCAAGGTATCGAAGAGAGTTATCCTTACCCTTGTGAATTCAAACTAAAACTTCTTAATAAAATCGTGATAGTCATCCTACCCTAAATAAATTTGCGTTGTCTACTTTACACTTTTATTTGTTTGTTATATATACATACATGTGGGTGCTTGTCTTATGGTTGTTTATAGTAATTTTTATTAAAAAAAAACATTAATACAAACCTTGAACCTTGACATCCAAAATCGGTAGCTCCCTAAGAATGAATCGCAAACAAAGACCTTGAAACAAATTTTCCATGTCTCCCGATGCTTTATGGTTTACAATGTTTTTAGTAATACAACAAACATCAATGTAAATTGCTTATCCCAAGTTTTCCCAAAGCGAGTTTGGTCAAACACGACCTGCACGAGAGAAAACCTAAGGGTCGGCTCTGTCTTGTGAGCTCACATTCAAATCCAACAGTCAGGTTACAGGAAGACTCGGAAATGGAGAAACTAGAGGCTCTCAGGAGAGAAGCAGGGAAAGGCTCAAAGTCATCGAGCTCTGTAAATGATTTAGAACGAACCCCAAAATTGGCTAAGTATGGAGTGACAGTGGAAGCTACTGCCAGGTGTCCAAGCAGTGCACCTCCAGAGGTTAGATCTAAAAAGGAGACTCAAACAAGTGCCAAGCCTCCACACGTCTAGAGCCCCAAAAGTTACACTAGCCATTGAAAATTCTTCGACTCAGCGGAAGGTGCCAAGTGTCCAAACGATGCACATTCAAAAGTAGGATCCTGAGCGGAGGCTCAAACTTGCGCCAGCCCTCCATGTAGCTAATGGTCAACAGAGGTCAAAAAGGAGAGCGGGCCCAAAATTGGTTAAGTATAGAGAACCGACGGAAGGCTGCCATGCGTCATCTCGGTGTATATTCAAAGGTAAATCCTAACTAGGTCTTCCAATGAATGCGAGGCTTCCACATGTCCTAGGTCCGAAAAGGGGACATAGTCGGCAGTTAAAATTGACTAAGTATAGAGAGTCTGCAGACGGCTCCACATGTTGCATCAACGTAATTTCAAAAGCGCGACCCAAAAGGTGATTCCCAAATGAGCGCCAACTCGCCACGTGTTCAGGGGCTGAAAAAGTAAGAGAGGCTGATGAAAATTCCAAGAGCCTGCGGAAGCCTCCACGTGTCTCATTGGCACATTTTCAAAAAGAAAGCCTGAGTCAATTTTCAAATGAGCGTGGGCCTTCCACATGTCCCAGTCCAAAAAGGGACAGTTCGGGCATTGAATAGTCAAAGTAGAGGAAGGCCAATGGAGGGAGCCAAGTGTCAGCACGATGCTAATTCAAGAGTAAAATTGGGGGAAGGTTTCCAAACAAGTGTCAGGCCTCCACATGTCCCCGGTCAGATATATGACCCCGTCGAGCAAAGGACTTAGCCAAAACATGAGGAAACTGAGTGAGCCGCAGAAGATGCCAAGTGTCATTCTAACGCAACTTCAAAAGAAAAACACAAAGGCAGCCCCTGATATGCGCCACCCTCCACGTGTCGATTTAAAAAGGGCCCGTTTTGGTAGCTGGTTCCCACCATTTTGTATGGACCCGATTCTAATTTCAAATGGGTATATCTTTTGACTCAGTGCTCAAATCTGACAAATTTGGCACCATTGGAAAGATCTCGGTCTCGTCTATGCCATGAGGCCTAAAAATTAATTTTGATAGGGTCGGTTGGGTGAGAAATATTGAAACATCTTTCTAATCATCAATGCACAAATATAATCGACCTCAACAACCATATTTCATCGAGATCTCACCTTCTTCCTTCTTCTACACGCCAAACAAGCATGAGGAAGCGTATTTCACATATTCCAAGTGGATTTTTAGGCATTGAATGCTTCTTGTTGGTGGTTGTGTTTCAAATTTAGGTTTTCCCTCCTTTTCCTTCTTCCTCCATGGATTCATCTATAAATGTAAGAGAAAGGCTCATTTGATATGTTGGACACTCTAGATCCTCACGCATTTTTGCTAAGGATTCCATACTTTTTGTATTTTGAGTTGCAGACCTCTATGTTTGGCTCTTGCATGTGGATATCGGCCTCCTTCATCATTATAGATTACATGCATTCTTAGAAGTAATAAAAGCATCGTTTTGTGACTATTCTCTATCCTAACGTGTTTGCATTCCTTATTCTTGCCTTTTCTTTTACGTTGTGTGCTGGTTGTGCTACTTCAGGTCCCCTGCAGTTCCATATTTAGTTGTGTTCCATGAGAATGATCTGGTGAATATGTGTTTTGCTATGCTACTCATGCCTAGCCTCCTTTCATGCATTCCCTATCATTCTCACTCAGAACAGATAGTGTTCATCCCTCTTTTCTGGTGCTATCACCTTTTAGTGTAGTTTACTTCATGTTATCCTTCTATCCTTGGTCCCTTGGCATTCTTAGCTTAGTTTCCCCTTCCAGCACTAGGAGTAGCAGTAGTAGTAGAAATAGATAGAGGAACCGACCTTCTCGGAGATCCGTCCCAAGATTGCAAGGTCCCACAACTTGAGGACGGTTCCATTATGGTCTCAAACACCTCGGCCCTCCCGAGATTTGAGACATGCGTGCACGTTTGAGCAACCAACGCTTTACGGCATGCACGGTGGGATCAAATGAAGAGCTTTACATCTTCATCTCGGCAAAGAGGTGACTCCATCTCGGTCAACCCCCATCTTTGATGTTTGCAAACCCTCCCCATCCATTTTCATCCATTTTTCTTCCATCTCTTTCATCTTCTACCATTCATGAAGTTGTGCAATCATGACTTCATTCCCCTCATGTAATTCACACCTACAGCAGTGCATTCCGCCTCCAATCTAATTCTCAAATCCTCTAGATCAACACTATGATCAGATCCAGAATCACTATGGCTACCCCTATGAGAAATACAAGAACCAGTTCAGCCATGGAACCTACCAAGAGGGATATGCATGCAGTGAAATAAACTTCATGGAGAAAGTTTATTTGCAGGAGAAGATTCAAGAACTGGAGGCATGCATGGCACAATCAAGGGCCACAACTCAGATGAAAGCATGCAGGGTGGCTATAGGGCACCATGTCCATGGGTCGGCCCTATGCCAAGACATTACAACCTTAGGGAGAAGAATGAATACATGGCTGAAATGTTGCCTCTACTTGCATAGTGGATTGAGGATATTGAGGCATATGAGCAAAGCATGGGACAACCTTGTCGAATGGGTAAGTCGAGTCACTAGCTCATTTTCCTTCAATTTCTCCTTATCGAGCTTTATCATTTCAGCGATGTCAAGAGTCAAGCCCCTCATTTGCTGCCCCAAGTGTTAAATTCCCTTCCCCATCTCCTAGTCTTCCATCCCACCTCAATTTCTCTTCCCTTTTCCCTTCCAAACAGTCATCCCCTCCAAACAAACAAGAAGTTCCACTCCCCTCTCCACCACAAACAATTGCAAAGTTGGTTGAACCCCAACCTGCCACTCCTCTTTCTTTCCCAAGTCCATGTTGGGAAGATGCTAAAGAATCCAGTCAAGGAGATCAACAAGAAGAGGAACCAAAAAAGAAGAAATGATAGAAAATTTGAAGAGTCGGGTTGCCATATTTGGGATTACAAAGATCCCCTCTATGATGAAGCCAACAGAGGAGGTCAAGGTTGAAGAGCCAGTGGTGGCTAAGACTGAGTTTGCAGCAAAGAACAAGAACAAGAACAAGGGGAAGAAGATCGGTAGTTCATATGCTCTAAATGCGTGTCCATAATGGTACTCTATCTAAAGAGGATACTTGATCGATCCAAGTTGCACAACCAGTTAAGGAGGAAGAACAACCAACTCCAAGTCCCATTGAAGAGGAGTAGCTGGGAGAGATCAAATCAAAGTTGAAGCCACTCAATGAAGAAAGCATCATTGAAGATTTTTGCTTTCATTTCAAGGGCCTGATTTGATTGATGAACATGTAATGGAGGAGGAAAATACAGTTTTAGAGGCTCCAAGTGTGGAGCAGGCTACAGAAGAACCTTCAGTTCTTCCATCCACTTCATCCCCTTCAAACTCTAATGTTGAAGAAGAGTTTGAGCTTTCAAACTTCATGTTTGAGGATGAGGAGAACCATGGTGAGCCAGTTATAGATCTGGAGGACACCATGGAGGAGGTCAAACACATGCAACAGGACAACAAGGAGGTAGATTGTCTGTCAGACTTGGAAGATTTCTTTGATGGAGAAGAGCCTGAGGAAATTAAATCATTTACTCCTCTATCACCCACCTTCCAAGCATATGAGTCTGACTGCCATAAAGGAGGGCATTCAAGAATAGCAGCCTATGTCTCACAACATCCCTCTGGAACCAAGGTTGGAAGATATGAGTCTTCCATGTTCTTCACAGGAGAAGGAAGAGAAAAGGCAAGAGGATGTCATCATCTCTCTCACACCATCCACCCAGGAAGGTCAGCAAGAAGACTCCATTTTTGGAGTTGAAGTTCAAAACAATGGGCACATCCAAAGGATCAGACCATGCCCAATCAGATATCTGGCTAGCCTAGAGCCACAAAACGAGTTTCCACGGTCATGCTCATTTTAGAGCATGGGGTAGAGCTTTAGCGCGCTAAAGGTCGCAAAAACGTCTCTCAAATTCAAGAGAAGAACAAATCCAAGAGATGTATATTTTGTTTGTTGATACTTTGAGGAGGATGAGAAACCATCTGTAAGGTAGTTTTTCACTCTTATTTATGACCATGTTCAATGCCAAATCAATCACATGGTCGCAATTTGTGAGGAAGGGAAGCTACTTCTCCCTGCCTGTTGCAGGATTTACTTGAGTGCCCTTTCCTCTAGTTAGTTTAGGTTAGTTTAGGTTTGATTTCGATGTAGAAGAAGTGCTTGTGCACAATCTACATGTCTCATTTAAGGCATGTATTATTTTGTCTTTGTACATAAGTTTTGTTTACATTGATCCAGAGGTGCATGAGGCCAGGCCCTTCACTATTCATGGCAAAAGACCTTAGTTTCCTGTGACAATTGCTAATTTCAAAATAAAACAAATGCAAAGCAACTAAAAAATGTTTTGAGGCGGTACATTTCTAGGACAGACTCGGGGTTAGGCAAGAGCAAGCGATCGGGCTCGTAGCGCTCGAGGATCAGATTTTCAAAGCAAAAGGATCAGCATCACGCTATTATTCTTGACTCCATGCCCAATGGATGCTTGAAGACTATTGATCTCTTTCATCTAACAAGAAGATGTCCTCGTGAGTCGCCAAACTATTATCACACATTTTCCCCCAACAGATTTGGTCAAACACGACCCCACACAGAAGAAAACCTAAGGGTCGGCTCTGTCCTATAAGCTCACATTCAAATCCAACAATCAAGTTGCAGGCGGACTTGGAAATGGAGAAACTAGAGGCTCTCAGGAGAGAAGCGGGGAAAGGCTCAAAGTCTTCGGGCTCTGCAAATGATTTAGAATGAGCCCCAAAATTGGCTAAGTATGGAGTGACAGTGGAAGCTGCCAAGTGTCCAAGTGGCGCACCTCCAGAGGTTAGATCCAAAAGGGAGACTCAAACAAGTGCCAAGCCTCCACGTGTCCAGAGCCCCAAAATTTTGCCACCGTTGAAAAGTCTTCGACTTAGTGGAAGGTGCCAAGTGTCCAAACGATGCACATTCCAAAGCAGGATCCTGCGCGGAGGCTCAAACTTGTGCCAGCACTCCACGTAGCTAATGGTCAACAGAGGTCAAAAAGGAGAGCGGTCCCAAAATCGGTTAAGTATAGAGAATCGACGGAAGCTGCCACGCATCAACGCGGCGCATCTTCAAAGTTAAATCCTAAGCGGGTCTTCTAAATGAACGCGAGGCTTTCACGTGTCCCGGGTTAGAAAAGGGGATAGAGCTAGCCATTAAAATTGACTAAGTATAGAGATTTTGTAGACGGCTCCACGTGTTGCATCAACATAATTTCAAAAGTGCGGCCCAAAAGGTGATTCCCAAATGAGTTCCATCTCACCACGTGTTCAGGGGCTGAAAAAGTAAGAGCGGCCATTGAAAACTCCAAGAACATGTGGAAGCCTCCATGTGTCTCATTGGCACGTTTTCAAAAGGAAAGTCTCGAGGCAGTTTTCAAATGAGTGCGGGCCTTCCACGTGTCCCAGGTCCAAAAAGGACAGAGTCAAAAGTTGAATAGTCAAAGCAAAGGAAGGCCGGTGGAGGGATCAAGTGTCGGCCTGACAACGCTAATTCAAGAGTAAAATTAGGGGAAGGTTTCCAAACAAGCGCCGGGCCTCGGCGTGTCCCCGGTCGAGATATATGACCCGAGCACGAGGACTTAGCCAAAACATGAAGAAATTGAGCAAGCCACAGAAGATGCCAAGTGTCACCTATCACAACTTCAAAATCAAAATACAAAGGTAACCCCCAGACATGTGCCAGCACTCCACATGTCGAATTTCAAAAAGGGCCCATTTTAGTAGCTGGTTCATGCCATTTTGTATGGACCCAATTCAAATTTCAAATGGGCATATCTTTTGACTCGTGATCAAAATCTACCAAATTTGACACCGTTGGAAAGGTCTCGCCTCGCTTATGCCATGGAGGCCTGAAACTTTAATTTTGATAGGGTTAGGTGAGTGAGAAGTAGGAAAATGTCTTTCTAATCATCAATGCACACATCTAATCGACCTCAACCACCATATTTCATCAAATCTCACCTTCTTCTTTCTTCTACATGCCAAACAAGCATAGGGAAGCGTATTTCACATTCCACGCAGAGTTTTAGGATTGAATGCTTCTTGTTGGTGGTTGTGTTTCAAATTTGGGTTTTCCCTCCTTTTCCCTTCTTCCTCCATGGATTCATCTATAAATGTAAGAGCAAGGCTCATTTGTTATGTTGGACACTCTGGATCCTTACACATTTTTGCTAAGGACTCCATACTTTATGTATTTTGAGTTGTAGACCTCTATGTTTGGCTCTTGCATGTGGATATCAACCTCCTTCATCATTGTAATAGTTCTGTGCATTTTTGGAAGTAATAGAAGCATCGTTTTGTGACTATTCTTTGTCCTAACATGTTTGCATTCCTTCTTCTTGCCTTTTCTTTTGCATTGTGTGTTGGTTGTGCTACTTCAAGTCCCCTGTAGTTCCATATTTAGTTGTGTTCCATGAGAATGATCTAGTGAATATGTGTTTTGTTGTGCTACTCATGCCTAGCCTCCTTTCACACATTCCCTATCTTACTCGCTTAGAACATATAGTGTTCATCCCTCTTTTAGTCTATTGCCTTTTAGTGTAGTTTACTTCATGTTATCCTTTTATCCCTGGTCCTTGGCATTCTTAGCTTAGTTTCCCCTTCCAGCACTAGGAGTAACAGTAGCAGTAGAAATAGATAGAGGAACCAACCTTCTCTAGAGATCCGTACCAAGCTTGCAAGGTCCCACAACTTGGGGACGGTTCCATTGTGGTCTCAAACACCTTAGCCCTCCCGAGATCCGAGACGCGGGTGCACGTTTGAGCAACCAACACAAACCTCAAACCTCGAAACCCAAAATTGGTAGATCCCTAACAATCAACAAGAAAAGAGCTTCAAAAACCTTTTACATGCATCTCCCATGCTCCTCTTAAACAAACGACTCTACATTGTTTTCATTTCTCTTTTCATGAAGAAAGTGAAGCAACTTTTAAATAAACATAAACACCACATCTGAAATAACATTGCTCCTCATTTCCAAATCAATAAAGTATATCCCCAAAATACCCTTTATGGATTTTATCACCTCCCCATTTTGAATGGTGATGATAATTTTCAGCCACTCATTAGAGATTGAAGATCTGAAAGCTAACTCTTGCTTCTTTCTAAGCGGGAAAAATTATGGCAACAACCATGACTTCATGCTTAGATACAAAGGGGCATACAAATAGACAAGTTAACAAAGAAACAATGCATAGATTGCCATAAAGTAAGGTAGATAACATTGGTTAGCACATGCAAGGAACTATATAACTACTACCAACACCAAATGCTACCACTCAACACCTCATCTTGCAATAATAACCTCAAGATCCAGACATGACAAGAGAGATATGGTGATTGCAACCCATGACCAAATCAAAGTTGAAAACTAGGTAACAATGATTGGTTGACGTAACAACCACACCATACTCTATGTAATCGCCCAACTTGTGAGGGATCATGATCAAAACTTCCAAAGGGAAGTGAACAAGAGATCCAATAATCCCTTTCCACAATTCTAATAGGGAGCACTTCTAAGCTCACACATTTTTGGGCCCATTAAGTATTTGTTGTTAGAAGGAAATCTACATCAAAGTGTGAGACATTATTGTAGTTTTAAGTTAGAGTGTCAGCCCTACCGAGTGTTACCACTATGATAATGTCTAGATTGTGTTTGGAGTTATGAGGAGAACTAAATCTATGTCACCATATTATCATGTGAAAAAGAGTGTATAACCCAAACATTATTATCTTGGAGAATATTTTGAAATGGAATGAACTCAATTGATAAACCATTGGAGCTTCTATAGGGCATCACTAAGCTTAAATCTCTAGGAAACATGATAAAATAGTGAAAGTGTGCAATGTACCATATCTAATTCATTGGTTTTGAGTTGGGGTGTCAAGCCCTACGATTATAAATAGGAGCAAAATTTATTATTGTTTTCTCAATTTTGGGTGTGCACTCATACTTAACTATAATGTGGGGACAAGCCCCACCTTGTATTCAACATATCTACAAAGCACATTTTAGAATGGTAAGAGTGAAGGCATTAGGAGACTTAAATTATTGAGTAATATTGTAGAATGTTCAAAGTGATAAAATGTTCAAATTATTTAATATACTACATCTAACTCAATAGTTACAACATACCCCCCAACAAACAAGCCAAGTGGAAGTCCTAGTACCCATAATAGTCCCACTTGAGATTTGCAACTAGATCCAACCTATGAATTTTTTGGGTGCCCCAAGATTTTGTACTTATTGTGCAATATTTTTGTCATGTTGGTTGTCTCTACTTTTGTTAAAAGCAATAAATAACTTCACAACAATGATCGGGAAAATTAGACCGAAATTAAATAAAATGATAGAAACTTACTTCAAAACATTAAAAATAACCTTGAAAATAGTCAAAATAATATCATCACATCAAAACATTAAGAAAATTGAAAATAGTATTCATCCCTAAGTGATGTGCTCGATAGAATCAATCATTTTTTTTTTGCAATACACGATATTAGAACATTTCTATCATATTTTCATTATTTTGCAGTCTCGAATTTGTGATATTGTGTATGGCTTAGATCTAAAAGAATTTAGGACATTGTTGTCTTGTAAAGGATTATCTACATAAGAAAAATCAAAATCCAGATGTATATAAATAAAACCCTCTCCGGCATGGAATTGATGGCAAAGTTTTGAGAAGACCACCGACACAATAAGGTTGGTGACAATCTTGCCTTTGTTGAACAAATACCATTTTCAAATTCATTCCCATTTTTAGCTTTTATACATTTTCTACCTTCACGTCTCATCTTTTTATGGGATACAATTTCTCTCCATTCCTTTGGTGGTAATTGTACAAACACTTCTTTTTTGATGAAAAATATCTTATATTATATTAAATAGAACATGGTACGATATTTTTCCAACAAAAAAGCGGGTGGTATGAGAACATGCCCCAAAACCACGAGCATAGTAGGTTGCGCCTAAGAATACATCAAAACATCAAAGCAACAAAAGTAGTAGCGAAAATCAAGCATCTATGTAGCGAACATGTCGTGAGAGGGGGTCATGATCATCGGCCAACCAGGACCCGATAGGTCATTGCCGGTGTCCGCCATGTCCACTTTGAGCACGAGAGGCCTTCTTCTTCATTCTTAGCAACATCCTGTGTGGAGGAAATGGCCATAGCCAACTGGGGAAACTTGTCAGATGGTGGCGGAGGTGGAGGTGGAAAGTTCCATCCATCCTGGGTGCATCGCTTGGAGAGCAACAGTTTAGCCCCAACCGAGCTAACGAGCAAGTGGGGGGAACCCCACCCCTGATGGCGAGCTATTAGAGAAAGACTCCATCAATCTTACAAGCACTTCTTTCAATTAGATGGAACACGTTAAAGTGTTGTGTTGGTGGCCTTGTTTTAATCGTTTTCACCATCCTAATGCCATTCAAAAATTCGTAGCCCTTGATGAGTTGTGCTTAGTTCAAAGGGGAAAATATTTCTCTTTTTGATTGCTTGTATCTTCCAAGAAAAATAATTACCATCAATGGTTTATGTAGATGGGAACTAGAAACTCCATCTATGGTTTATGCAGATGTAAAAGGAAACACCATCTATGGGTTGTGTGGTAGGTTCTACAATGTGCTTAGAGTATTCAATCTTGATTGTCGAAGATATAGCATTGATAATATTGTTCATGTGAACTTTTTCCTTGTAATCCTCCTATCACAAAGAATTACCTTACCAAACACCTTATAGTACTAAAAATTGTAAATTGAATAAATGTTAAAATATAGAGCATTATATAGAATATAATGCGCTTATTTCATGGTTATTTAGTTGGTAACTATTCAACCAATCTATAAACACCTCTTCATATATAATAAATGTTGTCACAATTGTTTGAGTGTGCATTCAACCTTCTCGAATTATTTCTTCTCTTTGCATATGCTAACATTGGTATCGAGTGTCCAACGAAGCGCAAGATCGTAGTTCGAGGAAGCCCAAGAGGCATGAATTGGACATTTGTGAATGATCCTTAGGGATCCAAAATGACTCTACTTTATCAAATCAGCCAACACGGAGAAGAGAAAAATGTTACACGAAGGTTTTGTCTATTTAGTGACATGACCGCCGCCTTGGTGCGGGCGGTGGTTATAAAATATGAATAGTGCCCATGCCCCTTTCCTCCAAAGGTGCACGGAGAACATGAGAAAGGATATAAATACATGTTATGGGAGGAACAAAGGCATCGAAGCATGCAAGTGAGTAAGAAGCTCTTAGTGTTGGAATCTTGATTTGATAAGCAAGGAGTAATTGATACAGAGCGGCGGTCCCGGCTCTTGTAGATAGAAAAAAAAAATATGACGCGAATAGTCCCGGATTCCTCCTCTAAGGGTGTCCATGTCCCTTCTTTGCATGACCTTTCCAATTCTCCAATAGTGCACGGTGAGAACATGAAGAGAAAGGATATAAATACATGTTATGGGAGAGAACAAAGGCAAAGGTCGAGGCTTTAGCATGAAGCAAGTGAGTAAGAATCTCTTAGTGTTGGAATTGTGATTTGTATAAGCAAGGAGTAATTGATACACCATGAGGAAAGTTATGGGGAAAGTATGGAAGGAAGTGTGAGATATTATCTACTTCTTTTCATACTTATTGTAATTTTTGTAGTTATCATTGTTAAAACAATTGGCCAATAAAATTAGGAAGAAAGAGTAATTTCCCTTCCTTGCAAGACTCGGTTTTCCTCCTCTAGAGGTTTTCTAGGATAAAATTGTTCTCAATATGAGTGTATGAGTCTATATTCTTTCCATTTGTACAAATTGTTGATTCTAAACACAAGTTTAATTCATTCACTAGCTATCTCCTTTATTTTATCTCTTGATCTATAAATGCAAAATAAAGTTAAACGTACACGCCTCTCAGCGTGTCGTATAGCTCTAAGACTCCCCATTTCGAAAACCAAATGGACCCTAAAAAAGCCCAAAAACAAACCACCTGCTAACAAAACAAGATCCACGCCCCCTAAAGACACATTTATGCCTCTTCATGGCTAAAAAGATCTCATCTCCCCAGGTAATATGATAATACCCAAAAATTGTAGGGTCGATGTTTTGCCTCGCCATGATCGATGTTACACATGCCCCACTATATTCTCGTGATATCACCGTCTCCTAAAAATCTATCAGGTGTTCGGAATCCGAATAGTAAAATGCTCACCATGTATACGCCCTTGTATCACTTTTGATGCCCGTTGACGGAGGTAAGTTCTATAACCTCCGTATGCTTTGTTTTCCCCTTTTCCCCAATTTTTTTATTGCATTTTTTTCTTTTGATGTGGCAGGATCTTAGATGATGACTTTCCAACACCTTGTGTCGGTATAGCTCCCGACTCCCCATTTCAGACCGCCATGCTCGGATCCACCGTTTTATGCCTCTTCATGTAAAATGCGAGGGGCAATCATACCCAAAATTGTGGGTGCCGCCGTCGATATAGATCTCCTTGGTGGCCAAAAAGGCTCACCATGTATACGCTTGTATCACCATGTCCCTCCGCATGCTTTGTTTTCCCCTTTTCCCCCTTTTATTGCATTTTTTTTCTTGATGTGGGCCGCTGTTGCACTGCCTTGCACAGTGGGGTGGATAGGTTTTGTTCACATTTTCCGAGATTCCTCCGACGATACGACAAACGTAAATCTTCAAATTTACATGCTTTCTTCAACAACTTTGGCTTGCATTAATGTTTTCTACTCCCTAGAATAGTGCTTTTCCTTTGTTTATAGTAAAAGAGATCAAATGGGAGTTACCCTCACGGTAAATGCATTGGTTATAAATAGCCAGCCTTGTTTTCAAGCAAATGGCCCCTCATCTTCTCAATTCTCTTATTCAGTCTTTCAATTTCTTGCTTAGAATTCTATCATTTCATGTTTTGCTTCCATTGTTGGTGTTTTAGAGCTCATATAATCTTCTTGTTTCAATCTTATTCCATTGCTGCTCTATACAAATCAGTTTAGCATAGAATAGTTTCATTTCTAGACTAGAATCCATTAAAGTTGCAGGTTTTGTTTTGTCACAAGGATAGATTCTGAAACTCTCGGTACACTTGTGTTGTATTCCGCAATAAATCCCGCTAGGAATTGCATAGTCAAGCTCTGTTCATTTGTGATATCCCTCTCCTACTCACATTGTATTCGTTCTATATCCAAAGCTGCCACTATTCGAATGCTATCTTCTGTTGATATTATCATATACACACTTTATGGATTCATGAGGACACGAATGAACGAGGAGATCACACTCGAGGGGACAAAATCACACACAACTGGATTTACAAATGTTACGTAAACGCGCCGGGTTTGAGCTATCAAAGTTCTAGTTACAAATATCAAATAGAGTAGTTAATCATTTTATTTCGATTAAGCTCACTTTCAATATTGCACGGGAAGTCAGTGGGGAATGATAGTTTCGAGAAACTATGATTTTTCCTCACTTCGAGGTAGGATTGAAGGTTTTCAATTAAGTTAATTAGTTGTCTTTTATCTAGATTCACACATCTGCACAGGTGAATAACCACACCGGGTTATCTCGCTTGTTTAGTTTTAGTATAAAAGTAGTTTAATAAGTTGTTTGTAATTATAATATTTCAATCGTGTATTTTGTTTAGATTAGTTTCCCTTTCAGCAGTAGTATAAATTGTTATTTTTAGTATAATTTAATTCAGAGTTTTCAAACTAGATTAAACGCTTAAATTCTAGTTAGGAGGATAAACCACTAGGGAATTTACGCTACCCGCTCATAGCCTCTAAATCTCCCCTTTGTCATTTCAGCTACTAGGAGATCACACTACCAGATCTTAGTCATTGATCCTCCCATGGTTAGCCATAGGAAAGTTCCTTGCCGATTCTCATCCTCGCCTGTAGCTTTGTCTATCGTAGAAAATTGGCCATAATCCCGGTTGTGGCTTCATCTAAGTCACCCGCATTACAAACCACCAGTTGTCTCGGCACGACCTCGGGAGGTCGGGTACGGGGAAGGTCACTTGTCGATTATCATCCTCACATGTCACTTTTCTGTCATATAATCACCTTTTCACGTCTCGAGATGGAGGGACATGCTCGGTTTAGTGGGAAACCCATCTAGCCACTTGTGAAAAAAACAATCATCATATTGTGAAATCTTGGCAAGAATTTAAAGAATTACTTAGAGCTAACTTCTATCCTATTGGCCATAAGACTAACCAAATGATTAAATGGCAGTATTTTAGACAAGGCAATGGTCAAAGTGTGCAGGACTATACTATGGAGTTTCGGAGGCAAGCCATGTTGCTTAACATGGACTTGGAGGATGAGGATATTCTGACCAAGTACTTGGGAGGACTTCACACTCACCTTCAAAGAAAAGTCATCTCCACAAAACCCAAAGATCTCAATGAAGCATGCGTACAGGCGTACTACATAGATGATGAAAAGAAGCAAGGAGAAGTAGAGCCAAGGGTAAAGCAGTCAACAAATCAGTAGAAGAAAGAGTTTGGGCAAACAAGTAACAAGGGTAAGTGGAAAGGGAAAGGTAAACAAGCTACCACTACTTTGAATACTTGTAAAGATCCCAAGAATTTTTGCAAGAACTGTGATATCAATGGTCATACTGATGCTACATGTTGGAAGTTGCATCCGGAGTTACATCCGAAGAACCAAACCAAGGACTCAAAGAAGTCCATGACAGCTGTGAAAACATAAGGGGAGGTGGAAATCGAAGATGACTCTGATGTAGATGAGAGGCTTGGATGCACGGCCACCAACATGGACAGCCAAGAAGAAGAGATGAGTAGACTATTCCAGATCAAGATCCAGATCAAGAGAACTAAGGTAAATGCTTTGGTTGATACCGGTTCTTAATCTAACTTGATTTCTCGATTGTAAAGAAGCTTGGGCTTGAGACTTACAAGTATCCACACCCTTATCCTTTGGGTTGGGTGAAGAAGGGTGTTGAAATTCAGGTAACAAGAAGATGTAAGATCAAGTTTGGGATAAATTCCCAATATATTGATGTTTTTTAAGTTGACGTTATTCCACTTGATGCTTTTGATGTTGTATTCGGAGTCCTCACTTGTATGTTAGGGATGCTATATTTATGAGGAGGAAAAACCGGTATAGATGGGTTAAGGATGGGATACGCTACAACATCCGGGCACACCAACAGTAAGACACGAGTTACTATGGTAAATGTTAACTAAACAAAATGACTTATTCAAGCAAATCATAATCAGTTTGTTTACTTTTACTTGAAGGATAAACAATATGGGGTAGAAGTTGCAAATATTTCTAACCAGGGAAAGCTCGATTTGTATAGTATTATTCAAGATTTTTAAGAAGTAATTTAGGATCCTAGCGGGTTACCACCAAAACAGGAAGTAGAGCATGAGATTCAGCTATTGCCAGAATCCCCTCTACCAAACATCGGGTTGTATAGGCAATCCTTGCTTGAGAGTACTGAAGTAAAGAAACAACTTCAAGAACTAATAGACCAAGGGGTGATACGTCCGAGCACCTCACCATGCGGTTTGCCTATCGTGATGGTGCCAAAGAAGGATGGTTCTTGGAGAATGTGCATCGACTACCGTGCTTTGAACAAGATCACCATAAAGAACAAATATCCACTTCCCCGCATAGATGATCTCTTGGACCAGCTTCAACATGCCAAATTTTTCACGAAGTTGGATCTCAAGTCAGGTTATCACCAAGTCAGAATGAAGGAGGAGGATATATGGAAGACTACCTTCAAGACAAAATAGGGTTTGTATGAATGGTTAGTACTTCCTTTTGGGTTATGCAATACACCCGCTACATTTATGAGATTGATGAATGATGTATTGTGGGATTTCATAGATTCATGTGTCATTGTATATCTAGACGATATCTTGATTTTTAGTGCCACATGGGAAGAACATCTAACTCATTTGCAACAAGTCTTGCAAGTTCTCAAGGAGAAACAACTGCTTTGTAATATGAAGAAATGTGAATTTGAAAAATAGTCACTTGTCTATCTTGAGCACATGGTTGGAGGAGGAGAGCTACGAGTGGATCCAAAGAAGGTGGAAGCCATCACCAATTGGCCAACACTAACAGGAGCCACATAGACTATGAGTTTTGTGGGAGCAATATAGTACATGCGGAAGTTCATTCCGGCTTCTCCGCGATTACAACACCTCTACACACAGTGGCCACAAAGAGTAAGGGTTTTGACTGGGGTAAGGAACAAGACAAATCCTTTGAGTTATTGAAATACAAGATTAGTCATGCTCCAAAGTACTTGCTCTTCCTAATTTACAACAACATTTTGAAGAAGAGACATATGCCAATGATTACGCCATGGGTGCGGTGTTGCTTGAAGGAGGTAAACTCGTATGTTATCATTCTAAAACATTCATTTCAGCACTTAAAGGATATTCAATATATGATAAGGAAATGTATGCACTAGTTCGATACATTAAAAAATGGAAGCATTATTTGTTGGGTAAAGAAACTATTGTGCACACCGACCAAAAACCTCTCCAAGATTTGCAAGCACAATCTAAGTTACAATGACGAGTAAGGCACTACAAATGGATGGCGTTCCTTCAAAGAGCTCCATATGGTGATTAAATACAAGAAGGGTAGTACAAACTTGGTGGCGTACATGTTATCTAGGCACCCACACAGGGAGAAGTTTTCCTGTTTGGCCACTATCTCTCAGATCGAGCCCTTCATGAAGGAAGCTTACGGAGAGGCATATGCCCAAGAAAAAGACTTTGGGGTGACATTTCAGCAGTTGCAGTCCCAAGGGGCTGAAAGGACAGGGATTGAAGATTGCTATCTCAAAGACGGGCTGCTCTACCGATGGGGGAAGATTTGCGTGCCAAAAGAAGAGTGAATTCTATTGATGATGCAAGCACATACCTTGAAAGTAGCAGGACATTTCGGTGTCGGTAAGACCCTAGCCCATTGCAAAGGTGCGTGTATTGGCCCAATATGCAAGAAGAAGTATCAAAATCTATATGGGGATGTAAACTTTGTTGTACTAAGCAAGCCTAATACTAGGAAGGAAGGTTTGTATATGCCTTTGCAAGTACTTCTACTCGTCCGTGGGGAGGACATTTATGGATTTTCTAGGAGGTTTACCTATGTCTAAACATGGCCATGACTATCTCTATGTTGTTGATAGATTTAGTAAGATGTGTATTCTTATGGAATGTAAAAATCCAATAAAAGCACATGAGGCGGAAAATCTTTTCTTTGCTAATGTATGGGTGCATTTTGGTTTGCCAAAGTCTATTGTTTCTGACAAGGATTCCAGATTCTTGGGGAAGTTTTGGACTACGTTGTGGGACAAGATGGATACCAGGTTACAAAGGAGCACAACTTTCCATCCACAGATAGATGGAAAAATAGAGGTGGTAAAAAGGACTTTGGTACAACTGATCAAAGGGTATAACAATGAATACCCAAGGACTTAGGATGAGTCCTTAGCCTACAATCAACATTCCTATAACCTGGACAGTACACACATCCACTATGAAGTCACCGTTTGAAGCATGCTTGGGATATCTACCTACAAATCCACTGGACATAGCAGTTGGACAGCAGGATGAGAAGGATACATGAGACACAGAGGTGACTAGAGAAAACAAATTCATTGAGAGGATCCGGAAAATCCATCTCAAATTCAAGGAACAGCTAGAGAAATCTCAGGCCAAGTACAAAGCTAGGCATGATCAGCATAGAAGGGAACATAAGCTTCATGTTGGAGATAGAGTTTGGCTTTACTTGAGCAAGGAGAGACTACAAGGTCAAGCACGAAGCTCAAGCCACTACGATATGGACCCTTCACCATATTGGAGCAAGTTGGAGAAAATGCCTTTCAACTTGATTTGTTGTCATTCATGAGGATGTACTCTATAGTAAACTCAGGAGAACTTGCACTATATGAGCCATCCATGCTAGATGAAGATGAAGAACTATAGTTGCTACCTTCCATTGAGGATTGCGTCTTGGACTCACAAGGTGAATTGGAGGAGGATGTAGTACTGCAGCAAGAAGGTCAGAGAGACTAGGAGAGGTCTGCAGGAGTCTTGGTAGATTGGATTGAAAGGAAAGACACCAAGGCAGGCCCAGTGGTACCCGAAGGAGCAAGTGAGGGAATTATTTCCTCATCTACTCCCCCACTAAGCTTTTGTGGGACCAAAATCCTCCTAAGTAGGGGAGGTGTGATCTATAGGGATCTAAAATGACTCTACTTTATCAAATCAGCCAACACGAAGAAGAGAAAAATGTTACATAGAGGTTCTGTTTATTTAGTGACAAGACCACCGCCATGTGCAAAGCGATGGTTACTGAGAACCACAGCCCCCACCAGGGTGGCGGTCCTAGGACCGCCGGTTTGCATTGGGTGGCGGTCTTGGCTCTTGCAGACAGAAAGTAAAATATGACGTGAAAAGTCCCAGAATTCCAAAGGGTGTCCATGTTGTTTCTTCTGCATGACCTTTCCCATTCTCCAGTGCACTGGAGAACATGAGAAAGGCTATACATGCATGTTATGGGAGAGAACAAAGGCATCAAAGCATGAAGCAAGTGAGTAAGAAGCTCTTAGTGTCGGAATTGTGATTTGTAGAAGCAAGGAGTAATTGAGACAGAGCAAACAAGTAACTGCAGGAGGAAGTGTGAGATATTATCTACTTCTCTTTCATACTTATTGTAATTTATGTACTTATCATTGAATTGGCCAATAAAAGTGGGAAAAAAGAGCAATTTCCCTTCCTAACTAGTTTTTCCTCCTCTTGAGGTTTTCCAGGATAAAATTGTTGGTGTATGAGTCTATATTCTTTCCCTTTCTGCAAATTGTTGATTCTAAACACAAGTTTAATTCATTCACTAGCTATCTCTGTTATTTTCTAATAGAAAGTAGAACATCAACGATTAATTGTGATTCTATGGATAATTCCAAAGTTGAAGAGTTTACATATCAGTGAAAGCCCTAACAGGATATGAATTTGATAAAACATGAAGGTATTTGGAGAAAACTATTTTTGCGTCCCGAGGAAAGTTATATTTTGAGGGCAGTAGTGACCATCAAAGTCGTGGAGGTCTCCATTTGCAGAAGTCACGTGCATTAGTAAAGGGTTATATTCACATATACTATCACGATTTCTTGTTTCATTTTCCAGTTCATGAGGGTAAAAATATTGTTGCGATTTCATGTTTCATACTATTTTTAATAGACGCGAATACAATCGTGAGGAAAAATCGTGAGGGTAGGGAAAAACGAATTGTGTCTTCCTCCAAAATGAGAGCAAAATATCGATTTTCCACAGGTTTGAGGTAGTTCGAGGGTAGAAGTTTATCCATTGAAAGTCGTTGAACAATATTCATTTTCAAGAATACAAGTATTCACCTTATTATTTGCATTTAAATAATTAATTTCATACTATTTGTTGGAGAGGAAACATATTATTATTATTATTTTAGATAGATAAACGCTTTTGACCGAGCTATGAACCGGAGTACATTCAACCAAGATATAGCAATTAAGCTCAAAAATTAGTGAACCAAAACCACCACACTTGAACACACTTCTAACGCAGACAATCTCGAACCAGAATCCACCTCTGTTAAATCCGCTTGCCAGTTGTGCCACCTCGGACATTACCACCCCAAACGGGGATCATGCCTAAGTGGGATTTGAACTTGGGTGGAGTTAGATACAACCATCCATCTTAATATCTCCACCCGACCCCATCGACATAAACTTTATATGGTAAACACTTTTATTATACTAGAGCTATGAACTAAAGTGACGGAGGATCACTTTCTTTAAAGCAGGACATAGGGCTGAACTTGGGTCTTTAATGTCCATCGAGCGATCCGCATTCGGAGTGCTCGGTATGTTCTGCTTGGTTCATATGGAGAAGTTCGACCCTACTTCAAGGTGTCCCTATGGCCACTTATTGAAAGCATCCAATGAACTCAATGGGAATGGAACTTGGGTTGATGATTTCAAACTACTTGTATCTCACTAATAGCCCAAGGCCTTGAGTTCAACATATTATTTTATTACTTCCATTACTTTGGAATAATAAAATGGAAAATATTTCAAACTTGACTCTCTCGGAGACGCAAAAATTAATGGGCACAAATTTCAATGTATGGAGACATAAAATTCTAACCCTTACAAAATTTAGTGATTATGATAAGATAATCATGAGTAGTGAAGGTTGACCAACGATGAACCTCGTGGATTATGACAAACGTCATAAGGAGGCTCTATTACTTCTCAAGTTGTCGGTGTTGGATGATATGATACCAAGAGTGTGGAATGCTACTAGGGCAAACACCTTGTGTACCATCGAGGGATAAATATCAGTTGTTAGAAAAAGTTGTGTTTTATACCGGAAGAATACGCTTTTTTACGTGAAGTTACAAGAAAGTGGATCATTGTCTGAGCACCTACTTCAGATGAAAGACCTCTGAGACCATTTATCTTTCATCAACAAAAAGGTTTATGACGATGATATGGTGGCTCTGGTTCAACAACTTACCTTTGTTATATGAGTAATTTGTGGAGGCACTCCATTTAATGGCTGAAAGTCAAACTCTCATGTTTGACAAGGTGAGTTTCTACCATTGTGCAAAAGGAGAGGAGGCAAATTTAGGTAGAACCTAGTTGTGATCAATAAAAGAATGTTCTTGTCACACAGTCAAAAGGAAAGCGAAGATGTCATTCTAGTGATTTCTCCACTCGGTATAAGGTCACATGTTATTATTGTCACAAGGTTGGGCACCTTAAGAAGGATTGTCAAAAGAAAAATATGATCTTTCGCAACGTAACAAAAAAATCGATGTGATAAGGAACATGTGGCAACAACTGCGAAAAGAATGGAATTACGATGACGTGCATGCTCTTTATTGTCTTACGACATCATGCTCGCATGGCGGTGGTACTTGGTTGTTGGATCATTAACTTCAGAGCATCCGCACACTTTTCATGTTGTAGGGACTAGTATGTTTTATTTACTACAAATATATGTTTTAAATCGTAGTACTAGTTGATGGAGAATCACTTGCAGATTGAAATAGAAGATATATGCATCGTCTTGAATAATACTCATAAACCGTTGGTACAAAATGTTAGATATGTACCTTCTTTACAAAAGAATTTTCTATCTATTCGTCTATTAACCGAAAATCTCAATATTTCTATGGATTTACGATGTAGGAACATCTACTTCACTTTTGACAATTTTGGTTTGTATGATCAATTTTGGTTTGTTGTTAGACTAGGAGGGTTTAGGGATGTTTCTTAGGTCCTTTTATTTCATTTGGGGTGTTTAGTTTAGTTCTAGGCTTATTCAAATTTGACTTTTCAATTTTCCCTCCATAAGTGAAAAGTCAAATTTTGAGCATTTCGGCTTGACTCTTGTTAAATAATTGTATTCCTTGGAGTCATTTGAATGAAATCGTGTTGAAATAGGTCTCTTAGGGACTTGTGAGTCAATTTGATTTAAGAAACGTCATCTTGGGACTCTAGCCCCAAAATGTGTGAAATTGATAAATTAGTGTTGTGAGGGATAGTTTTAAGGACTTGATTCGATGGAAAATAGATTTTGGGAAGCATATAATATCTTTTGTAACTATTTTTGGAATCCCTAATTTGAATTCAAGAGAGAAAAGGGCCCCAAGAACTCGTATGAGAAAACTATATGATTTTTAGTTACTTGCACGGTTAATCATTTCCCGGGGTAAAATGGGCAAAGTAGGGACAAGTTGGGTTCGGGCACCGAGAGCGACTTCCACATAGACATATTTGGATTTATGGGGCATAATGGAGTGTTTTAGAAACATCCGAGAAGGATTCGTGAGCTTGCAATCATTAGAGGAATTTTTCCTCTTTTGGGTTTTGAAAGGAGTTAGATTTTACTAAAGGGAAAAACTAGGTCCCTATGAGCCCACATTTGACCAAGATGGGCAAAAATTAGTAAAATATGGAAATCGGTTTCTAGGTGTTCTATTACCCCCTCCATAGTCTCCGACACTAAAAGGTTTGAGAAGAGTCGGGAAAAAGTGCGAAAATTGATAAAATTTTCCCAAAAGGGCTCAAGGGGTAACCGAGCTAAAGTAGCTCACCGAGTAGCTCGACGAGCTATTCGGCGAGCTCACATGTTACTAAGGGGGCAGGGAGCCGAGTTGGGGTCTTCACGGGGTGCGGGTGTCAAGGCCGAGGAGGAGCTCACCGAGTAGCTCGGTGAGCTACTCGATGAACCAAGTTACAATGCAAATGGCTCGAGCATTGGGCTAACTCGCCAGAGCTCGATGCTGATGGGCAAAGCCAGCAGGAAGAGCTGCGAAAGGACAAGTCGAGGAAATCGAGCTCGAGATACCGAGCTTGCACATGGATATGAGGAACCCGCAGCGGAAAGAGACGGTTGAAGAGCTTGATGACATGGCCAAAGATCAATGAAAGGCTAGAGAGTTGATCACCAAACATTGTTGGGTCGGGCATGGTAAATTTTGAAACCAAGCTCACGAATCGAGCTTGTATGGATAATGAACAAGGAGCTTAGCTAACTAACCATGCATGGGGAGGATGGGATGAGCTTGGGATGAGCTAACCGGAGGAAGATCGAAAAGAGGTCGGTTGCGCATGGTCAAGCTTAGAGCTCTAAGTTTGAGCATAGGTGGCTCGGGAAATTTCTTAGAGAAGTTGGGCGTAATGGAAACGAGCTCGGTGTGGAATTTGGGATGACTCGCCGAGGTATTGTGCAACGAGGTGAACTTTGGCCAAAGTCCAAAATTCTCGACTTTAGAAGTTTGGGCATCGATCTCGCGGGGAAAAATGGTCGAGCCGAGGAAAAATCCCAAACCCCGAAAATATGATCTACGATCGACTTAGGGGTTATTTCGGGTCAACCTACTTTTTGAGGTCAATGGGGCCGAAAATTTGGAACTCGGCTCATGCGAGGGAAGCGAAATGTCCGAAGAGTTCGCCTCCAAATCCCAAAATTCAGACTTGGGAGAGGTGGAGTTTCGAGTTTTGGGGCGAGTTGGGAATGAATACTCACATGACTCGCAAGGGTAAAACCCGAATCCAAATACACAAATCTCCGAAGTAGAGAATGCCTTACACATCAAGAAATCCATGATATTATATAATCAGGGAGCTAACTAGACTAGGAAAAAGTTGGGAAAATTGAAGACTGCTTTTCCTAGGTGAGTGGTTGATCTAAAATCTTTCTTTCTTCATTGACAATTTACTTCAGGGGGTGGTAAGATACTACGCAAACCCAATTTTGGATTCTTGTGTAATTGTAAACTCATAGGATCAAGGAATTGGTCAGAAACCTCTTAAGGTATATGCAAACTTGGTGAATTGTTTCTTCGATCCCAAAATAGTTCAAGTAAGATACCCAAACTCAAACCTCTCTGCATCATTCTTGGTATCGGAGCGAAGGTCAAAATACTTGGACAATTGAAGAAATAAGAATTTTGGGAAGGAGAGATAAGTGAAGCAAAGAAGTAAGATGCCACCAAGAAGTAACCCAACAAGAGAAGTAGCAGAGAGAGAAAGAGCAACTACTTTACAAATGGGTGAAGTCATCCTTCAAGAACTAAGGAATATGAGAGTCAACTATGATGTTAGGCTTGTTGCATATGGGAAGCTAATCATAGGAGAGGAGTAGAAACATGAGACTTGAGTGATAAAGAAGAAGAAACAATGCCAAGACTACAAGAAGCAGTTAAAGAGGAAAGAGACCTTGATGAATTGAGGATGGAAAGATTGTTGAAGACAATAAAGAGTGAAGGATCTAAACTCAAAATGGAGTTTCCATTATATGTAGGAAGTTTGAATGGAGAAGAAATTTTGGATTGGATAGCAGAACTAGATAAGTATTTTGATTTTGAGAATGTACATGAGGATCAACAGGTAAAGTTTTCCAGAACAAAGCTTAAAGGACATGCATCCATATGGTGGGACTATGTTTAGGAAGAGAGAAAGAAGAAGAACAAACCCAAGATCAAGTCATGGGATAGAATGGTGGCTAAACTCAAAGGTAAGTTTCTACCGCTGATTATATGACTAATTTATATAGAAAATTGCAAAATCTGAGGCAAAAGGATATGGGGGTTAAAGAGTACCTAGAATATTTTTTATAAACTAGGTATCAAATTAGAATATATAGAAGATGACACTAACAAATTGGCAAGGTATTTGAATGGTTTAAGGTTCCAAATCCAAGATGAACTTAGTTTGACTAGTCCTAGAAGCCTAGAAGAGTGCTACCAACTTACTTTGAAAGTTGAAGATAAACTGAATAGAAGGCATACTCAACAAAATAGAGGAAGAGGAAGAGGAAGAGGAAGAGGTTACAGAGGTAGAGGACAACTTGGAGGAAGAGGACAATCACAGAGGAGTCAAGGAGAATCAAGTCAATCTCAACAAGAGCACCTACTAATTTCAAAGGTGGATTTAGAGGTAGAAGACCTTACTTTAGAGGTGGTTATGGAACTAGGGGAAGAACAAATGTATTTACCGGTAGGTGTTATAAGTGTAATAAATTTGTAGGTCACAGTCTTGGGAATGTCCAGAAGGGCAGCCTACAAATAGTACAAGGAATGAAGGTAAAACTCAGCTTGTGCAAGGTGGAGAAGAAGAGAGTGTTTGCTCTCCTTCATTAGTAGAAGAACCAAAAGTAGGGGAGTCTTTACTCATGAGAAGAATTCTAATTAAGATACCTAAGGAAAAAGAGCCACCTCAAAGGAAATCATTGTTCAAAACAACTTGCAAGAGTCAAGGTAAGTGTTGCAAAATGGTCATAGATTCAGGTAGCACAGATAATTTGGTTTCAGTTGAAATGGTTAACAAATTAGGCTTGAAAAAGATACCTCATCCCACACCATACAAAGTTTCTTGGTTAAATAAAGGACAACATGTGTTAGTGAATGAACAATGTTGGGTTGATTTTTAAATTGGAAGGTATAAGGATAAAGTGTTGTGTGATGTTATACCCATGGATGTGTGCCATGTGTTGCTTAGAAGACCTTGGCAGTATGATAGGAAGACTACACATGATGGGAGAAAGAATGTTTACATTCTAGAGAAAGATGGAATTAGTCACACCTTGCTGCCCATGAGAGAAGAAGAAGGAGAACAACAGATAGGTTCTAGTGTGATGCTCATAGGGGAGAAAGAGTTCTTGAAAATAGTGGAAGAAGAAATAGGCTTAACAACAACAAAATTGGATTATTTGCCTCAAGAAATACAAGCTATGCTAGGAGAATATGTTGATATAGTGGTTGATGAGCTACCTAGCTCTTTGCCTCCTATGAGAGAAATAAGTCATCACATAGACTTCATACCAGGTGTTAGTTTACCAAACAAGGCAGCCTATAAAATGACACCAAAGGAAAATGAAGAGATTAAAAGACAAGTGCAAGAATTGCTTTGATGAGGAGCTGATTAGAGAAAGCCTTAGTCCTTGCACAGTGCCAACAATATTAGTGCCTAAGAAAGAGGGAGATTGGAGGATGTGCACAGACTCTAGATCCATCAACAAAATTACTTATCAGTATAGATTTCCTTTGCCTAGAATGGAAGATTTGATGGACTATTTATGTGGTGCAAGTTATTTTTCAAAAATAGATCTCAAAAGTGGTTATTATTATATTAGGATTAGACAAGGGGATGAATGGAAAACAACATTTAAGATAATGAGGGGTTGTATGAGTGGCTTGTAATGCCATTTGGACTTTCCAATGCACCTAGTACTTTTATGAGGTTAATGAATGAGGTTCTTAAGCCATTCATAGGTAAATTTGTGGTTGTTTATCTAGATGATATATTGATTTTCAGTCAAAGCAAAGAGGAACACATGCATCATTTGAATTTAGTTTTGAAGAAGCTTCAAGAAGAGAGATTATTAATTAATCTCAAAAAGTGTGAATTCATGAAAATAGAGTTGTTATATTTAGGATTTGTGATTACTAAAGGGATGTTGAAGATGGATAAAAACAAGGTAAAAGCAATCCTAGAATGGCCAACACCCAAAACAACAGTGAAGTGAGAAGTTTCCATGGTTTAACAAACTTTTATAGAAATTTATCATAAATTTCAACGAGATATGTGCACCTATTGTTGATACTTTTAGGGGTGATAAAAAAAAGTTTGTTTGGACTCAAGAGGCTGAAAGAAGCTTTCAATATTTGAAGCAAAAGGTGACTGAGCAACCAATTCTAATTTTTCCAGACTTTTAACAAAGTCTTTCAGGTGGAATGTGATGCAAGCAAAATTGCCATAGGGGTTGTTCTAAGTCAAGACAATAAACCAATTGCTTATTTCAGTGAGAAACTTAATGAAGCAAAGAGAAAATACTCATCTTATGATCTAGAATTTTATGCTATGGTGCAGGCATTGAAAAAGTGGAGGCATTATTTGTTGCCTAAGGAATTTGTTATCTACACAGACAATCATGCTTTACAGTTTATCACCAATCAACCAAAACTCAGTCAAAGACATGTCAAGTGGGTGGAATATTTGCAAAATTTCACTTTCACTATCAAACACAAGAAAGGTCAAAGCAACAAAGTGGTTGATGCCTTAAGCAAAAGGGTGTTACTAGTGCATGAAGTTCAATTGGAGAGTGTGGGCATTGATTCTTTGAAAGAGTTGTATGAAGATGATGAAGACTTTAAGGAGATATATAAAGCATGCAAGTAGCCTACAGGGAGTAAACTAAGAATTGTGGCTAGACTATCTTCTTCGAATGGTTTGCTTTTTAAAGGAGTGCAATTATGTGTGCCTAGAAGTTCAATAAGGGAGAATATTATCAAAGAAAAGCACAATGGGAGTATGGCTGGTCATTTTGGCCTTGACAAGACACTAGAGCAACTTAGTAGACATTACTATTGGCCAAGAATGCAAACAAATGTAAGGAGGTTTGTGGAAAGATGTACTACATGTCAAAGAGCCAAAGGTAAGAGTACTAATGTTGGACTGTACCAACCACTTCCTATACCCAATAGGCCTTGGGAATCAATTAGTATGGATTTTGTTATGGGGTTGCCAAAGACACAAAAAGGGTATGATTCAATTTATGTAGTTGTAGATAGATTTTCCAAGATGGCTCACTTTATTCCATGCAAAACTACAAGTGATGCTACTCACATTGTTGATTTGTTCTTCAAGGAGGTGGTTAGGCTACATGGACTTCTAGTAAGTATAGTTTTAGATAGGGATACCAAGTTTTGGGGCATTTTTGGAGAACTTTATGGAAGAAGTTGGGAACTAACCTTAGCTTTAGTTCAACCTATCACCCACAAATTGATGGCCAAACAAAAGTGGTCAATAGGAGCTTGGGAAATCTCTTGAGATGTTTGTCAAAGGATCATCCAAAGCAGTGGGATGTTGTATTGCCTCAAGCAGAGTTTGCATACAATGATTAAGTGAATAGAAGTATAGGCAAGAGTACTTTCCGGGTAGTTTATGGCACTAAGCCTAGAGGTATATTTGAACTAACGGATATTAGAGATATAGACAAGAAAAGTGCAGAAGGAGAGGAATTTGTAGCAACAATGCTTGAGATACATCAACAAGTGTGAAAGCATTTGCAAGCATGCGTGGATAAGTACAAACAACATGCAAATTTAAGAAGAAGAAAGGTAAATTTTGAGGTTGGCGATCTTGTGATGGCACATCTTAGGAAGAAAATATTCCCTAAAGGGGAATATAACAAACTAAAAATGAAAAAGATAGGCCCTTGCAAGGTGTTGAGGAAATTTGCAAGCAATGCATATGAATTGGAGTTGCCTGATGGAGTAGGTATATCTCCTATATTCAATGTTTCATATTTGTATCACTACAAAGGCGCTGAGAAGGATGGAGACACAATAGAAGAGGCATCTACAACAAAAGAAGAGTGGGTGTAATAGTTGCCAAAAGTCCAAGCTGAGGAAATTGAGTGCATTCTTGATAAGAAGGAACTCAAAAGGACTAGAGGCAAACAATATTTCCAATACCTCGTCAAGTGGAAGAACAAGCCATTTGAGGAGGCAACATGGATGACTGAAAGAGACATCCTACAACATGGAAGGACTTTAGAGGAGCTACTCATCTGTAGTAGAACCTAAAGTCTTTTTCTCTTTCCTATGGAGTATGATGTCGAAGCATCTACTTCACTTTTGACAATTTTGGTTTGTATGATCAATTTTGGTTTGTTGTTAGACAAGGAGTGTTTAGGGATGTTTCTTAGGTCCTTTTATTTCATTTGGGATGTTTAGTTTAGCTCTAGGCTTATTCAAATTTGAATTTTCAATTTTCACTCCATAAGTGAAAATTTAAATTTTGAGCATTTTGGCTTGTCTCTTGTTAAATAATTGTGTTCTGGGAGTCATTTGCATGAAATTGTGTTGAAATAGGTATCTTAGGGACTTGTGAGTCAATTTGATTTAAGAAACATCATTTTGGGACTCTAGCCTTGAGAAGGCTTATTAAATGTATGAAAATTGACAAATTAGTATCGTTTTAAGGACTTGATTCAAGGAAAACTAAATTTGGGTGGCATATAATATCTTTTGTAGCTCGTTTTGGAATTCCCAATTCGAATTCAAGAGAGAAAAGGGCTCCAAGAACTTTATGAGAAAATTGTATGGTGATTTTGTTTGTAAGCATCATTTTTTACCAAGGAAAAGTTGTTGCATGTGTGATTATTGACTATGATATCAATGATACGTGCCTTAGTGTGGTTCCTCTAACATTGCAATGATATTTTGTGGTCTTGTTGCATTCTAATTGGATCAAGTTGTTTTCAAACATATTGGGTTTACACAAACATCTACATTTTGGAGTTGTCTGCATAAGAACCTTCTTAGCAAAGTAGAGTCTTGGATGGGTGTGGAAACCGATCTTAGAGGTTTGATTATTATTGGTGAATGTTAATTTCATCTTCTTGGATGATCAAGAATGCACAACATTTCAATGAAGCTTGAAACACGTCATGTGGAGTAACAAATTCTTGCGACTCTAGTTGGGGGTAAGGTATGGAGATCATTCATAGAAAACTAAGTGTTTGAATAGTTCCTAGAAGATTAAAACTTCCTTCCAAGGCCATTAGATTCGAAGAAGATCAATAATTGAGCTAGAATCCTTTGTTTTTACCTCTCAAATTTCTTCACAAATCATTTTACCTTGCAGCTAGGGTTTCGAGGCCACAAAAAGATCAATCTCACGTTTTATCCATCCAAAAATCTCAAAATTTTCAAGAAAACTCTATAATATTGTCCCGAGTATGATGCAAAAAGAAGTAGAGCATTTCCTTTTATCGTGAGTGAGAATTCAATGATAGATTTTTATGACAATTGTGGGAGTTTGTAAAGGTAACAATGTTTGAGGAAGAAGGGTCATTTTAATGGTTTTTGAGGTCTTTGGAAACTTCAACACACGCTTCAAGGAGGTGAATTAGAGTTAAGCAAACCTCTTGAATAGTTTTGTTCGTGATTACATATCAAGAAATCCATGATAGTATATCATCGAGAGCTAACAAGACTGGGAACAAAGTTGAGAAAATTGAAGACTATTTTTCCTAGGTGAGTGGTTGATCTAAAATCTTTCTTTCTTCATTGACAATTTACCTTTAGGGGCTAGTAAGATATTAAGCAAACCCAATTTTGGAGTCTTGTGTAATTGTAAACTCATAGAATCAAGGAATTTTTCAAGAAACCTCTTAAGGTATATGTGAAATTGGTGAATTATTTCTTGGAGCCCAAAATAGTTCAAGTAAGATACCCAAACTCAAACCTCTTTACATCAATTTCTATGGGAAGAAGTGTGTTGTATCCGATGTGAGATAGAGACGGATGATTGCCCTTAGTATTGGGCAAGGTGACCAATATCGGCTTGTTGATCCTACTACGATCAACATGAATGCACGTGTCGAGGACAACACCACCATACAAGATGTACGGGAGGCTGGATTTCCTCATTCGAAAAATAGTTTGGTGTGGATGGAGACTCCACTATTCCATATGCACTAACGGCGCATGGGGAGATGACATGCTAAGCCACTCACTCAGAGGTACTTGCTTGAAGGACAATAGAGCATGAATAGTTTGCCCATTGTGTTGTGAAAGACTTTTCCCAACATAGGGGGATAAATGAGCAAATAGATAAGACAAAAGAAGAGTTGGTTCTCACTCCTACCATGGAGATGGTTATTTCTCCCACTGTTGAGATGGAGATGTTTGTTTCTCCTACTATTGTGGAGTTGGTTCTAACTCCTATTGCACAGATGGTCACATTTCTCTTCCTGAAAAGGTTGGATGAGCACTACATGGTGTTGCAAGGACATGGTTGAGGTGACTTCGATTGCAGGCTAATTGAGTCTCTATATAGACTCCAACAGGCTACACAATCTTGAAACAAATTTCTCAATCCACCTCTCCAAGTTTCTAATTCCAGCACTCTAGAGATGGGGCTGACACTCTCAGCCATTGATGATTCATCATTGGTCAATGAATCACGTAACGAAGAATCAATGGACCACTTGCCATATCCTTTGTTCACACGACCAAATTCTTGTTTTGCGGTCCTCCATTCGACAACCGCAACACAACAATGGACTGCTGATTTCAAAGTACCATCTATGGCACAGTCTATAGATCTAATGACTAAACATATGAGCTTTAGAACATTTGTAAAATTTCGGGACAAACTTGGTATTGTTTCCGGTTTAGTTATTAAGAAGCGTGTTAAAATATAGAGCATTATATAGCATATAATGCAGTTATTTAGTTGTTATTCAGTTGGTAACTGTTCAACCAATTAGTAACCACCTCTTCCTATCTAATAAACGTTGTCACACTTATTTGGGTGTGCATTCAGCCTTCTTCGAATTCTTTCTTCTCTTTGTATATGCTAACAATAAAACCGTAGAATGTTTGTTACCTCTTGTGCATGTGAGATCCGTTGCATTGCAAAATGCTTAAATACACAGAATTTCGAGAACAATGATATTGCACTTCCTTTTACTCTTTGTAGTGACATATAATTGTTTTTGAAGAATTTTTCTCACAAAATAATGATAATTATGACAAATTGTTTTCCCTAAATTAATGTCAACAACATTGTTGCCGCTGCAATAATGTCAGACAACCCGCTCTTTGTTGTCCAAGGTCAGTTCATGATCTAAGTAGATTAGTGGTCAGAAGTCGCATGTAGGGGAATCATTATTAGTTTTATTCACTTAATTATGAATGCCCAAGTCTCGATTGTAGTTATTTAATGGCTTATCCAAAAACATGCTTATATAACGAGGACTTTAAAGAAGATAAGATGAGACATGGAAGCTATTCTTCAAAGTGGAGTTTACATTTGCTATTGTAAGTTTGTTTTCTTGAATAACTATGCACATCATTGCCATTCTAGGTTGGCAAGCCGCAAACAATACATTTAAGTAAATAAATTAACTGGGCATGAGTGGAGCACTGGTACCATCTGTTTGACATGGAAGGACTTACAAAATGGTAAATGTATTTTCTCCATCAAGTCCCATTATGAAACAGAGAGATGGCACCTTGAAACAGTAAAAAGTCAAAAGCACAGTCCACAGATTCTTGCCTTACACACTGCTTTGTAGGATAGGAAACATATTGCATTGAATACTCAGGTAAAAATTCAATTAGTCATACATTACCTGTTATGAGCATTGCTACCTGACAGAATTTGGAAACAAGGGCTAATCAAAGAATAATGAATGGTGGATTGTCTTCTTAATATCAATGCACTGATGAGTCAATCCTACACAGAAATAGTGGTCTATAATTACAATTATGACTCTGGAATCTTATCGCTTCAAGTATGCTATAGTCATGGTTGATATAACCACAAGTGCAGCTCCAGAAAGACCGACAACTGATTGAGTTTGTCCTAGGCACATAATCCGCAAGACATATGACATAAAGGCCTGCATACCATTCATTAATTGTCAGTTGGATAATGAAAATGATGTTAGCAAAACAAGAAAAAAGTTTGTCACAGGAACATAATCCAAGATATATTATGTAAAGGACTGCATACCATCCATAAATTGTCGGATAATAAAATTGATGCTAGCAAAACAAGAAAAACATCATACATTTGACGTACTGGTTACAATGAAGGAGGAGATGGAAAGGGGCAAAAAAATAGAAAGCTGGGATTAATTCAATAGATAGTATGGATGTATGTTTGACCAAATAAATTAATTATTTGTTAAGAGATGTTTCTATTTTTAAAAACTGTATGGACGAGTGGAAGAAAAGACTGTCATCCCCAATCGGACTAAGACATCACTTTTACCAACAACATAAAAAATTGTTGAACTAAGGTAAAGCAAACTCGAAAACAATTAAATTGTTTGAATAAACAAAGAAATTCATTTTGCAAGTCAGTCATTACGGGTAGTTATTACAAAAGATCAGATTATTCACCTATATCAATTCTTTTATTCTAAACGTAGATCCTCCATAGTCAGTTTTCAGCCTTCAAAGACTAAAAGCATTTAAAAAAAGGCATTCATCGACAAAAATATTACTTAAGATGAACATCTCATGGCTATAATTCTAGCAAATGTATAGAAATTAAGATCAGCTTTGGGTCTCCAGATTACATTTACGAATTAAGAAGCACTTTGAAAAGAATTTCCTAAACATCGTCAAGGTATTTAACATTTTCAAAATGCCATATGATTCCATCAGTAAGCCATGTTTTCAGAAAGCCAAATAAATGCATGGTTAATTGAGCATGTTCATCATATTTGCTAAAAAAGGTGAAAAAGTTATAAGAACATGAATAGTGATTGTTCTAAACTTGTTCATCCAATAGCTCGCAGCACCCCAGCATTGCTCCATGTCATGATCTAACTTCACCAGTGGCTTCAGCATCATAACGTGCACACATGCATACTGTCGGGTCCTAACTCCTCTTTGGCAATCTTAGACCTTCAATAACTCACAGCACCACAGCGTTGCTCCATGTCATGATCTGACTTCATCAGTGGCTTTAGCATTATACCTCTTACATGTGGCAATACCATATATACCTAATTCCTCTACGGTACCACCCAATTCTGCGCAGCTCTGCAGTGTCAGCACTGTACCGTGCAGTTTTGCAATGTCAACAGTATACCACGCAGTTCCGCAATAATGCCAGGTGAAGGTGATGGACAGATGATTTGTTATGAAACAATTGTAATGGTTTAGGCAACACTTCATCTTCCTTCTTTGTATATTAAGTCATCTTTCTATTCTTTCTATAAGAAGAGAGTTATGTAAGAATACACAGACATCCTACATCCGACCTCTCAGATCTTGTACAGGACTTTGCATAATATAACTTTGCATTACAATTCTACATCTCGTCTCTTGTTTCTTTGCTTTCTTCTTTGTTGCATAAGTGTTTTGAATCTTTGATACATCCTTCACAATATGTTTTCCGCACATAACACATCTAGATTCTCATTTAGAGTGTTGTCCACCCGGCCTCCTGAGCCCCAGGTCAATCATATCAGAGCACTCACTTCATCATATCCTAGTGGTATTATTGTCCATCTAAAGTTTCACTCTTTGTTTGTATGCCCACTCATACAAGGTCTGAATACAGGAAGTTAGGACTTGAAACTCATGATCCTTCTTCATACCTTCTTCACATCCTCAAATGGGAGACCGAACAAATACAGACATTCCAACTTCAGATATGTTCAAGCAAATGATAAGAGGATGCAGTGCCAAAGCAACTAGATGAATTGGAATAACGCCATGCACAGGAAAGAGTGGGGATCTTTGATCAGTTCTCAATTTCTTAAGCATGTACAGGACTCCCAATCCTAATCTTCCATAGAGACCTTTTGGCGGTCACACTCCATATAAGATATAAATCAGACATTCCTGCATTTGAAGGCAAACTAGATGCAGATGCCCTAGATAATTGACTTAACCTTGTCTATTCATACTATGCAGTGAATCAATTCTCTAATATCTAAATGATTACATTTTCCCTTGTAAAAGTTTGTCCATAAAGAAATGGTGGGATAACTATTGCAGAGTGCATGAAGATGATGTTAACCTAGACTCTTTTGCAGACACATGAAATGGTTTTGTTGAAGCACTCAAAAATGATTATTATCTAGTTGGAAACTATGATGACTAGTACATCAAATTTTCCTAGTTGTCCCAAGCTCGTGAACAATCTGTTCAAGAATACACAGATACCTTTCACTCCCTTTCTGCAACACTGAATATTCAAAAATTTGTGCAAAATCTCATCTCGAAGTGGAGGTCGGGCTTGAGACCATACATTCAATCTAACACGAACTTCCTGCAAATCTTTTCTTTGGAGGAAACCTGCAAAGTTGCTTGCAAATTTGAAGTAAAAGCTGAGCTAAAGTCTAAGCTAGCGGAATCCGAGTATCTAGACAAGCCACAGTCAAAGAATTCGAAGCCTGGAACAAAGAAGAATCATAACGAAGGAAATGGTCCTTCGCACCATCATCAGAAGAAGGCGACGCCATCAAATGATCAAAATAAACAATTCAAGGTCCACAAATGGTGAACAATCCATAATTTTAAAACACAATCCACAGATGAATGCCACAATAAGAGAACTCCTCTTATGCAACTTGAAGCAAACGATACTACCATTGCAACTATAAAGGAAAACAAGTCATGGACTCTGAGCCCAGTGCTATGGTCAGTACTGTGAACATTCCTCTTCAAACAATTCATATTTGAAGGAAGTAGAACATTCGCTCCATTTTCAAACGTGGTTAATGGACGAGCATACATTTCATAGTTGACAATGGGAGTCAGTAGAATCTGATTTCTCCTCAAGAAACTTATAGATTGAGCGTGCCACTATCGCCTTACCCACAACCATACTCAATTGGGTGGCTTAGCTCAGGTTTTGAGAAACACGTTACACAACAATGTCATCTACTGGACAATAACAAGCCTTTTCAAGAAGCAGTCCTTTGTGATGTTGCACCATTATAGGTATGTGATGTTTTACTTGGTCAACCATATCTTTACCGTCAACACCGAATCTATAAGGCAAAACCTATAAATGTTTGTGATATGAGATACTGCATACCGGAAGTCGTTCCTAAGCTCTCACTCATTAGCGCCAAGCACTAAGAAAGTTAGCTTTAGTAGAAAGTTTGTGCTCCTAACGATCATAGACCTGAATAAAAACACATCCTTGCAGCTCCTATTCATACTGAAGTTCCTTCAACAAACGTGTGACAATTGCACAATGTGTTGGAAGAATACAAGGATATTTTTCAATCACCTAAGGAAGAGCCTATCCATTGTGCGGTAAAGGATACCATTGATTTGATCCCACGACTACCTCTTCCTAATACAACTTTATACTACAAATCATTTTTGGAAAATGAAAAAGCATAGTTACGTAGGACGCGCCCCCATTTTTGACACGTCCGGGACGTCCTAGACGTCTTGGGGACATGGGGGAAACATTTCTCCACGTTTCCCACAGTGCATGTTTGGTGGGAAACATCCTGGGGGCGTCTGCAGAGGGAGGGAAACATTCTAAGGACATGGGAAACATGTGGGGGAGGTCCCCCACGTGATCTGCTAGATTTTTAAATTAAAAACATAAAAACAACACTCTAAACTACATTTTTTAATTGTAAATCACTTATAATATAAAAACAACATTACTAACCTAACCCTAACCCTAAAAGTGCAATTTTATGTTATAAATTTACATTATGGGCTCATTTCATATTCACACCAAGCAAGAGCAAGAGCAAGAGTGAGAGCAAGAGCAAGAGGAGAGCAAGAGTGAGAGCAAGAGCAAGAGGGAGAGCAAGAACAAGAGCAAGCAAGAGGTATTTATAATTTTATTTGCTTACAATACTTAAAGTTTTTTTTTTTTAAATTTAGATTATATTTGCATTTTTTAGGGGCTGTTTTTTAGCATTTGCATCTACATTCACAATGTAATCATGCATATAGTTTGTAGGATTTAAAAAAATGCATATTGCATAGGGTTTGGTTGTAAATGGTTACTTTTTTTTTAATTACATTTTTATTTCTAGTTTAAAATTTAGATTATATTTGCATTTTTTAGGGGATGTTTTTTAGCATTTGCATCTACATTCACAATGTAATCATGCATATAGTTTGTAGGATTTTAAAAATGCATATTGCATAGGGTTTGGTTGTAAATGGTTACGTTTTTTTTTTAAATTACATTTTTATTTCTATTTTAAAATTTATATTATATTTGCATTTTTTAGGGGTTGTTTTTTAGCATTTGCATCTACATTCATAATGCAATCATGCATATAGTTTGTGGGATTTAAAAAAATGCATCTTGCATAGGGTTTGGTTGTAAATGGTTACGTTTTTTATTTTTAATTACATTTTATTTCTAGTTTAAAATTTATATTATATTTGCATTTTTTAGGGGTTGTTTTTTAGCATTTGCATCTACATTCACAATATAATCATGCATATAGTTTGTAGGATTTTAAAAAATGCATATTGGTTACGTTTTTTTTAAATTAATTCATTACATAATCAATCAATCATATAGTTATGGTTGTTTTTAATTCATTGCAGCAATCATCACCATGAGTTCTTCTTCTGAGTATGAGTATGAATCAAAGCATGAATCAGAGCAGGAGAGGGTTGAATGGGAAGTTGAGATAGGTGGCCGTGGAAGAGTTGGTGATGCCACAATGAGGGAGAGTGGAGAAGGGACACAAAATGTAGTGGCAACGGCAACTGGTAGTTCAGTTGGTAGTGCTACCAATTGCCCCTCTCAAATGTTGTCCAAATTTGCCATTGGACCATTTGATAAGAAGAAGCCATTGCAACAATTTGCCCAAATAATTGATAACCCCATCTCCAAGTCTCGAGGGGGAGCAAAGTATGGAAGTGCAACATATGTGCACTGACTTGGCATGGCAGTATCACTAGGACCAATGCACACTTGTTGCACCTTATAGAAGGGGGTTGGCACTTGTAAGGGCCTTTCACTAGAGCAGAGAGCTGAGATGGTGAGAATCTTCAATGGAAATACTACAAACAATGTGCCAGAAGTTTGTGGTTCTACTCTGGCTAGCAAACATAGTAATACTTTGGTTGGTTCTAGTTTTGGAGTGTCAGAAGTGGAAAGCAAAGGGAAGAGAAAGGCCGTGGGGGCAGCCCCAAATTCAGTTGTTGACATGTTTGATTCAAAGGCAAGGGAAGAGGTAAATGATGCTATTGAGAAATTTTTCTATACTTGTTGGGATTCCATTTAATGTCGCTTGCTCTCCTTATTACAAGGAGGCTATGGCTAAGGTTGCAAAAGCAGGTACAAGTTATGTGCCTCCTGGAGACACAAAACTGAGGACGACAATCTTGGATAGAAACTATTCCAAGGTTAATTTGTTGATGGAGGAGATGAAGGTGACATGGATGTCACATGGATGTAGCATTATCATGGATGGGTGGACGGATATTAGACACCGTCCTCTCATCAATATCATTGTCTCTTGCAAAGATGGACCGTACTTCTTGAGAGCAATTGATTGTTTTGGGAAGTGGAAAGATGTTGAGTTTCAATATCAGATTTTGAAGAATGTCATTGAGGAGGTTGGACCTTCAAACGTTGTACAGGTTGTCACAGATGCAGCTTATGTGTGCAGAGCAGCAGGCAAGCTAGTGGAGCGGGAATATAGGCATATTTATTGGACTCCATGTTGTGTGCATGCCATGAACAATGCACTAAAAGACATAGGGAAGATTCAGTGGGTCAACCAGATAGTGACTGAGGCCAGGGACGTGCAGAAGTTCATATGTAATCACCACACATCATTGGCACTTTTTCGAAATTTTTCGAAAGGAATTTTTGAAACCAGTTGACACCCGCTTTGCATCCTATTTTATTTTGTTGGAGAGGATGTCTGAGTTGCAGGAGCCCCTGCAAATTATGATTATGACACAGGATTGGACTAGGTGGCGTGAGTCCAAGACAGATCAAGGGAAAAGAGTGAAGGAAGTGGTGTTGCGGGAAACATTTTGGGTTGATATGAAATACATCATATCAATCATAGCTCCAATTTTTAGTGTCATCAAATATGGGGATTCTAACAGCCCCAATCTTGGTGAGATCTACGAGTGCATTGACAACATGCTTGGGCAAATGAAGGTAGCTATTCGGTGAGGGACCGCACTTTGGAGTTCTATAATGAACATATACAACCCATTATTCAACGGAGATGGGAGAAGTTGAACACTCCTCTTCATATGGTTGCGTATGCACTGAATCCCAAATGGTAAATGGAGAGGCTAGGCACGAGTTATCCCATTGATGATGATGAGGTGAAGAAGGGCCTTATGAAGGCCTTTAAAAAATGTAGTTCACAGGAGGCTTCGAGATCAAATTGAGTGGCTCAACTTCACCGAACTCATGGGTACAAAACATCGCAAAGAAGGCAGACAGGTAACAATAAGACAGAGAAGCCAAAGTGAGTTGATGGCGGCCGTATGGGCTTCCAGACTGGTGCAACCACTTGCCATTCGCCTCCTTTCCCAAGTTTCTAGCTCCTCTGCCTCCGAGAGGAATTGGCCTACATATTGTATGGTTGGATACACTCATTAAGAGGAATAGGCTTACCTCTACGAGAGCGGAGAAGCTTGTAGTTGTACACACATGCTTTGCGTTTTATGGATCGCAAGACACCCGAGTACAAATGCATACCCAAAGCATTACGGTGGGATGTAGATCCCGAGGAGCCGAGGCAGTTGAAAAGGGCAACATGCATGCTGGGGATTGATTGGGCTTACCTTTGAGGACGAGGATGCTAGTACCAAAGAAGGAGTTCATGGATATTACTTAGATCGAGATGTTGATTCTAATTTTTAGGTCGATACTTGTTATATTGACAATAGACAATTGTTGGTGTGTATTTGGCTATGAGATTAATGATATGAATATCAGCTATTATCACTTGATCAATCGTAATTTAGAATGATTTTACTTTTATATTTTATAATATATTTGAAATTTCATCTTGTCTCAATTCAAAATGTAATGTCCCCTTTCCTATGCCAAAGGCCTAAGGGCCAACTCGAGTCCAAGCCTTGGTCATACCCAAGGGGTTTTGGACACTAGGAGCTATTGGGTATGAATATCCGGTCCATTTTGATATAATTATTCATTGACATGAGCAAAAAGGTATTTTGGAAAGACTAGACGTTATGTTTTGTCGTTAGGAAGGGGCCACATGGTACTAACGCTCTAATTTTGCGTTGGGGGGTCACTTTTGGACCATGGCGACTTTAAAGGGGAAAAGTAACTTAAGTTACTTTTATTTTATTGGCCCTTCCAAGGGAAAAATGTGACTAGGGTTTATTGGGGCTCTTTTTCCTTGGAAGAAATTATACAAGGAGTTGGGAGAATTGCATACATAATTATTTTTCCTTTATGTGCAATCAAGTGTTGCAAATTTACAAAGGAGTGAAATTCCATAGGAACCCTAGCTTCGGTGGTGAGAGATCCATCCCTAGCTAGCAGGACATTCTTCAAAGTAGTGAGAGATCTACCATAGCTTGTCATTTTGGAGCTGTTTTGTGGCTGATGATTACAGAGATATTTTCAAAGGTTTCGAGGAAGGGTTTTGAGGGTTTTGAGACATTTTGTGGAGAAGATCAAAGGGTTTTCAGATCAGATTTACTTACAGCCTCTTAAGAACAGGTTTGACATCATTTCTAGAGGATTTCCAAAGGGTTTTGACCATCTACCAAAGGGGGCGACTTGTTTTGGAGATTGCAGCCCTTATTTGGAGGGTCTCCGGGTTGCCATTTTCAGATCTCCCGAAGGTTAGGTTTCATTCTCCATATTAGTAAATGTTATTTCCAAAATTTCATAATTTTATATTGCTTATTGAGAAGTTACGAATTTTTGAAGTTTTACCCTATTTAAGGCTTTCTTCGTAATTTTCTCGCTGCATTATATTATTCCAAAAATTCCAAAAATAGTTTTCTTATGTTCTTTATAATATTAGCAAGCTCTCCTAAAAATTTCAAGTGATTTGAGTGGGTATTTTTGGAGATATTAATTTTCTTGAATTCATCGCCTAATCATTGTTAAAAATCTGTACAAATCAAGTATTTTATTTGGCTGCAAATTTTCAATATTTTGTACATTTTTAAGTGGTATCCCATAAGGGATATTTCACAAAATTCAAATATGTATTATGAATTTTCAATTTATGAAATTAACATATTGATATTATAGTATTAAGGAATGCATTTGATGTTTATCATTTATGAGTTCAAGTTTCACCTTATTTAAATCTCAAATGGTTTTATTTCAGCTTATTTATATAATTTAGTCACTATATCTTTATATTTTAAATATTTATATATTTTTTAATTAGCCGTCCCCCCGCTGTCCCCAAAATTTAGAATTTTTTTGCCGTCCCGGAAACCTTGTCTCCCTGTCTCGGTAACTATGGAAAAAATCAAGCAAAGAAATCCATGAACTCGTGTACAAAGGACACATCGGCCCAACTCATCGCCTTGCGGCAGCCCAATTGTGCTCGCGCCAAAGAAAGATGGCACATGGAGGTTGTGCATTGCTACGAACTCTCAACAAGATGACAATGAAGAACCACTATCCTCTTCCTAAAATCAAGGATCTACTGACCAGCTTCGTGGTGCCAAGTTCTTCACCAAAATCAATCTTAAGTTTGGGTTTCATTAAATTCTTGTTGAGCCTACAAATATCTATTAGACAACCTTGAAAGACAAGGAAACTTTTTTTTGACTTCAGCTTGACTTATGAGCTTGCAACACTCATGCGAGATGATGAAAGCCATTATGCGACCTCTCGTAGATTCGTGTGTCATAGTCTACCTTGATGACATCCTAATCTTCAAAAACATAGGATCAACACTTGCACCGTATTCAACAAGTGCTCCACACTTACAAAGAGCATAAGCTATATGCTATATAGCTAACATGGAGAATTTTTCATTTGCCACGTAATAGATACATTATCTAGGATGCATAGTAGATGCACAAGGAATTCACATGGACCTAGACAAGATATGCGCCATCCAACAATGGTCTACATCAAGGAATCTCACAGAGCTCACAACTTCTTGGGGTTAGAAAATTTCTAAAGGGAAATTTGCTAATGCAGAACATCTCGGTCCATAGGCAATCTTGTATCAACCAAATACACTTAAGAGTATATTTTTTGTATTTTGCAAGAATTCGTGAGGGTCCGAGTCATGCCACAAAGGTCTATCAATGCCGTAATGGTCTACCAATCCCGTGAAGTTCTACCGGTGCCGCGAAGGCCTACCAATGTTGTGATGGTCTACCAATGTTGCACAATGCCATGAACGGATATTATGAGCCCACAAAAAGTCCGGATCGAGCCAACATACTTTATATGGGTTTGTTCGACCTTACCTTTAACAATCCCATAAGTTAGGAGTCTTAATGGGTAGTGTGTAACTAAATTTGATGGTGAATAGGGTGGCTTGCATGACTATATAAACAAACCCATATGCCTTAAGGAAGTAGTGAAATATGGGGATGAGTGGTGGAGCTCAAGTTGGAAGTGGAGTCCAAACAGAGACTTGTGTGCAGGTTTAGACCTATTGTGAGCAACACTGCAGTGTTAAGTTGTTGTAAGCCTATGGGCACTTGTTGAGTTTGTTTGACTATATTGTTGGCAATCAGTCAAGTTTGTTTAAGTTCATATTGTTGATTGAAATATATAGTTGTGAAAATTTGTTGTTGATAGTAAAGATCCACCGCTTAATTTTGATTACAAGGAGGTTAAGGCATCCCCTCATTGGGACCCCTATCCACTTTTGCATCATTTTTACTTGGTAATTTTAAATTATTCGACCATCAAATCGTGTTACCGAGGGAATGCCAAAGTAGGCTCAAGTTAACCGCACAACAAAAAAGCATGTGAAGAATTGAATATCGATTTTTCATTGCCACTATTCGCATTACCTAATCTTTAACGGCCATTCGTGATAAAGATTGACCCATTCGATCATGCACTCAAAGTCGTCCTAACTCAACATGTTCACCTTGTTGCTTACCACCATTGTGAAACCTTCCCCACATTGATCTGGATATCTAAAGAAACTAAATAGATAGGCATATTTGGTCCGGATATCTAAAGAAAGTAGATAGAGTGTTGCCCAAGTCATTGTAGAGGAAGTGATATCTTCCTCGAATCTCATAGGAAATAGACATTTGAGAATGCAAGGTGTTCCTCAATCTCTCCCTCTTGGAGGGCACAAAGATGGCAGATCAAGTCATATCGGAGAATGTGATGATCAATTTCAGCTAGTAACTAGTGAGCACACTCTCATTTGACCAAAAGGAAATCTCAAGTCGTGGAAACAATGGCACAAGAGATAGTGAGGGCGACGAATAATACCATCCACCACTGAAATGCTTGGCATAAAAAGCAAGCTTGGGGCTAAGCGGCAAAAACTAATACACGAAGCTCAATTCGGTAAAGTCGCAGGACAATTTGGATTTGAAAAGACCCTTACAGTGCTGCAAAAGTATTTGTATTGGCAACACCTTAAGTCAAATGTCCCCAAATACATCAAGTATTGTATTGATCGTGCAATTGCCAAACTAGTCAACTAGAAGCAAGGAATGTATACACCTTTGTCGATTCCAACGATACCATGGGAATTTGTTTCCATGGATTACCTCTCAGAGCTATCCTACTACCAAGCATACAAATTATTGTGTTTTAAGTAGCTGATATATTTTTCAAGATGGAAATTCTTAAAACCTTGCAAGAAATCTACTTCCGCTTTGGAAACCGCCAAACAATACTTTGAAAATGTTTAGGTCCATTTTGGATTACCGAAAACCATCATCTCTGATAACGACACAAGGTTTTTGAGGAATTTTTAGAAAGCACTTTGGTCTGTGATGGACACAAAGTTGAGTAAGTCTATTGCATTCCATCCACAGACTAATGGACAAACGAAAGTGGTTAACAGGATGATCGTGCATCTTCTCAAAATGTACAATTCGAAGAAGCAACGCACATGGGATGAAATTCTTCCTTTCATTCAGCATAGCTACAATAGAGCTCTTCATAGCTCTATTGCACACATCCATTTTCAGGTTTGGTTGGGTTTCTAAATTCTATCGTCCGTCTATATAACTTATCCTACATTGTCATCAACAATAACACCTCCTTTAGCTCAAAAGGAACTTGAAAATTTAAGTTCATTGAGCACATTTGGCAATAAAGAACCATTCTGCAGTAGGCAATCACTAAATACAAGCAATGTCATGACACATACCGCACACCTCCCAAGTCGGTGATCGAGTATGGCTTCCCTATAGAAGGAAAGACTAACAAGACCTTACTACAAGCTTCATCCTCTTCGATCGATCCCTACACCATCACTAAGCAAGTAGGAGATAATACTTTCGAGCTTAGTTTTCCGTGTACCTTTGATTGCATCCAGTCTTCAACGTAGAACTCTTGCACCAGCACTTTATTTTATTGGATACTTCAAACATTGAGAACTCTTCGGCAATTAAAAATCAATCTTGACTATAGCATGCCAAAAGACAAGGATCAAGTCATTCATGCTAGGGTCAAAAGGACAAGACAACAAAAGATCCCTCTCTTTAATTTTGTCAAAGCAAGTCCAGCACCTTCCCAAGCAAAATGGTTCACTAAAGCTCATGTTGCCAACAATTTTTTGCATCTTCTTGAGTGACAACATGCAATGGGGGCCATTGCTTTTCAAGGAGGGGCAACTGATCTAGAAGGATTTGGGACCTCCAACAACTTGCAGCACCACAGCATTGCTCCACGTCATGATTTGACTTCACCAATGGCTTCAGCATCATACCGTGTACATGTGTGCATATGGAGTCCTAACTCCTTGGTGATTTATCACTTTAATTACCCAAGGCACCAAGGTGTTACTCCATGTCGTGACCTGACTTCACAAGTTTCTTCAGCATCATGTCGTGCAAACATGAGCATACCGCAAGGTCCTAATTCCTCTGCGGTACCACCTAGTTCCGTAAAACTTTGTAGTGTAGGCACCGTACCACGCAATTTTGCAGTTAACACTAACTAAAGATGATGAAATGATGTTCTTTAATGAAGCAGTTGTAACAGTTTAGACAATGCCTCCTCTTCCTTTGTTGTATACTAAGTCATCTTTTTTATTCCTTGTAGAAGAAGAGAGTTAGAATTGCTTGTAAGAGTACATAGACATCCTACATCTCACCTCTTAGATCTTCTATAGGACTTTGCATAACAGTTTTACATTTGGTGTCTTTTGTTTCTTTGTTTTCTTCTCTGTTGCACAACCACTCTAATATATCCTTTATCATCTTATCATTCACAACACATTTTCCATTCACAACACATGATTCTCATTTAGAGTGTTGTCCACCTAGTCGCCTTCTAGGCCCTAGACCCATTATGATATCCTATATTTCTGTTTAAGTTCTCTTGGTAGGACTTTCTCAATGGATCCAATGGAAAGTCTAATTTCCCAAGTGGTAAAACCATAGTTCAAAAAATTGTTTTCCGTGATTAATCGGCAAGCCAAATTTTGACTCGAAATCGGGAATCGGCAATTTCTTGGCATTAATCGACAACTTTATCGCTACTTCAAAAACATTTAAATTCATAAAATAAACTTAAATTAAATGTAAAACATTGTTAAATGACACGAAAAGTGAATCTATAGAATGCCATAGGCCCATAAGTATATTTTCTATTCATATGTTCAGTCCTGGAAATATATTCATATGTTTTGACATTAAGATGACTTATGCAAAGCATTTAGCATTTAGTTTACGGTTTATGGTTTTAGCATTTACAAAATTTAGCATTTAGCATTTAGTTTACCCACTCAACTTCTCTGAAACATTTCTGCATTTAGCACTTTAGCTGACAAATAAATCAACATGACAAGATGCAATAAATTTTGAATCACTCCCTCTCTGTCTCTCTTGCTCTCTCACTCTTCTTAACAGAGCCACCCCTCAAACCCTTCATCTTTAAAGCAGATTATAACTGATCATTACTACATTTATAAATATTAAAAACAATGCTCTAAATAAGAACCCATATAGAGCAGCCAGAGCTATCAAAACAACACAGCAAAATGCAGACAGCACAGATATCTGAATTTACTAATGCATCCTGCCCAAATGACAGGAACCCTAGCAAAAACGTGAAACTGAAAACGTGAAACCAGAAAACGTATTAGCTTCAAACCTGCTTGTCCAGCAAAAAACCCTAGCTTCAAACTTGCTCGTCACGCAAAAAACGACCAACAGCAGAGCTCTGAATCGATGTTAAAATCATGCAGCAAAAATGACCTCAAAACACATGGAAAAGGGCACTTTTTTTTCTGTTTTGACGTATTAAATTAAACCCGCGATTTTCCACGATTTTTGGGTCGATTTTTCACGATTTTTGCCCATTTAAATCGCCAATTAATTGACATTACACGAATCACGCGATTTTTTGGAAGATAAATCGTTTTATCCGCCCTTGGCGATTTATCGGCGATAAATCACGATTTTTGAATCAGAGGGTAAAACATTTAAGATCATTGGCTACTGCACAAAAAGATCAAAACCCAATCACACTACTCTCAACTGCATTGGTTTTTCTCTGGGCATCTCTAGGATCTATCATGTGCTAGATTTTTGGACATTTTGCTGCATATCTTGCCATAATGCAATAGATCTAAGTCTTAATATTCATATATAGGTCTGAACAAGCTTCAAGCACCTTCTAAGGTGTTTCAGAGGCTGCTTTCTAACAGCTCTGTGATACAGCTACTTCACTTTGTTGGGAAGAGCATAAAACGGGTTCTCTGCATTTGCAACAGAGTTTAAATTCAATTGACTGAAAATGATATTCCTAGCAGTATCACAAAAGTTAAGGCACAACAAGAAAAGTTTAGGAGAGGTAATATTCTGGTGCAACCATATTATCATTGTCTGTTTTCTCAGAGCAAATTCACATCTCCCTAAACACTTGAATAAGAAAAAATAACAACCTCAACATATAGAATACTTGTTGCTCGAGAAGCCTTTTCAAGCTGCAGTCCCCGGGAAAGAAGAACCTGCAAACAACAATTGTATTAGAAGACATGAAAAATGATCATTCTAACATGTGTGGCTGAACATCTAGAATGAAGTAAAAATAAATAATGCTGATGAAATTATTTATCCAAATGTTCTCAGTAGAAACAATAAGAACAATAGAGTAAACAGTGTGAAGCCCTTTTTGCTAGTGAACAAAACAAAAGGTTTTTGCTCGTCCTTCACAAAAATATAGCCTTACCTCTGCCACAAAAGCCAAGAGAGCAACTATAACCATGCCAATAAATGCAACTATGTCTGGAACCACAAGTTTCTGGCAAAAAAACAAGAACCTCAAATCAGCCTCATTTAAAAATTAGTATAATATCACTAAATAATATTAAAATTTGAAAGTAACCAAATCATTCGTGATTGACATTGATTTTCATGATTTAAAACAAAAATTGATTGTAATGAAGAGTTGTGGTATATGAACCTCACTAGGTGGTCAACAAACTCAAAGCAAGAACTATTATATTATAAAACAACGTTAATAATTTGACATCTACCAAGAAGACTATTCCACTCTATACAACCCTAGGTAGCATGATGTTGTGCTTGTACCATTATTGGTTACTTCAACTCTATGGCGTACCATTATTGGTTGCATCAACTCTATGTCCTGGAGGCCAGTTTGCACTCCACACCAATCCCGTATATGCTTTTACTCACACAATATCATTGTCGCTTAGGATAGAACTATAGCTCTTGAGCGAGAGGGCCACAGTTGCAATATGTGTGCATATGCTAAAACTTATATAAATATTGCAGAAAGCATCACAATTTAGCATTACCCTATGTTTCCTTCAATTTATATTATCATTCTCAATCAATCCATCATAGAAAGGCAAGTCGCAAACATCAATATACAAACGAAAAGCATATACAGATTCAAATTCACAAAAGTTGATGAACTAACAGATACAAATTTTAAGATTATAATAGATCTAAGACTTGCCAAAATGCCCAAAGTGCACTAGTAATTCTCTAGGGCCTAGGGATTCAGCTGCAAAATAATTAAGATCGTTATCATCCAGATTCGCCCATCATATTTCTTCTATTTGAAAAAGAAAGAAAAAGGAAATTATATTATATCCCGCAAAAGACCAATGTCAGTCAATGGAACTGCAAAGTAAAACCAATTGAGATAGCACCAACAAGGAGGGCAGCAAAAAGAAATAACCATGAAATTAAAAAGGAAAAAGGCAGCTATAAGACATAACAGACTAACCCTTCAATCAAATGGGGAAATCCCAAAAAATCAACAAAATGGTACCAAAGTTATAAAAACCACCCCAGTGGATAGCCACTAGTCAAGATTTACCATGGCATCAAAAGATTTTGTACTCATCAACTACTAATTAGTCCTCCAAGTAAAGATTTATCATGTTACCAAGGGACTGGCCTACGATGAGAAGGGCCATTGAAGAAATCCTCAGAAAAAGATTATATGTTTCATTGTTTATTCCCACTATCTAAAGGCTAAAGATTTCCTGGAGTATGTCACCAAACTGCTGACACTGATCTATCCACGAAATCCAGAGGGGAGATGGGATCTAGTTACCCTATTTATTGTTAAGCATAATCTAAGGTTTTGTGTCAATCACTCCAAGGTAGGAGGAGCGGATACCATTGAGAGCCACCAAAATTGCTGATAGTCATGAGCAACATCTCCAATGATGGAAATATGGAGAAGCTGAACTACAAGCATCAGTTCACCTACTGGTAACTACTGAGAATACCTTGACTAATGGAAATACAGAAGCATACTTTAGAAAGAAAACAAGATATTATATTAATGTCCATGAATGACAAAAATAGGTCAATGGGTCCAAGATTCCAATTACAAAAGAAAGTGCTAGGGTAAAAGGACCTTGGGATCAAAGACTAACTATACAAAAAGAGAAAAAGCACCGAAATAAACAAGGGGTAAACCAAAAGCAATAAAGTTCCAACCATATGGTTAAGGTACATATAAAATAGGCATAGCCATATAGAGAAAGCAAGAACCATCAGAGAGAGTTACTTCAATTGCTAGCATTCATGTTTAATACCTTAACCAGGGGCAATTTTGTGAATCGCTTTATCTGTTGGTATCCACAGAGAAGAGAATAAAAATACAAAATAATTTATAGGCTTGAAAAGGATCCTTGCAAGTACCTTTTCGAGTTACAATACAACAAAATCTTGCTAAGTAATATGAGTTTCATGGCATGAAACTACCTACAAGCACCTATCATAACCTAGAATATTCTACAAATTAGCTTCTGCATTTATAGGATTAAGGAACATATCCAATATAGAATAAGTCTAAAAGGATTAAATATCTAGTTTTCCAATAAGGAACATATCCAATAAAGAATAAGTCTCAAAGATTTATATATATAGTCTTCCAATTACTCTAAATGAATTCACCAAATAGATCCTCTAGATTTGCTAATTTCTGGTCTTAATTGATTCTCTAGTTGCCACAACTTTTAAGGAAGAGATACCATAAAAATAATGATGAAACCAACCTGCAAGTCTATAATCTCCCCTTTTCCAAGCTAGTTCAACTTGAAGACCTTGGGGCCCATTTCTACTTCTTGTGGGCTTTAAGGGAGAAAATAGGGGAAGTACATTCATGCTATAATTGTAATTTGCTATTTTTAGCTTTGTAATATTTTGTAAAGGCAAATTGTCAATTTTAGCATTAAAATTTACAAGTTGGTGGCTAAAATTACAAAGTGCTAACTCCAAAATAGAAAAAGAATGTTAGAGGGGAGGTCATCCCTCTTTAAGTGAGAAAAGTAAATATCAAAAAAGTTAAGACGCCTATGTGGAGTGCTCCCAAGGAAAAGGAAAGGAAAGGCTATAAAAGCAAAGGTTAGGGCTCATTGTAAGGATCATCTTGTGAATTATATACTTCTCTTTTGGAAATTGGAGCGTGGAGCTCTCATTTTCAGCCTTTGAGAACGAAAACCCTCATTGGATCCTATTCGGGATGAAAATCCTCATTTGTTGCATTGGTGGCATCATCCAGAGTCACATTTGAGCTTCAAAATTCAGAATTTCAGAACGGCAAGGGTTTCTATCAATGCTAGGTCACAAATTCCAACTAGGGCACGCTTTTTGGGGGCTGCCACATTCATTTCCAGCTTGATCTACCCATTTGGAGATTTTGGGATCACTTTTCAATGGATTTTTGTGGTTGGAAAAATTTGATTCTAATTTTATTGGATAGCTAATATTTTTGTGATCATTTTGAGCTATCATTTGCATTTTTCTCCAAGTATTTATGAAGTTATGGAATTTTGAAGTTTCAGTTGTTTTTGAGCATTAATTAATTCCAACAGTCTGCAATTTATGGGTGAAACATTTATTTTGCATGATTTCATCAAGAGTTTCATGTTGTCGATGAATTTCTGAAATTGTGTTTGTGGAAGAGGCTAAAATCTGAGTTTACCCTAGGTTGCTTAGGGTTTAATGGACCTAAAACAGGTCGCTTGCCTAGTTCTTGCATACAATCAGTTTGTTGTCATAAAAATCAGATTACCTACATGTGGTTGTCTTCATTTCCGGCAATACTCCATTAGGGTTTTGGGAAAATCCAAATTCCTCAAATTGAGCCCAAAAGGGGCATTACGGTGGTATTAGAGCATCGATCTTCCCAGCACTGGAGGGTATTCATTTTGGAGAAGATAAAATGACGAACATAAATTTAGATGATGCTAGGTTTGAGAGGTTTACCCAAGGGAAAGAGGTTCAAAGGCTGATATAATGACACAAACTGATCCATAATATGCATCCAAGAAGTTCTTCAAGGGCAAACAACAATCTTCAACCACCGAGATCCATGATGGATCCTATAGCTAGGGCTTTTTAGCCTACCTTCCTCCCAAGGGAAGGAGTTATTCCGAGAGTGGAGACACATGACATTTTGTGGGCAATAACATTGTTGCCAACTATGAGTATAGGGCTCTTCTAGATGAGATTCGAATAATGCCATATCACTTGCAGAGTTCATAGGAGTGAACAAAGGTAGAGCGAGGCATGAACCTAGGTCTCAGGCACCACAAAAGGATTTTCAACATGCCTTGAGAAAGGAAGAGGAGAAGAGTTTCCAAATCAAAATGTTGGAGCAAGAAGAAAAATCAAGACTGTAAGTAATGGAGAGAGAACCAGCCATGGAGGAATCTACCGTACTAAATGAAAATGGAAAAGATGTTCTAGATTTTGGAAAGGAATTCTCCTTTGTGATGAGGAAAGAGGAAGAAATCATAGAACAAGAGCAAAAGAAGCCCAATATGCAGCTTAAAGGTAAATATTATTTGACAATAGATGATGTTTTATTGATTTCTAGTGATTGCATGTGGTGGAAAAATGGTGAAGAAATCGAAACAAAAGGGGCATTACTAGCTGAATGCCAAGAGCTCAAGATAGAGGCACATGTACCACCTTGAACTTCTTAAGGATGAGCCATGGACTGATTTTCATAACTGCCTTGTGAAGGGACATATATTTGAAAAAAATCAGATCTGCAAAGAGGGTTTTGAGGGGGAGTCCCAAGAAGACCGTTTTGAAAGGCATACACATGAGAAAGGAGCTTTACCAGTTATTAATGATGATGTTTTGCTTGTTGGAATTTTCTGAAAAACAATCAATAAGAAGCAAATTGATGGCGTTCTTGACTTCATCATGAACCATGATGATGTTCCATACATGTGTCAACAAAATATGGAAGGAGTCAAGGTGGAAAGATCTTCACTTGTTGAAGAAGCGAAGGCAAAGGAGGATGAGCTCCTTGTGGGCAGCCCAAGGTATGACTGTGATGACCATATTTCCGATTCGTTGTTTCCTCCTATGTCGCTGCCATATTTTTGTCATCATGGAAAATATTTTAAGAAGCATGTTAGGACCAAAGAGACAACTTGCAGCTGTGGGCATGTAGCTTCTTCCAATCAAATCCGAGATTGTTTTGGCATGGGAATTCTGGATGATCTTTTGAGGATCAAGGTAAATGTCTTTGTTAAGTTCCCCATCTCTTGCACTTGGAATGTAAGGAAATTTAGGAGGATGCATATAAAACTTGTTGTGCATTCTAATAACATGGTGAAGGATGAGTTACTACAAAGGGGCGTCATCATTCCTTACACCATAAAGATACAACAACTGAGATTGCTTCAGCTAGAGGACACATATTGGATTGGGAAAATGAGAAAGCCTTTGTATTCAAGGCATCCCATGATCAAATTTGCATGGACAGCTATTAAAAGTATTGAGAGAGGTCATCATACTATTGATGTGCTTTCAGCAGAGGCATTGGAACAAATGGAGCCAGCGATGATAACAAGAAATGCAACAAATAGAGGGCAGATTTCATGGGCAGCACATTGGTTGGTAAGCTCTACATTTTTGTTTTCAGTACAACATGCATGCCATAAGAATATTCAGCCCCTAATTGTTAAGTATGCACTAGAAAAGAGTCATTTAGGGCATGTGGTGCACTCTAACAAAAGTGTGGAGGGTCAATGCTCACACTTCATAAGACACTCCTGGGAGCCAAGTGTTGAACTTGGAGACAAGGGTAAGGAGTTAGTCGAAATTATGGTTGGCAGTTGCAGTCGATAGGTCAGGAAGGGGAGGTCTCCCTATCTATATATCGGGCGCTCGACCCCCTCTACATATATATCTGGGATGGGTGGGCATTTCTAGATTAATATCAAGGTCCTATCATTTGAATGTAGTCCCCAACCCGGAATCAGAATATAGTGTTAGGGGACAACAAGATGCCTGTTGTAGAAAGGAAGGTTCAAGAAGGGCGGGACATGGGTAAAAGGGGATCTTTTGGTTGTGTTACCAATTTAACATAGTTGGCATGAATTTGGGTAACAAGAGCTATGATCCATGGAACATTATGAGAACTACCTCCACTTTTAGAACTGTTGTTACCTACATTTGCAGCTCTCACCACATTCTAGTGGCAGTTATAAAAGAGTTAATCACAAGGGAGATGCATTTCCCACCCACGGTAATTGATGAGGTGTTTACACCAGGTACAAAATGGTTTCTGGCCACCACAATTCCAATTTTGAACAAATGACATGTAATACCACAGCCATGATAGGATTTCTCTCCAATTATGTGTTGGACTATGCATATCTTCTTTGGACAGCAATAACTGGGCAGGTTTGAAGACATTCTTTTCATTTATAATTGTGTGTAAGAGGGTTCACTCATTAAGATCAATCAAGGCCAACATCCCAACACATTTGGTATTGTTTGGGAAGAAATGCAGGGCAAGGTATGACTATTACACTTACGTACCAGCACTCATAAATTCTAATCCAAACCAAATTTTGAAGAGATTAGCTTGGGGCAGCCAGAATGGATATTTGGAAGTCCATCACATGAATGGGAATTTTGAAGAAGATGCAAGCATGAGAAGGGGATTGAATAACATGCCTATGAGGCATGATGAAGTGGTTGAAGGAGTGATGTTGGGAGCTCTTGATTTCATTGACATGTTTGCTCTATGTGCAGGTTCAAAATTTGGGACAGCCATGCCACAATTTCCCAACTTCCATGTTGTTGTCATGAGCATTTTCAGCCCCTACAGTACTGCTATTTCATTGATGCACTTACTTCCAAGAGCATTTTCAGCTCCTACATGGTTCACACCCTTGAATGGGGCAAAGGGAGATCAAATTTGCTGTTGTTATGACATTGTCAAAGTGCTAGAACAGCTGTTAACAGTCATGTACAACTGTAAATTGGCACAATATGGGGGAGCTTTGCGGATGGAAGAAGCTAGGGAAAGGGTGCAGCTGAAGAAAATCATCATGGCAGCCATTTTGAAGTCATGGCAGCACCTTGCACGTGTTGGAACAGCCTTTTGTTAAGGAGAGTACAATGATCATCGCATGTGACAAGCATGAGTGGGAGCAGCTGAGTTTGTTTTCAGCCCAAGCAAAGGATGGAAAAGGTTGCTGAAGTTTTTCCACACTCAAGAGTTCTGAGAATGCTTTGGGATCCTAGTATTAGCAAAAGGGAAAAGGAGTGAAGAAAGGAGCTTGCATTTCCTTGAGGGAAAGAAAATTTGGGGAGGGAGGACTTTAATGTCCACTTTTCCAAGCTAGTTTGACTTGAAGACCTTGGGCCAATTTCTACTTCCCGTGGCTTTAAGGGAGAAAATAAGGTAAGTACATTTGTGTTATAATTGTAATTTGCTATTTTTAGCTTTGTAATATTTTGTAAAAGGCAAATTGCCAATTTTAGCATTAAAAATAACAAGTTGGTGGCTAAAAGTACAAAACGCCAACTCCAAAATAGAAAAAGAATGTTAAAGGGGGAGGTCGTCCCTCCTTAAGTGGGAAAAGTAAATGTCAAAAAAGAAATTAAGAGGCCTACATGGAGCACTCCACAAGGAAAAGGAAAGGAAAGGCTATAAAAGCAAAGGTTGGGGCTCATTGTAAGGATCATTTGGTGAATTATATACTTCTCTTTTGGAAATTGGAGCATTGAGCTCCCATTTCCAGCCTTTGAAAAAATGATAAAACCCTCATTGGATCCTATTGAGGACGAAAACCCTCAATAGTCACAACACTTGGGGACAAAAACCCTCATTTGTTGCATTGGTGGCTTCATCCAGTCACATTGAGCTTCATCCGGAATTTCATAACGGGACCGAAAACCCTCATTTGTTGCATTGGTAACACGCTTTTTTGGGGCTGCCACATTCATTTCCAACTTGATCTACCCATTTGGAGATTTCAGGATCACTTTTCAATGGGTTTTGGTAGTTGGAAAATTTGATTCTAATTTTATTGGATAGTTTATATTTTTGTGATCATTTTGAGCTATCATTTGCGTTTTTTCTCCATGTATTTATGAAGTCACAAAATTTTGAAGTTTCAAATGTGTTTTAGCATTAATTAATTCCAGCAGTCTGCAATTTATGGTTGAAGCATTTATTTTGCATGATTTCATCAAGGGTTTCATGTTGTTGATGAATTTCTGAATTGTGTGGAAAAGGCAAAAATCTGAATTTACCCTAGGTCGCTTAGGGTTTGGTGGACCTAAAACAGGTCGCTGCCCTAGTTCTTGCATAAAATCAGTTTGTTGTCATAAAAATCAGATTCCCTACATGTGGTTGTCTTCATTTCCGACAATGTTCCATTAGGGTTTTGGGGAAAATCAAATTCCTCAAATTGAGTCCGAAAGGGACATTACAAAGTCCACTCTAAGAAAGCCTTCGAGGAGCAACGTATCAATTCACCGATGTGGTTCTTTAATTATAACATTTCAGCCTAGATGACAGTCTTCACATAGGTAAAACTCTCTAGGAGAGGACTACATTGAAATTGATGATGAAAATGAAAGATATTTATAGTAATAGTTTCCCTAATGACACTAGGAGAATCAAGCCTCATAAATACCAAGATTTTAACCAAATATGAGCATACTATATATCAATGCAAAGCTCTCAAGACAAATTCTAATGATATACCTTTTGTGTTCAATGAAAAGTTGCAAAAGCCATGGACATGGTGTAAGAATCTCTAAAGAAACCCCAAAGGCTCTTAACAAACTAGTCAATGGACCATCAAATAAGAGATAAACAAGGATTCATCATTTTGCATACATTAATATTGAAATAAACAAGCAAATCTAGCATATTTAGTAATCCTCTACTCTTGAAAGCTTTAAAAATGAACCTAGGAAGGATTCTAAGCAATCAGTTTGTGATTATGAGAATGGGAGCTCACCATTAATGGCTTCAAGGCCAATGGTTCTTCCCATTTACTCAATGCTTGTGTGTGTAGTGCAATGGCAAAGCAATAGCTCAATAAAAGAAATGAAATAAGCTCTAAACCCTAAGCAAAATGCTATAGTTTATGTTAGGAAGAAGGAGAGTTCTTAGAAATGAGAGGGGGTAGTGGGCTATTTATAGTTTTCCATTTGGGAAAGTGGGAGAGTTTTGGTGCATGTGAGACTAAAGGATAAGCCAAAAAGTTGATTAGGGAGTCAAAGTAAGATTTGACTAGGTTTAGAAGAGGTTAATCATGGTTAGGACTAGTTAAACTAGGTTAGGCTAGTTAAACTTCTCTATAGAGGAATTAGGGTTTTGAGAGGTCTAATCAATCCAATGAAATGGATTGATGGTCTAGAAAGTTAGTGGTAGTCTGAAGGGAATGAAAAGATGGTTTAGTCAATAAAAGACTATATTAGCCTATTTAATTGATTTACAAGAGAGAATACGATCAAAAAAGTGTCGTAAGAGGAGGAGTTAGATAGGTCTAACTGATAAAGATGTCATCAATTTGCAACAAGGAGAATAGTTAGTGTAATATTAGGAATAATACTATTTTGATCAAACTACAGGTGTCTACATTTGCCCCTCTTTGGGGTGACGTAAGCTACGTCACTTCAAAGAAAGTAGAAAACATAAGCAAATGAAAAAATTTTGAAGGTGTAGAAGAAAATTAGTTAGCTAAAGGGATGCCCCCTCAAGTGTCGATGGGATGATGGAAGAACTCAATCAACGATCGAAAAGAGGAGAGAAGAAAGAAAAGTGTGAAGAGAAGATTAGAGAACAACAAGAAAAAGGGATATTGAGCTATCCACAAACCAGTGCAAACAATTTTTAATCATCATTTTTCTTAACATCCTCATCATTGGTCCTTATTAAAATGTAAGCATACAACGGAAGCGTAAAATGACATGAAAAGCCAAGATACAAACAATCTGTCCCTTGTTAAAACAAAAACTCCATGCAACATACAAACATGCAATGCAATATGAGAAGTAAACAAACTCATCTAATAGGGAAATAAGTACAATCACACACACTCAAACCAACAACGTTCAAGATAGTTGCACAAATAATTTGTTATCGAGATGTAGTCCCAAATGTTTTGATAAACGACAAGGGTTGAAAATGATGCCCCAAGCAATTTGTATATGCAAGGGAAAGGATGGAGGACACTTAGGTCCAATGGAAAAGCAATGTGGACGACAAAAGCACTTTGTGCAACCGATAAGAGCCCCGCAAACGCGAAGTAAGAAGCGTAGCTTTTGTAAATGATTGTAGAGTTGGGTGATCCGTGAGTCGTTGTTTCAAAACATATGACAATGTTGGCTAGATTTTCTGCACAAAAGAAAACCTAGGCAGTCATGAGATAAATCTCCCTCATTTACTGGTGAGGCTCCCGTGTAAGATTTTGTCAATTATATTTTCTAGTATCTATCTGTTGGTATTACTTTAACTATGTAGTTCATGAACCATAGCTAGATAGTTTTGTAGCAAGTAGTAAGAAGTCAGTAAAAGAAAGGAAAAATCTGCGAAGAGGAAAATACTAGGAAACGGGAAGAAAGAATAGAAGATGTGCAACACAATCACTAGTTTACACAGATTGATCGCATGCACATAGATTAAAACAAATAGATCATGAAATACATAATTCAAATTTAAGGAAACTTTCAGATCTAGGTCTATAATAACACAAAGTTTATGAATAGATCTAGAAATAAATATGAGACGAATGCACCGTTGACACAAAGTTCTCCGGAAATCTCTTCTCTATTCCTCTGCTTGCAAAAAGCTATCAAGGGTCTTAGCTCAAAGTCTGGAACACAAGAATGTTGATTACAAATTCCGATCCTTTAACCCGTAGGTTCTTCCTCTACTTAGTGTGTAGAGGAGAAATTACAAATGGGAAACTCGCAACTAAACTAGAACATGAAGAAGTAAAGGGAACATTTTGCTATCATCTTCTTAGAATTCCTCTCTAATTGACATGCATCGTGATTTTGAGCAAAAATTGTGCACATCTCGCCACCTATCTTAAAATATCTTCCCAAATAACTTAAAGTAATGGTTTTTCAACCAATAACTTTAATTTACATTTTCATCCGGAATATAAGAAATAAGAGAAGAAAGAAGAGAAGAATGAAGATCTGCAAATATAACACCTATACTTTCTTTTTTGTTCTCATATTGAATATACTTGTCAAACATCTAATTCAACATCTTCTCATCCGTTTTAAAAATTGTATCTCTCTCGGTTTTGAATCAGTAACAACCTCTGGATAAAGCAACGACGTTAGCTTTCACTTTCTCTAAACCAGGCCCATATCCCTCAACATCTGCCTAAAGCTTTATGAGTCTACTAATTGAATCCATCGTGAAAGGTAGGGTGGCTTCATTAACTTCTTTCCATACACCTAGCATAAATTCCTCATGGGAAGCAGGTAATTCATCTGGGATGCTCACCGACACTTCTCCCATCTTACTCTCCAAAGAATTACGCCCTCTTGAAATGAGCTTGAGGATCTCTACGCGGAAGGAAACTGAAATTTCTAATTGCTTCCCCTTTTCTACCAATCCGTCAAGCACAATCTGCTCTGTAATCAACACATCCTTCAAAGAACGAGTGTATCTTAGCCAAAGTATCCAATGACTTTCAAAGAACTATGTTCTCATCTTTTATCTACGTCATGAATTTCCTTAATGAGATATCGCCTGCATGTTCTCCAATTCAGCCGGTATTGGTTCGAATTGCTCTGAAGCTTGGTGAATGATTTGTTCCTTCCAGTGGGTAATAGCTTTGACTTGGTCCCCTGCATCTTCTACCTCTTGCATCAAATGATCACTCACTGTTCACGTGCTAAATGGGCTGAGAGAGGAAGGTTTGGCAACCTTAGCAATGATCTCACACAGCTGGAACACCTACTTTTGAAGCTTGGATCTCTCAGCCTTCTCTTTGTCAAGCTTAAGAAATAAAGCGTTCATTAGTGTCTATGTATCCTGCTTTAATCCTTATGTGGTAGTTTGACCTATTGGCACTTTGGTCACTGCTATATCAACTGTCATGAGCTCTCCCTTCTGCTTTCCTTCTGCTGGAATAGATAACTCAGCGAACTTTTGTCCCGATTCCTCAATAATCAACCTAGAAGTCATTTTGGCAACTTTAGGTCTTCTATATGTTCCACCCAAACTCAAGAGCATCTGAAAGTCATGTTCTTCCAGGTTGATCTCCTCTCTGGCTTTTGGGAATTCTCTACAAAGCTAAACATGATGAAAAGTTGCTTCTTGGGGAATGAGAAGTCACCGAGTGCACCACCATCTCATGCTCTGATTCCACTCTATCAGAATTTGCCACCGTGTTATGATTGCCACCCTCTGAATTGTCCAAAGATAATGCTTTTTCAAACTCCGTCATCTGTGCTTTCAACTTCTCCATATGGATAGGTGACGACCTGAGTGGTCGAGGAGAAAATACAAATGACATTGGATTCAAAGGAGGAACAACAAGATCTTTTTGTAGTTCTGGGGCTTCTGAAGTGCTATAAGTTGATGTTGGAGAAGCTAGAACTAACACCACAAACGTAGATTTGACCTTCTCCTATATGTGAGACTTCTTGTGAACTTTAAGCTTTTTTGGCCTTCTTTACTTTCACCTCTCGTGCTTTCTTTTGCTGGAATCTCCTGCGGTAAAGTTGCCTGTAATCTGATTCATCAAAGCCTCATCCAAGCAATACCCCTTTGTCAACAACCAGTTCAAGTGTTTACCGAGTGCGGAAGACCTTTCTTTAATCGTCTCGGCACCCACAAATGTTTTCCTCAAGAGCAGCTCTATCTCCTCTCATCCGATGATACGAGTCAAGTATCACATGCCCATCATCTCGTGAGATCTGCAGTATCCGTGCCAAACCATAATCAAACACTTGTTACAAGCGCCGATTACCTATCAAGTCTTTCTTTCGACTTCATACTGCGTCTCAGCACTTCATCCGTAAGTCCTCCAATGAAGGCACATGTGAGTACTCCGGGAGATTGTCTTCCTCGCTACTCCATATGGGTCAAAGTTCAGCCGTCTTTGGAAAGAACTCGTGACTCATACTCGTAAAAACATTTCAGCTTCGACTCCTCTAGCTTTGTGGATGCTCCCATGCAAAACTGTAGTAACCCACTATGACTGGAAAGAAACCTGTAGACTTGTGTCGCTTTGATTGTAAGTCATGCATCTCCACGAGTTGTCTGCACAACTCCATGATGACCCACTTGTCGTTTGGATACCTCAAACTTTACTAGTTCTCCCGAAAAACCAGCTACCCCGAGATAGGTGAAGTCTGCAAACTGGATGAAAATGCAGCCATGCTGAGATACAACTTCCCAAGCTTCTTTGCTCACCCTATTGGTCTTTAGATCACTATTTAGTTTGCAGATGAATTCATAGAAGAACCCATCATTGACCGCTTTGTAATAATTGTGGCATTCAAAGAATCGTCAAGTGTGGATAGCACTCAAAGATAGGATCTTTCGGCAGTACGCCTCGTCTATTCAACTTGGAAAATATGCCCTGCGAGGCTGCTGCATACACCAGGTATGAAGTCATTTTGAAGTTGTATGTCCGCCTCACACTCCGGAGTTGCTCACCGATGTTGTCATTGATGATCTCTGCCCAATTGATTGTTGAATCAACTCTGTTTATTTCAATAGTCCTCATGAAAACATACATCCATGAGCGAAAGTTTTGAGTATTGGCTTCTCCACTTATCCTGTAAAGAAATTTAGTGATATCATCCACCTCCTGCACCAAGTTGGATCGCGGAAGAGTCCTTGGGAACTTTGATGGAGACCTGGGCTTCTTCATATATTTATTGTTCATTATGCCCACACAATTTGCTTTGTGTTTCTCCCATCTGTTACCTGCATCTAGCATGCTAATTGCAATTACCACCGTTCGTGTTGGAATCTTCAAACAATAATTAATAAACTGTGCATCCAGCCTAATAATTGTCTTTCCTGCAGCATCCCAGATTGTTCTGGAAAGAGGATGATATGATCTTGCAAACTCCATAACAAATTCGGGCAACTGAGCTGTGACTGGGAATGCTGATGCTTGAATAATTTCACTGCTTTTCATTGCCCGCATGAAAAATGTCTTTCCGTCCCTGGATCTGTCAATTATCTCGAAGATGGGTTCTAGGCCTATATTTGTGTCATTGATACCAGCAAATCTGGAAGCTATGCGTGATTCTGCTGACCCTTCTCTTTCATCTCGCTTCATCGTGGTTGGAGCAATCTTTGTTTGTGTTCTTTTTCTTTTAATCCTGCCGAAATTCTTTGTAACTGGATCAATTCGTGTAGATCTAGCAATTTCTTAAGATTCAAAAGATATATTCAATGTATCTAACATTGATTTTTACTCCCTTTCACCTGTATGAACACTGTAATGAATACCTGCAATTATTTCAAACAAAGATGAAGTCCAGAGCATGAATACTTGATTTCTGTCACCAAAAATCTGCATATGAAGCCTGCTGCCCTAAAATTTGAGGCTTTGCTTGCATGCAAAGCAAGCATAAATATTTTTAAATTCACCTGGGCACTTATAGCAACATGCAGATAATTATCATAGCATAAATTAAGCTATTCCAACCCTAGGCGCCAAACCTTGAAGCTTCCCGACAATGAAAAACACCTCCAGATGCATAAATCCTCCTTTCCTTGGCGCCAAAACTATCTGGGCTACAATCCTTAGCAAAAAGAATTAATTGTTTCTTCATTATGGCAGCCCATACTTATATAACCCTCAACATTCTATTTCTAATAATTGTCCATCCTATTCTTGGCAATTAATTAATAAACAAACATGTTTATTCACCCAAATTGGGCGCCCAATTGTGCATGTTGTTGGCTACCATTAAATAAATTTATTTTATTTATTTTTAGCATGCATCCTTCAGTTGTCTTTGGCTTGACCTTTTTCTTTGACTTTCTATTCATCCATGGCGCCAAAATTAGGTAGAAAAACTATTAATAAATACCATTAAAAACATTATTTAATGCCCAAATGAGTCGTACTTTTTTTGATAATACTGATTTCTAAAAATAAGAAGTCAATTTTAATGGGATTATTTACCCTGCAATGCAGCTCCAAAAATCCCTTCTTTCACTTAAGTTGTTTGACTTCCATAATGGGGATTTTACCTGCAAGAAGCGTATAAGAAATTCCCGCATGTCTCGCTTACTCGCTAAAATTCCCATTATTAAATTAAAACATCTCCCAAAAAGTGTGACTTGCATTAAAATTAGCCTCCTTTGATAAAGTGCGACTTACATGGGTGAATAAACTTCCTTGGTGGGAAAAGTTAGCCTGCCAAGTAGGCAAAAAATTCCCATCGGTGCTTTAAGTGATTTTTCTTTATTTTATAATGGGAATTTTCACCCTGCAAGGTAGATAAAAAATTTCCGTCTGCCTACCACCTCTAATTTTCCCATTACAGCTTAAGTGACTTTGACTTCATGGGAAAAAGTACCCTGCAAGGCAGGTAAGAAATTCTCATCTGCTTGCCACTACTAAAAATCTCGTTGCAGCTTACACTCATTAATTCCAAAAAAATGTGTCTTGCTTCGGGACAAGCTTTTTGTGCATGACTTCATCTTTTTTGGTCAGAAACTTGCATTTTGAGGCTGATTCCTTTTGGTGTTGCGTCAGTAGATGATCTCCAGATGTTTCAGGCAATTAAACAGACTATACTGGACAAGGAACAGACCTAGGGGAATTTCACAGAGAAACTGCGGAGAAAAACGCAAAAGAAATAAATAAAAGCGAAAAACATTGCCATAAGTTGCAAATAATGCATTTGAATTCATTCCTAATGAAAACCCTATTGAGATGAGTGAATTTTGACATGCAAAACCTCAACCAAATTCAATCGAGCACAATTTACTTCAAACGGGCATTATTTATTCAATAAATAATTAAATAAAAATTTCGCGGGAAGGATAAAATGAACTTGGGCATCTAGGTATTTGTCGAAATTGGCTCATACGATTCACTTTGGGAATATCCTAACATAATACAAACATCTTCCGCAATAAAAACACAAAAAGACACGTTATTTTAAAAGAATGATTTTTTTTTTTTAAAAGGGTAGTCCCAAATTTCGGGTGAAATGGGACACCAAAAACATTAGCACGATACGAGATGGGTACCATGTGAGAGACACATAGTTCAAATTTGCAAATGAGTTGATTACCAGTTTTAGTCCATTTTCAAAGTTTTTACGATTTTTTTGGTTTTTGGATGATTTTATAATTTTTAAATTTTTGATTGGTTAGAGGAATTTAGGAAATGGAAGGTCACCTAAAAGCACGCGAAAATGCCCCAAGGCAAAGAGAACGAGCATCGGGTGGCAATAAAATGCCCTGGTGAGAAGACAAATGGGCCAATAATAATTATTTAAAAATAATCATGGCGCTAGATAAAAATAGAAGACAAGAAGCACCTGGAAATATTTAAAAATGCCCCAGGTGGCAAATAGTGTCCGAGGATGGTTGAGATGATATCATACCTTTTGTACATGAGATATTTTGGTAGATGTTAGCACTTGGGATGATATTAGATGATATCGGTGTGAGGAGGCGGATAGATTTGTGATCATGCACAACCCCTCTTGCCCCCATTGATGATACGATATGTGATGATTAGCTTAGTATACATGCATGATATAAAACTTAGCATTTTGTATATATGATGTATCAAATGATGTTATATGTGATGAATGATAGATGATACATGTGATAACAACAGATGTGCAGTAAAAACAAACACAAGCAAAAGCTAACAAAACTAAACAAATATACAACCAAAACTATACAAACCAACAACTAAAAGCAATTTAATCATTACCTTGTTTTTGTGGGACAACATTGATATATTTTCTAATGTTTTTAGGTTATCTTGAAAGATAAGTTTTCAAGGATACTATTCACATTGTTTTCGGGTTTCCCTAAGATAATGTTATGAAGGTTGTGTAGCTTCATTCCCTAGAAGGAGATTTTCTGAATGTTTAGATTTTTGTGTATCCTTTTTCTAGGATGTTTTTGTATTTTCTAAGGTCATGTTCTGAAAGCAATGTACAAGGACAAAGAAGCGTGGATGCCCCAACGTGATGTGGGAATATATAAAGGGTAGAATGTCACACGCATATGTACAAGAAAGTGGAATGTGAAGGTGCCCCAACGTTAGATGGGAATATACAAAGGCACATCCTTCATGCAGATATAAGAGTAAATAAGCCAAATCACGGCTCGAGAAGATGGATTTGATAGGGTTCCTAGACCTAGCAAGGGCGACTAACCCTAGAAAGCGGTGAGAATTACCCGTTCTGATGCAAGAGTAAATTGTGACCGGCGAATCCTCCTTGATCGCCGGAAACCGGTTTTCACCCAAAGACTCTGCCCACTGCGCCACAATTGTGTGGTTTTCACATGTGGACGCCCTATTTTTCCTTTACTGTTTTCTCAACTTTTCCATGTTTTGTTTGTTTTTTTATTTTTTCATTCTTTTATGATATCCGCACTACGCTTAAGCATAGAACCACTTGAGATGCATGGTGTTCATAGGTTCGGAAAGTTCTTCACCATCTGAATATTCTAGTTTATAAGCTCCCGACCCATATTTAACAACCACTACATAAGGCCCTAGCAGCTTAGCTTCAAACTTACCTTTCTTTTCTCTATCTTTGACGGTGTTTTTGGATTTTCTTTCAACACTAGATCACTTACATCGAATTCATGATGAATGATTTGTTTGTTATATCCTCTTGATACTCTGCCATTGTAGAGCTTGAGGTGATTAAGCGCTCTTATACGTTTTTCATCCAATACCTCGACTCTGCTAAATGAGCTACTTTATAGTCTTTGTCCTTATCAAGATAATCCCGAGAGATTCTCGGGTAGGGAAGCTCCACTTCCAAGGGTATGATGGCTTCAGGCTGCCATAAACTAGAGAATATGGGGTCGCACTGTAGGAGTGCGGATGGAGGTTCGATAGGCCGGAGGGCGGAATGTATATGTAAGTGTCAATTACGGTCAGTCTTACTTACCATTTTCTCCATAATTCGTATAAGGGTTTTATTGGTAGCTTCGGCTTGTCCATTACCTTGGGGGTAATAGGGGGTAAACCACTTCATTGAATATGGAAGCGTTGACACAATGTTTTAATTGTTTTGTTCTTGAAGGATTTACCATTATCAACGACAATGGCGGAAGGGATACCATAACGGCAGATGAGCTGATTCATGATGAATTTGGAAATTTGCACACCAATGACATAAGTAAGAGGGACAATCTCTACCCATTTAGTAAAATACTCGGTGGCAGTAATAATGTGGGTATGGCCATCCGAAGAAGTATGGATGTTTTTGTATTTCCTAAGGTCATGTTCTCAAAGCAATGTACAAGGACAAAGAAGCGTGGATGCCCCCAGCGTGATGTGGGAATATATAAAGGGGAATGCCACATGCATATGTACGAGAAAGTGGAATGTGAAGGTGCCCCAACGTTAGATGGGAATATACAAAGGCACATCCTTCATGCAGATATAAGAGTAAATAAGCCAAATCACGGCTCGGCGAAGATGGATTGGATAGGGTTCCTAGACCTAGCAAGGGAGACTAACCTTGAAAGCGGTGAGAATTACCCGTCCCGATGCAAGAGTAAATTATGACCGCGAATCCTCCTTGAACGCGAAAACTGGTTTTCACCCAAAGACTCCGCCCACTCGCCACAATATGTGGTTTTCACATGTGGACGACTGCTTTTTTCTTTACTGTTTTCTCAAATTTTCCATGTTTTGTTTTGTTTTTTAAGTTCTTTTATGATATCCAAACCACGCTTAAGCATAGAACCGCTTGAGATGCATGGCGTTCATAGGCTCCGGAAGTTCTTCACCATCTAAATATGCTAGTTTATAAGCTCCCCGGCCCATATTTAGAACCACTACATGAGGCCCTAGCCATTAGCTTCAAACTTACCTTTCTTTTCTCTGTCTTTGACGGTGTTCTTCTGATTTTCTTTCAACACTAGATCACCTACATCAAATTCACGATGAATGATCCGTTTGTTATATCCTCTTGATACTTTGTTCTAATAGACCTTGAGGTGATTAAGCGCTCTTATACGCTTTTCATCCAATACCTCTAACTCTGCTAGCTGAGCTACTCTATAGTCTTTGTCCTTATCAAGATAATCTCGGAGAGATATTCTCAAGGAGGGAAGCTCCACTTCCAAGGGTATGATGGCTTCAGTGCCATAAACTAGGGAATATGGGGTCGCACCAATAGGAGTACGGATGGAGGTTCGATAGGCCCAGAGGGCGGGATGTATCTATAAGTGCCAATTACGGCCAATCTTACTATTTTCTCCATGATTCGTACAAGGGTTTTAATGGTAGCTTTAATTTGTCCAATACCTTGGGGGTAATAGGGGGTAGACCACTTGAGTTGAATATGGAAGCGTTGACACAATGCCTTAATTGTTTTGTTCTTGAAGGATTTACCATTATCAGTGACAATGGCGGAAGGGATACCATAACGGTAGATGAGGTGATTCATGATGAATTTGGAAATTTGCGCACCAATGACATAAGTAAGAGGGATAGCCTCTACCCATTTAGTAAAATACTCAATGGCAGTGATAATGTGGGTGTGGCCATCGAAGAAGAAGGATGGAGCTTCCCTATGAGATCCAGGCCCCATTTAGAAAACAGCCAAGGTGTTGCGATAGGTTGCAAAGCTTGTGTTGGCGCATGTATCAAGTTTCCATACTTTTGGCATAGCTCACATTTATTGACGAAATTACAACAATCTACTTCCATGGTGGGCCAATAATAACCTACTCTTAAGAGCTTCTTAGCCAAGACCATACCGCTAGTATGTGCTCCACAAATACCACCGTGTACTTCCTTAATAACGTGGACTAAGTCAATAACATCCAAACAAAAGCAGATTCCCGTCGTAGCCACGACGATAAAGCGTGCCTCTAAGGAGGGTATAACGCAGCTATACACGGATAAGGGTTTTTTTCTCATAATGGGTATGGTCCAGGGGAAATGTGCCATCTTGTAGGTATCTAAATATAGGGTCATACCAAGGGGAGGATGGACCAACAATTTCACATGCCAAACAAGATTCCGATGTCATGTGCGGGTATTTGTAAATGCTCTACAAAGAAAGGCATTTTGCTCTCTTGAGGTGGAATGCGTAAGAGAGATCCAATTGTAGCCATAGCATCTACTAATCTATTATGTGACCTCGGTTTTTGCTCAAAGACAATCTATGTAAAATATTCTTTCAAGGTTTCAACCAATTTCTTGTATGGAACAAGTTTCTCATCTTTAACCCTATACTCATCATTAACTTGCTTAATAATGAGTTGGAAGTCCCCAATGACGCGTGAAATGTGTCTGATATTCCAAGTGATAACCAACTTGAGACCAGCAATGAGTGCCTCATACTTTGCAATGTTATTAGTGCAAGGGAATCCCAAACGGAATGCTCTTGGAATAACCTCACCTGTGGGAGTGATGAGCACTACCCCTGCCCCGATTTGTGGAAGGTGAATGATCCATCAAAATGGACTTGTCATTCTACGCTGACTCTTCAACATACATCATGGATGCATCTGGCGAGTCCGACACAAAGGTTCCATTCCCGGTAGAGGATCTTTTTGCACAACCGATCCGCCAATACCGTCCGTCTTTCAAGGACTCGGTTTACAAAAACTCAATGTCAAATTCACTTAGGAGAATGATCCAATTAGCCATTCGTCCCGTAAAAGCGGGTTTGGATAGAAGGTATTTGAGAGGCTCAACTTTGGATATTAGCTTGGTTTTATTGTTAAGGAGATAGTGGCGAAGTTTCTGAAAGGTGAAGACGACTACTAAGCAGGCCTTTTCAATTTGCGGGTAATTCACTCATAGGCAATCAAGGTGTGACTAAGATAATAAACTGCCCTTTCCTTGTGGTCTAGGTCATTTTGGGCGCGAGCGAAGTGCACCAATAACAAACTGGGTAGCTGAGATGTACAAGAGGAGAGGTTCACTGGGGTAGGCGGCATGAGTACAGGTGGGTTGACAAGGTATTGTTTTAAAGCAATGCAAATGCTTTTTGACAATCCGGTCCCAGGTTGAATGCAACATCCTAGTTCGATAGATGTGTAAATGGATGGCACTTATCCACAAGCCATGAAATAAAACGGTGGATAGCCTAAATCTTTCCTTGTAAACTCCTCAGTTGTTTGACAACGGTAGTGGGGACATTTTGTGATAGCCATAACCTTTACAGGATCTACCTCTATTCCTCTTTGTGACACGATGAAACCTAGGAGTTTTCCTGACAAAACACCAAAGACACTTCTTAGGATTCAAACATACCTTGTAATCCCGAAGATGCTGGAAAATACGTCTCAGCACTTCAAGGTGCTCTCCTCTGCTTTTAGATTTTGCCAAGATATCATCAACGTAATCCTTCATGATGTCATTCATCATGTCATGGAAGATGATAGTCATTGACATGCTGATAGGTGGCCCCAACATTCTTGAGTCCGAAAGGCATGACCTCAGAATAGTATGTGTTCCCCAAGGGTGATGAAAATTGTTTTATGTTGATCTTCCTGCAATCCAAATTTGGTTATAGCCAAAACCATCCATTAAGGACAACATTTCATAACCGGCGGTGGAATCAACGATCATGTCAATATTAGGCAAGGGGAAGTCATCTTTGGGACATGTCTTATTGATGTCATGCGGAAGTCAGTGCAGATCCTTATGCCAACAGGTTTCTTCTTAATAGGGACTATGTTAGATATCCACTCTAAATAGTCGATGGGCTTAATGAAATCAAGAGCTAACAATTTCTCCAGCTTGTTCTTTGTCGACAAGGAGTGCAACTTTAGGGTGCATCTTTCTCAACTTCGCTTGATGGGTTTGGTCCAAGGTGCACAACGAGTTCAGGCACGACGACCAAGTCCGGTCCAAACCAAGCATATCAGCGTATGACCACGCAAATATATCTCCATATTCTCTTAACAACTCTACAAAAACCTTCTACTCTTGAGCTGAGAGTGAAGCTCCCAACTTTATCATTTTAGGTTCCTCTTCCGAGCCAATGTTAACACTGATGGTTTCTTCCACAAGCATCTTAGAAGTATCCTCCATCCGGGTAGGATTAGGGGGAAGAGTAAGGTCAACCTCCTTAGGTAGCTCAGATAAGAAATATCTATGTATTCATGTCATCATCCTTGAACGGATAGACCATTTTGTCCACAGGTTCTTCGTTTTGTTTGTCTACGAGTGCTTCAAAGAGTTTGTCACTATGAGACTTGCGTTTATTCCTTGCACAAGGTTTCTCTAAAGTATTCTTACTCTTGTTTGCGACCTTCTTATTCAAGCATCCACACATCTCTACTTCTTCTCCAAAGTATGCACAGTGTCTAGTTGAATTGCAAAGTCTTTCTTATGATCCCCAACCGAATATAATCCCTGAGACCCATGAATTCTGCAAATGCCTCGTCGTTCTCAAAGAAATCGATTGACATGTGAAATTGTTGATCCCAATCTACAAGTTCGGATATACAAGGGTTAATTGGTAATTGGTTTGAGGATTGGATCCGGATAAGGTAAGGACAAATGACCGAATCGGGGCAAGATCCTCAGAGACTACATTGGAAATTTGCATCGCTATCCGAACGAGATGAGTCGCCCTCACGTTCGAAGAGGTGGCATCAATCTCAAAGGGTGGATCGTCATGTGGTCTTATTCCAAGACCATGCATGTTTGATTTGAAGCGAGGGATAGGAATGGGTTCTAATCGCCCTTGCCCATTGATTTCACATCCAACCTCATTGTAACCCATGACGTACATCATATGGTGGCCTTTGACATATAACGAGGCCTAATGGCATGAAGCCATGGTACCTTCAGGTACTCTGTAGGTGGAATCTACTAACATATTTTCCTCGGATAAGAAACCACTAGGAATGAACTTCTCCAATGGTGTGGGGCATTGATTCCGAGGGCTTTTGAACTGAAAATAGGGTTTTCCACGTGTCCTGGGCGACACTGATAAATCTGATATTAATAAAGCTTGTTCAAGAGTGAACGACTCACCTGGGCCATATTTTGCCAACGTTGCCTCCCATGATGCGAAAGGGTCGACCAACGAAGGAAAGTCTTGATTAAAAGGAGTGAGTGAATCTGGATCCACGTGTTCATTGATAGCCCTCGGTTTGCAAAGGAACAAAATGTCTGCAGAAGGGCATTCATAAGTCTGCACTGAAAAAACTATGCAAGGCTCTGCAATGTGTAAATGGTTCTAGATCACCCTGAATGGTGATTATCTGTCCTTTGCATGGCACATCTTGATACACTCGATGAAAATTTGAAGGAATGGCTGCATGGCATGGATCCATGGGCATCCTAAAAGCATGTTGTATGGTAGGTCCAAGTCAAGGACATGGAAAGTTGTATCATGACAACTCGGCCCTACTTCCATTGGAATCGCTATAGTGCCTGCCGACTCTCGCTAGTCATTATCATAGGCCGTGATTGTAATAGTTTTGGCGCCTAAATCCGTTTCAGAGTGGCCTACCGCTTAACCAACTTCAAAGTACAAATGTTTAGACCGGATTCACCGTCCACAAGTACTCTCTTGATCTTGCGACAAGTAACAACTACTTCTAGATAGAAGGGTAAGTTGTGCTCTGGTCATTATTATGCGGATCGCAACGCGATCAAAATTTATATGATCGTTGGAGTCAAGGTGTGCAACCATGGCTTGGAGGTGCGCGGGATCTACATCCCTAGAGACTTCCGAACTCTGCAACGTTTTATATAATATGTTCTTATGGGCAGTAGAGATTTTGAGATCTAAGATTGATATCCTGAAGCAGGCGTCTTCTCTAACTGGTCTATCAAATCAGACCGACCTTCCCGATGGACAAGTAAGGGATCTGGTATGATTAAACGAGCACGTCTCGTCCCTACTGCACAACTCTTTTCCAAGATCCTAATAGTATTGACTGTTCATCGATGAACGGATACATCCTATGAGAGAATCGAAGGGACTATCATTAGTGGCATAAATATAGCGGCAGATCCTATAGTAATTGGAAGTTTGTTCGTGATCTGGTTCCTTTTCTTTTATTTGCATGGTTGGGAAAGGGCTCTTTAAAGATACCCATTTTCTCATTTGACCTTGTCTGAGTCGGGGGAAGAATCTACGGCGATTTTACCCTCTTGATAATGAGGTCTTCTATGTAATGGCGTAGTCTCAAGCACCTATCTGCTTGTGCCCTTTAACACGGTGGAAGTCACACATCGTGCTCTTTGAACCATACGGGTTTTGGAGCATTTTCTAGGTATGGTACCGTCGCAATACTCGTACTCCACCATATTTATGTTAACTAACTGTTTTAGTATGGCAGATAGGATTATGTTAATGCGTGAACTCACGTTTGGTGGGTGCCTTGGGATGAGGTCCTTGTGAGATTTTTAAAAGCGGACCAATCACATGACTTGCACTCTCTTGGAGTCCGTAATGTCATCTCCAACGACATGTTTGTTTTTTTTTAAGAACTTCGGTTTATCTAAGGATTTTGCTTGATGTTTGTCTTTGACAACCGGTTTAAGTGTTCCCTTTGCGATAAGGCCCTTTTCGATTTGAGTGCCCTTCTCTATAACTTCTTCGAAGTAAGAGGCACAGTGCATTTGTAAATGGAAGGCTATCTCTGGGTTTAAGTTAGGCACAAATATGCTTACTAGTTGTTTTTCTAGCAAGGCACAAGGGAAATGACTTGCCAACCCTCGCCATCGTTGTAAGAAGCTTGCAAAGGTCTCGTTGGGCTTCTGCTTCGCTTTGCATTGCAGAGGTCATTCATTGTGATATCATTTTCCATGTTGTAGGAATAATGTCGTACAAATTTTTCTCTTCCCAACGCGGCCACGTTGTAATGGAGCCCTTGGGTATGCTAAAGAACCATTCCAATCCCAGTGCCCCTAGGCTGCGAGGGAACAGTCGTATTAAGAAGTTATCGTTGTATGCGACCTCTTGGCAAGCCATACAAAAGTCTTTTATGTGATCACGAGGATCACCTTTGCTTTTATATTTATTAAATTTTGGGACGATAAAGTGCTTTGGAAAGGGTTCCCGCAACATGTGCTTATCGAAGGGTAAGGGCATAGTTCTTCATACAAAAATTTCCTTCTATGTCCTATGTTTCCTTCTTATAGCGTAGTAAGTGTGTCTTTCATTGATTATAATTCCCGTCCAATGAGTTGATCTTTGGTCGACGACATTGGTCTTTGTGCCTTAGCTACTTTAAAGGTCGTGTCACTATACGGATCAAAGCGAAACTCGCTAGATTTCGTTTTGAGTTTGTCTTTGTATATGTTCCTACTTGAAGAGCCTAAGTTTGCTAATTTTTGGCTCAGTTTCAGGATCTGTTTTTGAAGGATTTTACTTCAATTAAAGGATCCTCTTCCTCATCTTACTTGGGAGGCGGTGAGGCTTTGCGCTCAATCTTCACTTTACGTGAAGCTTTGTAATAAGATCGTCGTGGATCACCAAGTGGCTTAGATGGGTCTCTTTCAGCGGTGTTGTGATGTTGCCCAAAAGTAGAAATGTACCCTACGTCAAAGGGGTTATTGATGTCTAAAAGGGACCTTCGTTCTTCTGTTTTATGATTAATAACCTTGGTTTCTACTTCACGTTCTGTGGAAGTTTGGCTCCTAACTCCAAGACTCTTGCAGTACTTGATCTTTGTTGTAATAAAGGAGTTCGTCAAAGCGACCTAGGTCTAATTGGTGTTGTTCTTTAGAAGAGTCGACTCCTCTCCGCTATGATCAATCAATGGTCAGTGTCCTTGACTTTTGTGAAAAGAGAGGTGCTAAGTTGTTGCCACTAAATGGGAACGATTCAAAAGGATTTTCTCCTAAGTCGCGATCATTTGGTTTGGACGCCATCTTTGTGATTCTAGGCATCACTAGTCAAAGTGATACTAGGTTTCGTCTAAATGTGCTTCAAGTTTGCGTGAAACCTAGGTGTATGTTTGTGTAAGTCGCTCAATGTGATGTTGAAATAACCTAGTGTGTTCTAGAAGTAACGCTATGCAGTTGTTTTTATGATTCAAAGAACACTCATATGAATACTCAAATGCAATGATCACTCAAATTGTTGTTTTACCAAGCTTATACCCTAACTATGATTCCGTGAAGGGTCCAAAGCGGATAGTGACAATATCGTATCAATACGTAGGTCAAGTTAGAATTCTAACAAGGCCTAAATATTAAAGTGGTACTGACGCAATCTCTCGACGAGGTATACTAAAACTAGTTCGAATGCCGATGAAAGCTAAGTTTTCTGAAAATGGAAGTTGCGAGTATGTATAGCATAACAACACTATCCTGATACATAAGGCAATATTGACACTCTCAAAAAAGACTTAGATGACGTTAAAACTGGCGAAGTATGAGTATAGTATAAAGAAGTTTTTAGTTGCGCGGCAACGTAACCACACAATAAAGGGACTTGTATCAAGTTCTCAAGAAACCGAAAACACGACATAACTACCAAAATTGTGTGACTAGAATGCAAGCAAAAAAACTAATAACTTGAGAGATAAATGATGAACTGAAATTTTAGTAGTGAAGACGATCCTCGAAATCAAGATCAAAGAACTATCAAAGACATAAAAACGCACTGCAAGACACTTAGACGTTTAACAACCCAAATGCAAACATGGATGGGCGTAAATGCAAAAAAAAGTGGCAAGTACTATCTTTTATAAAACGCACGAGGTATGCTTCCTTCTCACCCCGAAAATGGGCGGTGAGAATGCAAGGGTATAGATCAAAAGGATGAAAATAAACTAAGCGCCACTTGGGCAGAGTTTCGCCTCGTCCGAAGGCGAGAAAGAAACTGAGTTAAGTGAGACGTCATTTAATTCCGTGATGAAAGACACTTAGTTCTAACTTACATGGGCTCTTTGCCTTGTTCGAGAAACAAGGTTCAGACTCCAAGTGAGTTGTCACTTCGTGATGGCTTGACAACGGACTAGCAAAGTGGGCTCCAAGACGAATGGCTTCCCTAATAAGATCTCTCAACTAGGTGTCACAAGTTGTCTAAGAGCGAGCTCGATTTACCCAAAGAGTCGCATTGACTGATTTGGGAGTATCTCGGCTTTACTTTACCCCCTTCTGATACAATGAGCAACTAGTGTGTTCAATTGTACCGTCACTGGGTCGCAATACAAACAACTTTGACTCTAACTTACAATGTGAAATCTAGTCAAGTGGGTAAGCGGAGCACTCCTGTTTCATCCACGAGGTTACTCAATGGTGGATTACTTTAGGGTTCCTAGAACCACCCCCATTGTTGTAGCTTAAGGCGTTATGCCAAAGGGGTTATGTTCCAGTTGAGCGGATAGGGATGTACCCTTTTCCAAAACCTACAATACAATGTGAAGTGAAATGGTGTGTTTTTATCTTGCTTAACTTAATGTGGTTTTAAGTAGCACACCGTTTAGCAACCTGTATGAAAACACGTGTATTAGAAGGTTTTGTTTTGTTTTGACTCCTTTCTTTGACAAGTGTTAGGCCCTACATGCAACTGCAAGGAGTTAGTAATTTTCAATCAAACAAGAAAGAGAGTTTGCATGTTGTTTTGATTCCTAAGGTCACCAAAAAGGCGCGAAGGAAGAGCATACACAACGTGAAAACCCTACTAAAATAAGCCTTTGTGAAAAATACTTCAAAGATAGAGTTCATTTTAGCCAACTTTGAAAGATTAATCCAATTATTTAAATGTAAAGTAAGTGTTTTTAAAAGTGACAAGGTGTTTTTAGAAGTGTTTTTGATTCCCAAGATCACCTAGAAGGTGCGAGGGAAGAGCATACACACTTCATGAAATCCCTTTTAACTAAGAAAATGAAACACTTAAACTACTTTAGTCAAATAAAACCAAAAATAAACTTGCAATTACTTGTTAGAACCTACAAACAAGTTAGAAAACCAAGAAAAATTAGGAAATTCCATAAATCTATTTTTAGCAATTTTTCAACGGTTTTTAGTATTTTGCATTTTTGGAGGTCTCTGGGGCACTTTGGGAGTTTGATGATAAAAGTAATGATACCAAAAGTACTTTACTTTTGGAACTTCCCTCGCAAAGTTCGCTTCGTTCTCTTTCGACGCCTATTCAAACTCCGAAAAATGGGTCAACGGGTCAAAAGATATGACCCAAACTAGAGCACTAAAAATTATATGAACTCGGACTAAATAGATATACTTACGCACCCTTCAAGGTGTATGCACGCCGTTTTGGGTATGTGCGCGTGGGTTATGGTGTTTGCACCCCTTTTGTAAACCTAGTGGGTCTGCAGGTGCTTGCACTACCCGAGAGATGCCTGCGCTAGGGTAAGTGTGCCTATGCCAAAGAATGTGCTTACTGCTAATGTGGCAAGATATGGTAAAAACTATGATAGTGCGTGTGCTTTGCTCTTCTCTTTCTGACACCTATTCAAACTCCGAAAATGGGTCAACGGGTCAAAAGATATGACCCAAACTAGGAGCACTAAAAATTATATGAACAAATCCGGATTGAATAAATATACCTGCGCACCCTTCAAGGTGTATGCACGTCATTTTGGGTATGTGCGCATGGGTTATGGTGCCTGCGCCCCTCTGTGTAAACCTAGCGGATCTGCAAGGTGCCTGCGCTACCCAAGAGATGTTTGCGCTTAGGGTGTGTGTCTCGCGCCAAAGAATATGTGTCTCAAGCTAAGAAAGCAAGAAATGGTAAAAACTATAATAGTGCGTGTGCACTGGCAAAGGGGTACTGCGCACCAAAGAAAGGGTGTATGCGCAACGGTTTGGGCATGTGCGCGCCTAGTAAAACTTTTTGATAGAGGGCCGAGAATGCATAGGGTGTTTGCGTGTGGGTTTGGGTGCCTGCACGCCTAGTGAAAAAAAAGTCTGGTACAAGGTGCCTGCGTTGGCAGAAGGGTGTGTGTGCCACGATTTGGGCGTGTGCGCCTGCTTTCGGGTACCTACACGTGGTTTTGGGTGCTTGCGCACCTCTGCTAAAAATAATAGTCTGAATGCGTCTGCGCTCACAGCGCAAGAAAGGGTGTATGCGCCCCTGCCTGAAAAACCACCAAAACACACAAAACGAAATTTTAAAAGTGTCAACAGGTTAGAAATTAGCCATAAAATGCAAAGTCTAGCATAAACTTAACAAAAAAGCATGAAAATGAGGGTTAACTACATAAAACCTAGCTAAAAATCCCAAGGCAAAATATTTAACCCTACAAAAACATGTAAAAAGTTAGAAACTGAAATAAAAGCTTCAAAATGACCCCATTAATGGAGGATGGACTAAGTGTCCCATCGGGCGTGCCAAATGTGTTCAATGAAAAGTTGCAAAAGCCATGGACATGGGGTAAGAATCTCTAAAGAAACCCCAAAGGCTCTTAACAAACTAGTCAGTGGACCATCAGATAAGAGATAAACAAAGATTCGTCATTTTGCATATAGTAATATTGAAAGAAACAAACAAATCTAGCATATTTAGTAATTCTCTACTCTTGAAAGCTTTAAAAATGAATCTAGGAAGGATTCCAAGCAATCAATTTGTGATTATGAGAATGGGAGCTCACCATTAATGGCTTCAAGGCCAATAGCTCTACCCATTATTCAATGCTTGTGTGTGTAGTGCAATGGCAAAACAATAGCTCAATAAAAGAAATGAAATAAGCTCTAAACCCTAAGCAAAATACTATAGTTTATGTTATGAAGAAGGAGAGTTCTTAGAAATGAGGGGTTGTAGTGGGCTATTTATAGTTTTCCATTTGGAAAAGTGGGGAGTTTTGGTGCATGTGAGACTAAAGGATAAGCCAAAAAGTTGATTAGGGAGTCAAAGTAAGATTTGACTAGGTTTAGAAGAGGTTAATCATGGTTAGGACTAGTTAAACTTGTTTAGAGAGGAATTAGGGTTTTGAGAGAGTTTTGAGAGGTCTAATCAATCCAATGAAATGGATTGATAGTCTAGAAAGCTAGTAGAAGTAGTCTAGAAGGGAATGAGAAGATGGTTTAGTCAATAAAAGGCTATATTAGCATACTTAATTGATTTACAAGAGGAATATGACCAAAAGAGTGTCGTAAGAGGGGAGTTAGATAGGTCTAACTAACGGTATGTCGTCAATTTGCAAGAAGGAGAATAGTTAGTGCAATATTAGGAATAATAGTGCTTTGACCAAACTACAGTGTCTACACCTTTCATTCTATGTGTCTTCAATTCCGTATTTTCTTTAATCTTTTCAAAAGACCCTTATATCTCACTGTGGGCCACAACAGTTTAACTTTTTACAACGCATTCCCACTAAATTCAAAGTCAACAATTTCATCTTACACTGTCAAGTCTCTTGAGCCATAAAGCAATCCAACTACTGGTATGCAGAAGTGCATCTAAGTACACATTGGTCCTATTGGTGTCAGCTGTTCATTTAAAAGTATTAGCACAAGACTATTTATTTAATAAGTTGCATGGCTATTTTCCATTTCAAAAGTAGTTGAGAACAAATATATGTAAAATTTGTCTAATCGGAAGGAGATTCCTATGTATAACTGTCTCCTTTTGTTCTGCGAAAATATATCAGATTAAGAGGTAGTGGAACACTGAGAGAAACAACTTTTGCAGTCAGAAATAGAAACATCAATTGATGTTGAGTCTTTCTAACTATGAATGTTCCTACAAGAATGAGATTTTCAGAAAAACTCCCGAACAGATTGGTGCATGCCCGTCCGGAACTTTTGTGTCAAGGCATGAAATGGCATTGAATAAGATACTTTACTAATGTAGGGTACATTTTCCTTTGTTTGGCTGATGTTCCAAGTGATGTTGGTTCTTGAAACAAAGGAGTACATGCAATTAATTTCTAAATCACTCGTGATGGCTTATAATATTTCAGTAATGAATGAGCAAGAGAATTTTAGAAAATATGCCCTTAAATACCATTTCCAAATTTAGGCACACTTTGCAATAAAAATAATTTAGGAATGATAGATCTCATGCAAAAGGGAATCGTTAAGTGTTAGATCTCACCTGAAAAGAAAACATGCAAATCAATGCTACAGGACAAGTAAACGCTGCAAATGCAAAAACCGTTATCCTGCAAGACAGATAGGCATGTTACTAGTCACCTGCATGATGCATTCTTCCTGCACTATAAGCACTAAATAAAAGTATTTTCTGAGAACTGTGGACAGATATTGAGAGGCATCAACAGTTTTAAGTTGTAACTCTTGGACATGTTTAATGAAAAAATCAGGTCATTATCATAAATAAAGAAAGAAATCACATTAATGTCCACAATTGATCAATATCAATGGGGCTCAAAAGTACACCCGTAACAACAGCATGAAGTAGCAAAAATGAGCTCCAACATCTAAAAGAAACAAGATACCACAAGCTTAAATCTATAAGAACGACAACAAAAGACTCTACCTAGCGGGGGTGTGCCCAAAATGAGTAGTCCCTAACCTGTTAAAAATGACAATGCCATATTATACAAACAATACAAATAGCTGTGGGGAAGGTTCTTCAATGACGGAGAGAAAATTATGGAAACAATGGATAAAGGTGAAAGCTGGCCCTAATGTATGTCCAAAAAATAGATGAATGACCAACATCCTCATCAACCACCATGAAAGAACCAATACAAGATCTGATAATGTCCATGGTACTAGGAGAATTTACTGGCTGAGTGAGCCTTGGACGGTGTGCATAATATCTCTCAAAAATTCTCTTAGCATGATGATCCTCTAAAAGTAAAGAGTAAGCTCCAGGCCTTGTAGAATGTGGAATTGGAGGAATTGATCCCCTATGCCAAAAAACAACAAATAAAGGGAATGGAGGCATCCTGGTAGGTACTCACGTAGCGGGTGCAATCTCATCAATATATCTCCATATGTGTAGAAAACTTAGCACCCAAAGGACACTTAACAATTCTAACCGTTGGAATAGGGTGGAAGGAGATAATTAATCGAGCTGCGATTAGAATCCCAAGCAAATCCTAGCATTTGAAGGTGATCACTTCTTATAGGTAAAGAGACACACTTCTAATCGAGGTAGAGGAAAAAAGGTAGCAAGGGACCCTCATGAATCTCACAATCAATAAAATCTCCCTTGAATCTTATAGTAGATAGAATTCCTAGAAAAAATTGTGCCATCGTCCCCACCCCTAGAGAGATCAAATAACGTCAATGAATATGGTGGTCAATCTCAACCTCTAACTAGTGAGAGGGTATACTCAATTGATCCATAGTACTACTGAAGCCATGAGTCCACTAATGAGGTATACAGTTAAGATGAATAATATTGTTGTCAAAAATATGCTAGTTAGTTGGGTATTCAAGTAGAGAACCCTAAACAGTACGCACCAAAATACGTTGCAAGTAAATCCTAGATACGCGAAATACTACCCGGGTAAGCCCAAGTATGTTGAATGATGTACCTAAGTATTGTTTAGTGTACCCTCGTTGAGTTTTCCACGAACCCCGCAAAAAAATAGTTTCAAAGGTCTTTTTTTCTTTTTGGGGGTCAAAAAGTCAAAGCAACTTTTAAAAATCAAAAATTAAAAACCCTGACCCTAAAAGACAAGCAAGATAGGTACAAGCAAGGGGAAACAAATTGTTGGGATGTAGACTGAAAACTCCAACCTTAGAAGCATCCACTGGTCACCTTTCATTGGTAGACCGGTACTACATGGTAGTTCACATGATCGACCTAGCTAGAGCGGCATTGCTACTCCTTGTGGTTCTGATTAACTATATGATGGTTCTACTTCTAATGAATCACATGATGGTTCTAATGATGTTGTCCTTCAATATACAAGAGAGCATTATGATCATAAATATAATGTCTAAGCTGATTTGTCTTGATTTTTGAGTATACATTTGTAACATTTGCCCAATATACTTGTTCTAAGTTTGAATAATGAATATCATGACATTTGCCATTGAATTATCAGTATGTTTTGTGGTTATTTAGCTTATTTTGCTTACCCTATGCACATTATATAGTTGATTTTTCTTATTTAGCTATATTTTTGATATTATATATAGTTTTTGTACAGTCATACACAAACCCCAAAAATTGTTGTGCCAGCGTACTGGTCCAGGGACCAATAACTATAATGGCTACCTAGACAATATGCAGTAAAGGCTCAGAATATAGTTTAATCTTCTGCCAGACAGACTGTTGGGAAGAGATCCAAGTTACTTGATTATATTACTTATATATGTCCTCACTACCAGCTTTATTTACTACCCCCTTTTCTAGAAAGAGAAAAGCAAGGGCATTTAAAGACTATTAGAGATTTAAGTATGTACAAAGGAAACTTGAAAAGTTGATCTCAAGATTAGGTTCACGATTTACAAGTTACCTCAGCTTCTATGTATGTACCTTAGCTTCTACACATGACGGTATAGAAGCATCATAACGCGTGTATTTTATTTTGGGATTTAACATGGGCATTCAACTAATATTATTCTCCATTAACAAAAGTAATGTTGCTTGGGAATTTTGAAAAGACAATATACAAAATGCATATGTAGAAAGTGGTTACACCACTTTTAGCAACACAGCATATTCAATTATTGAGTGCTTTCATATACATAGCATCATAGTTCAACTATTTGCTGAGTGCTGCATGAGTTGCCCCGTACTCAACGGATTTTTTATTGGGAAATGCTGAATTCTCAGAAACTAACTTCTTTGGTGTAAGAAGCTCTGGTTGATTCGGTAGGATCCCCCATATTCCGATTAATGAAACCCGCCTCCACATCAATGGTTCTCAAGCAGTGAATCAGTGGAAGGTGAGGCTGATGACTATTTTCCACGGCCACTTGAAGCAACTAGGTGGTTTGTGCAGTATTGGCGTCCATTGCTCCGATGTAAGCAGAGCAGTTGTAGGGCACAAATGAGTTCTTGGATCTATCTAGGGTGCTAGATCTACTGCAACACCAAAGAGATGTGGGGGAGGTTGTTGTAAGCCTGTTAACAGCAATGCCAGCTTGGAACCAACGCAAAGTTGAGGGGTATGTTGCCATGATTTATCTGCTCGTGCATGGCCCAAGGATGGCATGGGTTCTAATATTGTAACTGATGTGATCTGAGATGAGCAAAGAGATCTGCTTTGTCTGCAGATCTGATAGTGACGCTGCTAAAATGCAATTCATTATGTACACTGCATTGTCAGCCTTTTGCTTTTAGATAGCAGCAGGAATGTTGATGCCAAAGTTACTTTGGCCGGTTCCACCATTTGGTGTTTCCCTTTACTAGCTCCATTTTCTGTTGGGGCGGAGACTTGGGCTGCCAAATGGGGGAAAAGAAACTTAATCAAATCCTGCATATTGTTGTGGTAGCAAGATCTTCTATTTTCAGCTTCACATGATCATCAGCCTGCCTTTGTGTACTTTTCGAATGGAGGAGCTAATCTAACAGTCATGATGTATGTTGATGCCTACTTCAAATCCTAAAGCCAATCTTATATGCAAATCCTGTTGAGGAAGCCATTTCTTTAGATGGACTAGATAGATATGAATTTTCACATTGGCATAGGTAGATGTTTCACACAAAGACAATTGTCTCCTGAATGGAGATTGTCCTTTTTTCTATACATCTTCCTCTCAAGGAATCTGCCGCAATCAATAAGAGACCTTTCTTTAATTGACTTAAAAATTATGGAGTACCCTGTGAAGACTTAGGAGCTCTTGATGTCAAGTGCTGAAAAATTGAAAATGTAATCTCCAATTATGGGTGGAACCACAATAGTGACACCCGGCAAGTACTCAAGAGTCACGAACTGAGTCAATCCCAGTGAATCTACAAACTCGACTCATAGGCTCCGCCAAAACTGCCAAACAAACAGAAAAAACCATTTAAAACAATTCTTTATATATATAAATGTTGTTACATGTCATAATGAGGCCATAATATATATGGTTGTGCATGAGAACCATACAGAATAGAGAATCATGGACATATATCATGGTGTTTTGAATGGCAAAAAGGATTAAGGGAACTATCACAGGCATGTTGCAAAGATGTGATGGAAATCAATTTGAACAAAAAGACAGATCTGGAATTTTCATACTCCTCGGCTAAAACCATGATGTGTACTGGTGTGAGACTTGATCTGCGGTTAACTTAGAACGTGGTAATTAAAAGTAACGGATTTGACTAGGTGACAAGGGATATTATTATAGGAAGTCGTGGGGAAGGTAGTGGACCAACGGACGCTTTAAGTTCCAAATAAATAATATTGGCCCTGATTCATGAATATGGATTTTTGTTTTTTCATTACTACTGACAGTTTGTATGTTCCAAACTTGAGTATTAGAGAAGGATGTATCTAACATTATGTAGTGTCCCCATTTTTGAAGACCTTTAGCCTATCTTTTCCCGTGGGCTTTGGGATGTTGCAAGGGGAAAATTATATTAAATAATTATATATTATTGCCTAGAGAATGATTTTTATCATTTAACATTATAAAGCAATAATTATTTAATTATGTAATTTATTTAATTTAATTCTCACAATGCAAAATTAAAAGGGGAATTGATTAAATAACTTTTGGATGGCTTTTAATATTAAAATCACCCTTAGAAAGGGGACGCCATGCCTAGAGAGGATAAACTATTTTTATTTAATGATTCTCTCTCTCCGGGATTTCAAATTTTGTGCCTCCTTGTTTATAAAAGGAGAGTTTGGATTCATTATGAGACATGTTGGATTGATCATTTGATTTTCACTCCATGCTTGGAGTTGGGATGCATGCCCATTGATGTTTTCCTTCTCTCTCTCTTGCGTGGGAGTTTATTGAGTTGGTTATGATATTGAATTGAAGTATTTTCATGAGATTTGCAAATCTACTTGTTGGTGATTCCCTTTCTAGCTTTGGCAACTTGTCTAGAGTATTGGCACATTTTATTGAGGGTAAAATCTGCATGTTATTGAATATTGTGAAGGGTTTTATGGTGCTTTATGATCTGTTGGTTATTATTGCATTAATTAAGCCATAACGACTTGCATAAATGGTTGTTTGGGCATGTTTGGGTGTCTATTGAAGTGGTTTAAAAATCTGATCTGCAATAGTGTTTTGTGACTCCATCCTAGGTGATTTTGGAGGGGTTTCATAGTGTTTATGAGCTGCTGGTTATTGCTGGTTTTATTCTAATTATGGCGACTTGAATTGAGCATCTTTTGGCATGTTTTAAGGGTGAACAAGCTATATTTGTAATCTGATCTGAGTTGGCTTATTTTTCTGAGTGTGGGCAGCCATTTTGGGATGTTTTTGAAGGGTTCTAAGAGCTGGAAATAATTTACATGTTTTATGCTAACCCTAGCGATGGGTTTAGGATTTTGGGGGTTGTTTTGGAAGAGTTACAGTGCTTCAAAAATTCAGATTTTAATCTTTTTGGAAATCTCTTGAATTATAGATTAATCTGCACTTTATTTCACGACAAAAAGACGAAGTATTGAGCAAGTTATGAATTTTCCAAGTTTTAGCCATTCGTGAGCAATATTTAACTATTGTGTCAGGGTTTTATCTACACAGTTTCAGATTTCGTGGGTTGATTTGCATGCCTTCTACTTATCCAAAAATTGTGATCTATAGCTTGTTGGAAAGCTAAAAATATGAAGAATCTTTTGGCATTGGTTTGATAGAAAAATATTGGACGGTGAAGGAGTTATTAATTTTTGAAGTTTACAACAATCTATTGCATTTATTAATTAATTACTGTTGTAATTAATTTCAGATTTGAAGAGATTAATTTCCTAGCTGGTTCTCCCATCTAATCCACCATCTTGGCTCACTCCAACCCGGTGTTACGCAGGGACATGTCCCCCCTTTTTAACACGTCCCGGACGTCCTGGGCGTCCTGGGGCGGGAAACGTTTCCCCCACGTTTCCTTCTTTGTACAGGTGGCGTGAAACGCCTGGGGGCGGGCCGGAGGGTGGCGTAAACGCCCGGGGACGTTGGGGACGTGGGGGACGGCGGGGACGTCTGACATCCCCGGAACAGCAAATCTATCATTTATTAATTAATTACTGTTGTAATTAATTTCAGATTCAAGAGTTTAATTTCCTCAATTGGTTCTCCCATCTAATCCACCACCTTGCTCACTCCAACTCGGTGTTACGCGGGAACACGTCCCCCGCTTTTAACACGTCCGAGACGTCGCGGACGCCTTGGGACGCTTGAGGCGTGGGGAAACGCTTCCCCACACGTTTCCTTCTTTGTACATGTGGCGTGAAATGCCTTGGGGATGGTCGAGGGTGGCGGAAACGCCCGGGACGTTGGGGATGTGGGGGGCGGCGCGGATGTCTGGACATCCCCGGAACTTCCTGGGACGCCCGTACGTCCCCGACGCCCCCTACGGCTGTTACGCATTTTCAAATAAAAATGACTTTTAATACACAAAAACACTTTTTTTTTAATCAGATATGACTAATAGCATAAAAGTAACATTCCTAACCTAATCCTAACCCTAAAAGTCCTATTTTATGTTATAAATTTACAATATGGGTTCATTTCATATTCACACCAAGTAAGAGCAAGAGCAAGAGCAAAGAGCAAGAGTGAGAGGAAGAGCAAGAGCAAGAGCAAGAACAAGAGGGAGCAAGAAGTATATTTATAATTATTTGCTTACAATACATGTTAAAGTTTTTTTTTTTTTTAATTTAGATTACATTTGCATTCGTTAGGGGTTGTTTTTAGCATTTGCATCTACATTCACAATGTAATCATGCATATAATTTGTAGGATTTAAAAAAATGCATATTGCGTATAGGGTTTGGTTATACAAACTACAATGTAAATGGTTACGTTTTTTTTTTTTTTAATTACATTTTTATTTCTAGTTTAAAATTTATATATATTTTGCATTTTTTAGGGGTTGTTTTTTAGCATTTGCATCTACATTCACAATATAATCACGCATATAGTTTGTACGATTTAAAAAAATGCATATTGGCTACGTTTTTTTTAAATTAATTCATTACATAATCAATCAATCATATAGTTATGGTTGTTTTTAATTCATTGCAGCAATCATCACCATGAGTTCTTCTTCTGAGTATGAGTATGAATCAGAGCATGAATCAGAGCAGGAGAGGGTTGAACAGGAAGTTGAGATAGGTGGCCATGGAAGAGTTGGTGATGCCACAATGGGGGAGAGTGAAGAAGGGACACAAAATGTAGTGGCAACGGCAATTCGGTAGTTCAATTGGTAGTGCTACCAATTGCCCCTCTCAAATGTTGTCCAAATTTGCCATTGGACCATTTGAAAAGAAGAAGCCATTGCAACAATTTGCCCAAATAATTGATAACCCCAAGTCTAGAGGGGGGAGCAAAGTATGGAAGTGCAACATATGTGCACTGACTTGGCATGGTAGTATCACTAGGACCAATGCACACTTGTTGCATCTTACAGAAGGGGGTTGGCACTTGTAAGGGCCTTTCACTAGAGCAGAGAGCTGAGATGGTGAGAATCTTCAATGGAAATACCATGGAAAAAGTGCCAGAAGTTCGTGGTTCTACGGCTAATACTCCATTGAGCGCTCATAGGACTGGAAAACATACTAATACTCTGGTTGGTTCTAGTTTTGAAGTGTCAAGTGGAAAGCAGAGGGAAGAGAAAGGCCATGGGGGCAGCCCCAAATTCAGTTATTGACATGTTTGATTCAAAGGCAAGGGAAGAGGCAGATGATGCTATTGGGAAATTTTTCTATGCTGCTGGGATTCCATTTAATGCTACTCGCTCTCCTTATTACAAGGAGGCTATGGCTAAGGTTGCAAAAGCAGGTACAAGTTATGTGCCTCCTGGAGACACAAAACTCAGGACAACAATCTTGGATAGAAACTATTCCAAGGTTAATCTATTGATGGAGGAGATGAAGGTGACATGGGTGTCACATGGATGCAACATTATCATGGATGGGTGGACGGATATTAGACACCGTCCTCTCATCACTATCATTGTCTCTTGCAAAATGGACCGTATTTTTGAGCAATTGATTGTTCTGGGAAGCGAAAAGATGCCGAGTTTCGAGATTTATTTTGAAGGATGCCATTGAGGAGGTTGACCTTCAAATGTTGTACATGTGTCAGTTGTCACAGATGCACTTATGTGTGCGAAAGAAAGTAGTAGCAGCAAGCTAGTGGAGCGGGAATATAAGCATATTTATTGACTCCATGTTGTGTGCATGCCATGAACAATGCACTAAAAGACATAGGAAGATTCAAGGGGTTAACCAGATAGTGATCGATGCCGAGAGATGTGCGTAAATTCATATGCAATCACCACACATCATCGGCACTTTTTCCAAAATTTTCAAGAAGGAATTTTGAAACCAATTGACACCCGCTTTGCATCCTATTTTATTTTGTTGAGAGGATGTCCGAGTTGCAGGAGCCCCCGCAAATTATGATTATTACAGAGGATTGGACTAGGTGGCGTGAGTCCAAGATGATCAAGGGAAAAGAGTGAAGGAAGTGGTGTTGCATGGAAACATTTTGGGTTGATATGAAATACATCATATCAATTATAGCTCCAATTTTAGTGTCATCAAATATGGGGATTCTAACACCTTTTAATCTTGGTGAGATCTACGAGTGCATCGACAAAGATGCTTGGGCAAATGAAGGCGCTATTCGGGTGAGGGACCCCACTTTGGAGTTCTATAATGAACATATACAACCCATTATTCAAAGGAGATGGGAGAAGTTGAACACTCCTCTTCATATGGCTGCGTATGCACTGAATCCCAAATGGTATGTGGAGAGGCCAGTAGAGTTATCCCATTGGATGATGATGAGGTGAAGAAGGGCCTTATGAAGACTTTTAAAAAAATGTACACTCCACAAGAGGCTTCACAGATCAGAATGGAGTGGCTCGACTTCACTGAACTTGATGGGTACAAAACATCAGCAAAGGCAAACAGAGTAACATTAGCACATGAGAAGCCAATGAGTTGGTGGCGACTGTATGGGCTTCTAGGATTGCTGCGACCACTTGCCATTCGCCTCCTTTCCTAGGTTTCTAGCTCCTCTGCCTCTGAGAGGAACTGGTCTACGTATGGTTGGATACACTCTATTAAGAGGAATAGGCTTACCTTTGCGAGAGCGGAGAAGCTTGTAGTTGTACACAGTGCTTTGCGTCTTATAGATCGCAAGACACCTGAGTACAAACAGACTCCAACATTACGGTGGGATGTAGATCCCGAGGAGCCGAGGCAGGTTGAAGAGGACAATACTGTGCAGCGGGGATTGATTGGGCTTACCTTTGAGGACAAGGATGCTAGTACCAGCAAGGAGGAGTTCATGGATATTGCTTCAGATGCAGATTTTGATTTTTAGGCTGATACTTGTAGTTGTCCTCTTTTTTTGTAATATTGACAATAGACAATTGTTGGTGTATTTGGCTATGAGATTAATGATATGAATATTAGCTATCATTCACTTGATCAATCGTAATTTAGAATGGTTTTACTTTTATATTTTGTAATATTAATATATTTCAAATTTCAAATTTCAGCTTGTCTCATATTCAAAATTCAAATATGTATTATGAATTTTCAATTTATGACATTAACATATTGATATTATAGTATTAAGAAATGTATTTGATGTTTATGAGTTCAAGTTTCACCTTGTTTAAATCTCAAATGGTTTTATTTCAGCTTATTTATATAATTTAGTCACTATATCTTTTATTTTAAATATTTATATATTTTTAATCAGCCGTCCCCGCCGTCCGTCCCCAAAATTTAGAAATTTTTTGCCGTCCGGAAACCCCATCCCCCCGTAACTATGCTCCAACCCCATTTGGGTTGTATTGAAGCTAACATTGGATTATTTGAGGTCGAACTAGGAGGGTTTAGTCCTTTTAGAGTTGATTCAATACATTAAATTGTATATTTGGATAATATCCCAAAAGGAGATATTACACATTACTTGCCTTGGATCTGTGTTTGAACTTTGAACTGTCCTCTAAGATGTGTATGATATGTGCACTTTGATTTACTCGTTAATGCAGGAGTGAAATTGTGATTTGTACCTACATTAAGGCTCTTCTAATAGGGGAGGAACATCTATTGGCAAAAGTTTTCAGCCAAACATATATAGTGTGTTCTCTTTCTTGTTTGAAATTTATCTGCAAGGATGGATATATCAATGTCTGGTCACTACCTCCCTTCGTTCAACATTCCCAGAAGTCAAATCTACCCTTCATGAGTACTTTCAATGCCACGTTTTTTTCTCCATGCCAAGCATTCTGAATTGTCTAATTCTTCCTCCACTCTAACAGTCAATCTATTGATAGTCATCCTTGCTTATCCTATGCATCCACTTCATTCACCGTTGAATTTGTCCTTAGAGGCATCTCTTATTTTATATGGGCATAAGATCCCAAATTCCACACTCTGAAATTCATGTTTCGCCCACTTGCTTGTTTAAAAGCCCCCGGTGGTGGGTTTGTTCATTTTCATCATTCAAAGATCCACTTGTGGTGATAAAGAGTGAACACATGTATAATATGGAACATGCTACACAATTTATTTAATTCAAAGCTTGCACAACATAATATTATCTCCGTTATTTTATTACAATGCATCCCCAAGATTTACATAAGCTTTTATGGGGAGATAGTTATTTACAGGACCCAACGGTCCAACAACGATTTAGTTACTCACCCATAATTCCTCTAACATTAAGTTACTATTTACTAACACTAACATGACATTTATTTATCGAGGGGTATCTCTCAAGATGCATGCCTTGTACATAATTAATTAATACTAACATACAACTAACAAGAAAAAACCACTTGGATCATGTTGGCTAGATTTTATGCAAAGTGTAAAACCTAGGCAATCATGAAATGAATCTCCCTCATTTAACGGTGAGGCTCTGTGTAAGATATTTATCAAATTGGTAAGGGTGAATCCTAATAACTATTTTCAGGGGTTTTACTTTAATTGCTCCACTCGTGAACCTCAACCAGCAATTTGGCAAAAGAATAAAGCAAATGTGATGGGATATTTGCAGAAGGGGGAAAAATAGAAGTTGGGAAAGAAGAAAGGAAGATGTGCTAGCTTAACCAATAGTTATCAGAGTTGGTCTCATCCACACAAATTAAATAAACAGATAAATCACAACATTCAGCAGAACGGAAAGAAATGACTTCTAACCTAGATCTAAGATAACACAAAGTTTATCTAAAACCTCTAAAAAGAAGAACTCAGCAAAACACTGCAAACACAAAGTTCCCGTAAATCGACCTTTATTCAATCTCAAGCCTTCGCAGCAATCACATCAAGGGTTCCAACACAAAGTCTGACAACTCAAGAATGCTCTAATTACAAAATCTCTTACTAAAACAAGTTCTGATAAAACCAATTGTGATCCTTTAACCCGTAGGCTCTTCCTCTATTTATAATGCATAGAGGGAAATTACAAAACAAACTCTCAATGATTTCCCATGCGGCAGCTATGAAAAGGGAACAGGTTGGCAATCTTCCTCTTGAATTACTCTTTGCATGACATGCATGCCTTACAACTGAAAAATAAAACCTTCTATTTTGCATGTCTGCCACCTATTTCCAAGTAATTGACTTCTTCCATTAACTTGAAGTAACGTAGGCTTTTAAACCAATCGCTTAAGTTTTACATAATTGTTTACTCAATTACTTTGTCGGAAAAATAAGAGAAAGAAGAAGAAAAAGGAAAAGAAAAAAAGAACTTATTCCTACCGCACACTCTCGGTCTTGTTCTTCTTCCATACCCTGCATGTTGATCCAATATGTATTGTACCTCTACCTCATCCACTTTGGTAGTGAATGATATGAATGATATCTTTGTCCTGAACCTGAGAAGCTCTTTCTCCACATGCGGTTGATTCTTTTCCTTTGATTCTCACCAAACCGGATCTGGGAGCGATTGGCCATTGATTTCCTTGTGGGTGTTGCCTCGACTTGTCTTCCCTCTTATCCTCAAGCTTTTGCAGTTCTTCCCAAGTACGTGCACTAAAGTCAATGTTTGTCGTAAACAATTCAGACAAAACTCATCACCCTTTTATTTTTAATTGCATATGAGCAATTTTGAATTCTGGAAATCACTCCGGTGAAGGCAAATATAAATAGATTCAATGTGGGCTTCAATTGGAAGATTGGGAGCACATGCACAAGCTTTTGAAAGGGATTTTGCATGCAATGACTTCCACATGGGCTGCGTTAGGAACAAGAGGATGATCTTCTTAAAATTCACACAACACAATTTACTCTCAAGAAATTGCGTGGATTTTCATAAGGGGCAGCAGGCAGCTAATATTCACGCTTTACCTTTTTGCAAACTTCTAATTTTTGTGTGAAAAGTATGAAGGAAGGGCAGCGTGAAAAATAGAAATGGAAGGCAGCTAATATTCACGCTTCAATTTTGCAAACTCCTTTTAAAATTGCGTGAAACTTCATAAGTCACGGCAGCGTGAAAAATAGACCTGGAGGGCAGCTTTGAAAATCACGACTTGCATAAGTGACTTTGTCTAATATTTGCGTGAAAAACATGAAGGAAAGGCAGCGTTAAATTTGGACCTGCAGGGCAGCTCTAAAAATCACGCTTTTCACTTAAACTTGTCTTTTTAAAATTGGCGTGAAAATCCAAGTGGAAGGGAAGCTAAAAATTGCGACTTGCATTGGCTTTTCTTCCTAACTTTTGCGTGAAACTTCATAAGTCACGGCAGCGTGAAAAATAGACCTGGAGGGCAGCTATTTCCACGATTTGCACTTAAACTCTTTCTTTAAATTTTGCATGGAAATCCAAGTGGAAGGGCAATGAGAAATTAGAATGTTTTGGTCTAAGAAGTATCAAAAAAATTCCATTTTTGGAAAGGGTCCGAAAAATGTAGCAACAAAAATTTGCAAGTGCCATAACTTTCACTCCGTGGCTCCGTTTTAGGTGTCATTTTTTCTAAAAGTGCATATTTTCTCGAGCTCTACGCATTGGTGGCAGTATTTTTCTTATTTTCATACAATCCATTATTGCACCTTTTTGGACCAAGCAACCTCTTGCAATCTCTTGAAGGAATCCTGAGCAAATCAGCACAAGTCAAAAAGACCAAAATTTTAAAGGGGTATCCCAAGATTTCCAAGTGAAATTTTTGGGGACACCGGATCAAATGACCTAGTTTGTGGAAAAAGAAGAAATAGACAACGAAGTAATTTTTTATTTTAGAATTGAGTACATTCAACCAACATATTTGGGTGTCACCAAAATGCATTTCAAATTTGTGTACTCTCAAGCCCAAGACATTTTTTCCTCCTACGGATGACAAGTTATCGGGGATCTTAAAAGCATCTTCAAGCTTCCTCAAGCAAGTTTCAAGTGCAACCAGAATTTTCACTTTCAACTTTTCCAACTCCAATCAAACGAAAGCTTTTTGTGGGTCCCTAGAATGAATTTCCAACCTTTGCACCTCTCTACCAGTCACTTTTGCTTCCTTTAGATCCGATAGTCAACTACCTCTTCACTTTTCTACCTTCGTTCACAAATTCGCCTCTTCATCAAAATTCAACTTTCGAGTATCAATAAAGGAATGCAACCTAGGTTTAGATTTTGGAAAATGTTTTCGAGACGCTACCATGATGGATTCGTGATTTGCTTCACTCAATCACTTTTCTTTCCTCCAACAACACACCCATTTAATTACTAAAAGTTACATTTAAATTAAAAAAACTTTAATCACTACTCAATCAATCGGACTTTGTTTACACCATGTTCATTTCATTGTTTGATAAATCAAATAGCCAAAATACAAAATAAATATAAAACACATTAAGATTTCGAAAAACATAAAAGACAATTTCGCATTTCTCCGGTAACCAACACCACCTCAATTTGCTTCATTCACTTTGCTTTCCTCCAACAACACGCTTAACTTCTAAATATTTAAAAAATTGAAAATACGCTTTACTCGCTACTCGCTCATTCCAATTTTGAATTTACATCGGGTTATTTCATTGAGTAATAAATTGAAATTCAAAAATACAAAAGGATTATAAACACAATAAGGTTTCTAAAAGATATACAAGACTTTTATTTCTTTGAAATCAACACATTCATCAAGGGTGTGAAACCCCTTAATGTTGTTAAGGTCATTTTCCTTATACAACAAAAGCTACATTCGAATCCTTGAGCTACTAAACGGGTTGTAGTCCAATTGGTGAGGATGATGGCAAGTCAATATTATTACACCGTCAACCAAGGTAAAAATCCACATAGATACCAAATAAAAAGAGACAAGGTTTGATTCCCAGACGAATTTGGCAAAATAGATACCCCTCAATCCTTGGCAATAAACCAAATAAGGTCAATTCTTTGTCGAAAACCAAAAAAACATGATTTGGGATTTATACATCCTAAAAGGCAATGTAATCATTGCAATAGTTCTTTATCAAGGATTAGAACCATGCAAAAGAAGCAATCATTTGAGGCCAAAAATCCACCTTGGATAGAAAAACAATAAATCCCCCAACTTTTTTATTTAAACAATATGGTATGTATGTCCTTGCCTTGTGTTTGGTCTCATCAAGTATTATATGTCTTCTAAAGATGGATTTCCATTTGCTTCAAAGCAAAATTATTCTCAAAGAAAGCAATACCTGTGGTGTCACCTCTTCGTACTAGATATATTCCTAGGCCATAAGCATATTCACATTTCCGTGGTAGAGTATGCACTACATTGTTCTAAGGTGCTAACGTTTCCCAGTCATATTTTTTTAGTTATACAAATTTCTATAAACTTATAGTTTATCCTCATAGAGCTTCCACCGAACTTCAATTCATATATATAGTTTTTATCCCGGCATCCTTTTTTACCCTAAAACTTTCCTATTGTAATTGGATGTAATCTCGAGTCCCTTTGACTTACTTTTGGTCATTTGTGGACATTAGTAGAATTTTTTTCTTTCCCCAACCGAATCAGACTTTTGCTCTCTATTGACATGGTTTTGAATGTAGATGGTATTGCCTTAGAACATAGTTGTAAAATTTAGCACATATTCGGATGAAAGTTGGGTACTCAACTTTTTTGGGTGAGCGCTTGGCAAGTAACTCAGCAAGTATTCGACCTTATGGCTAGAAAAGACTTTTTAGTTTTTGGCTGAGCACTTGTCGAATAACTCGCCAAAAACTCCGAACCAATTTTTGATCAGTACTCACCAAGTGTTTGCCAAAAAAGTCACTGAAACTTGCGAGTCTATACAGAAAACTCAGCAACCAGCTGATTTTTATTATTTCAATTTTGTTTTCATTTTTCCCCTTGCTATGGTAAGTAGGAGGGCATGCCATTATTTGGGAGTCAAATCATGACTTGAACATGTGCTAGCATTGGTAGACTCCCAAGTATTTACCATTTCAACATGTAATGTCCCCAAAAGGACACTTTTTACCCCCAATTGGATTTTAGGCAAATCCAAACCCCAAAAAGCAAATTATAAGAGATATTCAGAATTTATTACTGCAGATCTGAATTTTATCTTAGAAAATGCGACTAGGGTAGGAGATGAAACTCATAAAAATTAGAAGATAACTCATGACAATTTGATCACAAACTGATCTACTGAATTTGCAAAGCCAAAACACGAAGAAAAATCCAGATTTGAGACACCAAAAGAGGCTGAAATAATTTATTATAAATCTGCAGAGACTTGCCTTCATACACAGTTGTAAAAATGATAAAAATCCCCTCCACAAAAGCTGATTCAGATCTCTAAAAATCTGCAATGAGAACAGCGATCAATTCTGGGTATTTTGCAGCTCCAAACACATGCAAATCAGCCACTAGGCAAGTCGCACCACCATGAAAAAGGATGAAAACAAAGGAAGAACACAACTCCAACCTTCCTCTTCAAACCCTTATGAAATTCTGCAGAATTACAGCCCTCAAAATGATTGGAAAACCACTGGAAATCAACTAACTCTTTTATGCACAATGGAAACCCCAGGGTGGAGAATCCTCTCAACTAGAAGAAGGGTTTTCATCCTTCTCTAGATCTCTTGGAGGGTTTTCGTCCTCAAGAGTGAAGATGCAAGCAAAATGCTCAACATACAAATCAGAAATTGAAGAATAAACAAGTAGTGTCTCTCCAAGCAAGTCAAGTTGCTTAAATAGAAGAATAGGTGCAAATGGCCACTCTCACACCCAATCATAATTTTCCCCTTATTTAATGTTTTCCCCCACTTGCTTTTCTCTCCTAGGCAAGTCGCATTTTCCCTTGAATAAATAACTATTGCTAAATGTCTTTTTCTATTTTTATTTTATTATTAAGTTCATAATATTTTATTATAAGTGCTTTATAATATTTTCTTTTATTTTTTTGCACTTTATAATAAACTATCATAACTTAAGTCCCCCTTAAGTTTATTCCTTAGCCATCGGGAAGACAAAATGGGCTAAGGGTCTTTGACATGATCATCTTAGGAAGTGGGACATTTCATAACACAACCTGCAGGAATAGTTACTATTTTTTGAGATTTTCAGCTGCCAAGTTATCATCATCAGATTTGAATATTTTTTCAACAATTTTTCAACTGCTGGGACATTATGATGTCCACATTGTATTCTCTTTTGTCTAAATCTGATATATAATAGACTTATGTGTTCTCTACATTCATTTCTTATACAATAAACAAGTATTTTACATGTTATTTAAGTATATTTTATGAGATTGTATGTGTATATATATATATATACATACATAATTTGTTGAAACTTGAGTCCAATTCCAAATCAGATCAAATATCAAATTTCAACGGGTAATGAATCAACACCTTGGATGCAATTACCAGACAAAATCCCTGAAATGCATCATGCATTTGCCATTTATTAAATCAAGTGCAAGTGATAACAACTTCATAAAGATCCCTTTACAAAAGCATAAGAAACTTCCCAGTAACTGATGGCTTTTCAGAAAAAGTAATTTTTTGCACTGTTTGATATATCTCACTGGCGTAAGTTTCTTTGTGCCCAACATGGTTAGAACCATGGTCCTGCAATTCCAGTACATGTATTCCAACTTATGTAAATATTATGTATTTAGAACAAACAATAATCTGCTGCTATGGTACTACACCTAGGCTGGAGCTACATTACAAACTTCACCATGGAGTTATCAAACACTCTAAAACAGTCCCATAGGGAAAATATATATTCTCATGTTCTTTGATTCAAGCATGTATAAGATATAGAAAAAGACCTTACAATGGTTGTTCAGATGCCTTCGCTGCTGCCCGAATAAAGCAGTAATTCGCTCCTCCACTTGCAGCAGATAATAGTGTAATTAGAATTGCATATATATAGTTCTGTTCTCCCTGTATGTATACACTAGTTGAAGCATTATTTTCTGATGTCCCTCCTGCAAATCATTTTGTAATCAAACTTAATATTCAACAGAAACACACTTTCGGTGGATAAGATGATTATTTTTATTTCCAATTTTGACTTGAATTAAATTCAAAATTCATCCAATTTTTATTCGAATTAATTCAAAATTTATTGATAGATAAAAATACTCAATATTTGATTGATTCCTGCATGATTAATCTAACTAATATCAAAATTTGGCATTTCCTCATGGTACTTTATGCAAATAATGCCTTAAAGTATATAGATATATTAGAATATATTAGACAGATTAGAATATATTCTAGCAACAAAAGTTGGTTATGTCATCTAAATATGTAGCTTGTGTCGGCTATTCTAAGCATGTAGTTGCTATTCTGTTTATGTATATGTTAGGCAGATGTGGAGTGTTTTATGGGCCGCGAACTTATTTAAAGTGGGCACTATGCAATTTATTTTCACAGCCTGCTGAATAAAGATGATATGGTATCAGAGTCATTAATTTTCAAGTTGACGTTTACTGAATGAAATAGAAGCATTGGAAATGTGATTTATTTGTGCAATCTATTTCTACCTCAATGACACAAGAGTGAAGGTGTCCATATTTGCCAGTTGGCATCAGAAGCATCGGAAGTGTGAAGATACTATAGCGGCGTTTGACATAAGGCACTGCCCCTATGTTGTAGATCAACATGGTGTGTCCAAAGTGTGTGGTGTTCTTAAAGCCTTTGCAGATATGAAACTTAAAATCTGCATGTGAGGAAAGAAGAGCTGAAGGCATGGGCATGCAAGATTTGCTTGTTGGCGTGGTTTCATTCATGGGAAGGATGCACAACAGATATTTAGTGCATCATCAAGTCTAATTTGATGGTTGGCAGGTGATAAAAATTGCATGGATGGTGTCACCGAAGTTGCCGCATTCGAATTCGTGTTCGAATTCGCCGATGATTAAATTCGTGAAAAATTCGCTGGTAAAAAAATCAGCGATTAAATTCGTGATTAAATTCGACTATGAGAAATATACATTTTTATTAAATATATAAAAACAAAAGATAAATTCACATTTCAAAAGAGAGATAATATCACATTTCATTGATTTCATTACTAATCTATCTACAGGCGATCAAAGCTCATGATTATTTCAGAAGATTGCAAGAAGTTGCTTGGTCGAAAAAGGTGCAAAAATGGATTTTATGAAAATAAGAAAAATATTGCCATCAATGCGTAGAGCTCAAGAAAATATGCACTTTTAGAGAAAACGACACCTGAAACGGAGCCACAGAATGAAAGTTATGGCACATGCAAGTTTTTGCTGCTACATCTTCCCGGACCCTTTCCAAAAATGGCAAATTTTTTCCTATCTTCTGTTTTTTCACCAAAAATCCAAAAAGGAAAAAAACGCGAATTAAATCGCGATTTTCAAGGCGCTGTTAAAATTCGGCGAATTTCAAATTTTTTCCTTGAAGTTCGCCGAATGCGGCAACATAGGGTGTCAAAATGGGCTACACGATGTGGGTGCGGCAATCTGGAGCATGAGAAAAGTGTCCACTCAAGCTACCAAAATTGTAGAGGGAGCATGAGCTGTGTCGAATGGCCTAACAAGTGGTGTTTCCTGACAATAGCCTGGGCGCAGCCGTATATTGATTCAAGGGGTACAAATAAATTATAAAGTTTAAAGTTGATGAACTTTATAAATATCTAGGGTTTAACATTATTTGAAAAGTTTAAGCTTTCAAATTACTTAAATATTTTTGCACAGTCAACTATGAGTCAAATTAATTGTGTATCTTTTTATCCAAAGTGGGTGCTTACAAATGAAATTTTGCTAAATTGTCTGGTGTATTGTGTCAGCCTGATTAGTGATGGTACTCTGGCCTTTGCATTTAAGTTTTGCTAGACGTTTTAATCAGTGCAGGCTAGGCGATCTAGGTCTGTGGTCAAAGATGGCTAGTATAATACATTTGCTTTTGCCCAGGTCTCAAAAGTTGACCAGGAAGAATTATAGTTTGTGGGGACTAAATATGCCCTATTTGCAAGTTTAGAATTCTTGGCCAAATTGTTTTAGAGAAAGAATTGAGACCAGTGGATGATCCCGAAAACTACGATAAAAGACATAAAAAGCTTTAGTGCTTCTAAAGTTAGCAGTCACAGAATAATTAGTACAAGAAGTAAGAAATGTCACCATAGCGTCTACACTATGGAAAAATCTAAAGCTTAAAATCTACAGTGAGGAAAGATTAAGGCACGGGCATGCAAGATTTGCTGCTTGGTGTGGATTTGTTTGTGGGAAGGATGCAAAACAGATTTGTTGTGCATCATCAAGTCTAATTTGATGGTCGGCACATGTTCAATGTTGCATGAGTGGTGTCATGGTGGTGTGGGTGCGGCAATCTGGAGCATCTGAAAAACGTTCACTAAAGCCACCCAAATTGTAGAGGGAGCATGAGCTGAGTGGAAAGGCCTGACTAGTGGCGTTTCCTGACAATAGGCTGGGCACAGCTGTATATTAATTCAATTTTATAAAGTTTAAACTTTAAAATTAATTAAATATTTTTGCATGGTGAACTCTGAGTCACATTAATTGTGCATCTTTTGATCCAGTGGGTGATTTCAAATGAAATTTTGCCAAATTACCCGGTGGCATGTCTCAGCCTGATTGGTGTCGGTACCCTAGCCTTTGCATTTAAGGTTTGTGGGATTATTTAACTAGTGCAAGCCAGGAAGCCCAGGTCTGCAGTCAAAGATGGCTAGTATAATACATTTTCTTTTGCCTAAGTTTCAAAAGTTGACCAGCAACAATGATAGTTTGTGGAGACATAAAATATGTCCAATTTGCAAGTATAGAGTTCTTGACCATATTATTTGACATAGAATTGAGACTAGTGGATGATATGGAAAACTATGATAAAGACATAAAGAAGCTTTAATGCTTCTAAAGTTAGCAGATGCAAAATGTACACAACAAAAATCAGCAATATAAAGTGAAATCAAATGATAATGGTTGAATTTTTAGTTTGAGGTTATATTGTGATTTTCCTAGAGATGTCAGTAGAACTCCGTCTTTCTTAAAAATCTATAGAACTTGTACAACCAAAATGAAATACCAGCTCTGTGAATTCTTCCTACATAATCATGCAGACACATTTGATCTTGATTGGAATCCAAATGATTAATTTGGGTGACATATTGCTCAAATATTTTTTCTCATATATGATGAATGAGAAGAAGAGAGGGAGAGAAATAACAACATATCAGGAAAAAAAAAGAGTGTTTCCGTAAAGATAAGAGGAGAAGCCCATGATCCAAGGGAGATCAGTGATGACTGGCATCAGTTCTTGGTCAATGGGGAAATAGCCATAGGAATTTGGAAGGGACAAGTAAAAGCTCAAAACCATTACCTGACACTGGTTGATCAAGTTGACAGGACAACCTACCTTTCCTCAATCCATAGATAGTGAGATCTCACACCGAGTTAAAGAAGGAGCCATTCTCAAGATATAATTATAAGGTTGTTGTTTCTAGGATTACCAGATATATTGCTGCAACAAGCAGGTAGAGACTTGAATGGTTGGCTATCACTTATCACCCTCATCCTTTTGGATTTCCTATCCCTAGTTGAAAGGGTGATAAAGAGATTCCTGAAGCACAAGAAGCTAACAGATGGAAGAAATAGAAAGAAACAAAGGCTTCTTTCTCGGAAAATCAGAGGGCTCATTTGTTCCCATTGATTTTAGGGAATGTTTTTCTCAATATACGATGAGATTTTAGTTTCTCGAGGTCGAGAAACCAATTAAGTTGGGAGGTGTGATGAGCCTTAGAATTGTCCTCATTTGGTGCCTCTTGTTTCCCTTTTGCCTCTTATAACCACCATATGTGTAGATGTATAATGGTATTTTTATCCTTCCTAACCGTAGTAAGCACTCAATTAATATGTTTCATGGTTAATGAATGTTACGTGGTAATTTGGTTATTTATGAAGTAATTTGCGCCTCTTATCTTTATTGTTGTTATCAGTATTATCACTGACAAGTATGTATGTAGATTCCAAAGACCATGCAAAGTGATCTATCGTCCGTAGCAACTATTGAGATAGAGTCAGGATGCCACTCATGGAAATGGTTGTAGCATTCACTAACCATGCATAGAAACTGACGACTCAAGCAGCAACCGCGACAGGCACGATTTTGGGAACATAAGACCAGCAGGCGATTTTGGTTGATTCTCTCCTATGATTCATGGAAGGAGTGAAAGATTAATATTCAAAAATTGGATGATTCAATCTTTTAATTTACTCATCCTCATTCTCTCTCCGAAAGAATTGAACTTCTTACGATGGTTGTAACAACGGATGTGCCATTTTCACTATTGCTCTATTTTCTTGATGCACATCTTAGCTTCAGCTAGTCCACCTTCATCTTCATTACATGTTCATATATCCTGTCCTAGGCTTCCTTTAAATCTTGCCTCATGAAGCTTTATGTTAAGTATACAACTATCTCTGCTTTAGTGCAAGCTTTAAGACTGATTTCCTTGACATATGGGCAGTGACTAGTTCTTTAAAACTTCATTTCCTCTGTACTTGCCTTGTTCATCCTTCACAATAACCTCTTTGCAGGCTAATTCTCCACCTTCAAGCTTGTAGCTTATTTCTTTCTACCTCACTCACCATGCTATTGACTCACCCACTCCACCTAGACCATCCAGACTCTATATCCCTCCAGTCATGCTCTATCTAGCTAAACATACACCTTCTTGGCATGCTCCATAGTTCCACTATTCACTCAATAAGTGCCTAAGGACTGTCCTTTTATGATAATATTGTCCTTTCCTTATCTTGTCCCTTCTTGGTAGCCTTAAGCACCTTTTTGAATGCATATACAAGACTTCAAGTGTCAAGATACTAGGCTTATGCACAGTCATAACATAGATATGTCTTACCTGCCCTTTATCTCAGATTTCACTCATCAAGAATTATGTAGTTAAAAGCCTTGTTGTATCTTGTGTGAGTCATGCATGGATATCACCTTGTTCAATGGAGTGAAGGCCTCCAATTCTCAGTCATGGGTCTTGTATCACCTGAGCACCATCAAGTAGATGTCAATTGCCTTTAGGACATCTCAAATCCCCTATCAACATGCATGAAGTACAATATCATCACCCATCATTACAATTCTGCCCTGTTTAGGCCTAGGTCGAGTTTGGTTCCTTTTGCTTTTGTCATGGTTGACATTGGATATAAAGAGTGCTAGTCATCATCTTGGCAAGTAGTATTCCTAAATCACTGTCTTATAGGTACACAAACCACTGTCTTCCTCATTCAAGACTGGTTTATACTCCAAGTCCCTTCAAGAGCTCCCTAGCATACCTCTTGTTGTCTCCTACCATGCAGTTTACCTCACAATGGAGTCCTTCCTCAAATGCATTCACAAGACCTCTTCCACCTTGTTTAACATGTTCAAGACATCAAATGTAAACCTTTAGACTCCCTGATGAATCAAATTCAATCAATGAACTCCAATTATGTATTCTTGTAACTCTACCCCTAGGTTTCCAAAGGTTCTTAAATGCCTAATTCAAGGCTTCAAATGTAAATTGAAGGTCTCCAAGGCATTGTCAACTATTCAACAGACCTTTATCATCATGATTGAGGTGTTCATGACCTCCATGTACTGTCCTATGGCCATGTTGGCCAATTCAACCTTCTAATAACCCTTCACCGTAAACTATAACAGTCTTTACTATCTCTGTACTGTCACTCTATACTCAAAGGGAAGGCAATTTCATTATAAACTCCTCCTAGAATCACTCAGACACATCAAACATACCTGGATGGTGTCCTTCAACCTTCACACCTTGGTTCTTCATCACCTTATGCCCAACTCACCTTTCATAGTAGCTCTTAGAGTGATCTAATTCACGGTTACCAGCTGCACAGTCTAAACTTGCTTGAATTGAAGGCACTTTTTTCATCACAACACTCCTAGAGCCTTCAAACACATTTATTATACCCTATTCTGCCTCCATGCACAATCTAGGATCATGACCTTCAACATATATGCCAAACTCTGTCATTTTGTCTCAAAATCTGTGGACTGTATTTGCCCATTTAGAGCTCGAACAACTGTTAGAGAGATCTTCGATGGTATCTAACCAATCATCTCGAAACTTTCGGGGCTTCTTACTAATGCCCAGACAGAGAAAAGTTGAAATTTATGGTCATTTTCATTGGTTCAGTCACGAGATATGTAAATCCCTAGCTCGAAGGCCGTGAGCTAACACTTGGCTATACACACCAAATCGAGCATTGTCAAGAACTATAAAAATTGTGTTTATGATCCATATTACCTACACTAACTTTCCACCTTAGCAGTCAAAGGAAATCCCACGAGTAAATGTCATGGAGGGTTCATGACCCACTGTCCTCTTACAGGTTTCATGCACAGTCCCTTAATAACATACAAAATTCACTCAAACAACAACCAAACTTCTTTATTCAAACTTCATACATGCTTAATTACATTGAATACACACTTCTTTTTCTCCTTGACCTCGAGTCTCTTGATTTAGACTGAATTTTTCTATCTTAGAATGCTCCTAGTCTTGTTCCTACAAACCCTCAACTGCTCCTACATGGACTCAACAACCCTATCTTGACTCAAAAGCTTACTAAACATGTAAAGGGGATAAGAATCACCCTACAACTCCTCTTGAGCACGTACACAATGATCTCCACATGATGACATGGCCTTCATGGCCTTATTTAGCTTATAATTACTTGGATAAATCTGAATATCAGCAGCAATATAACACCAAAGAACACCAAATTGTAGATAAATGATCACAATATGCAAGTAGAATAGCTTAGCCACTTCGAGGGGGCAACCTCCAAACCATACAATAAGACTCAAGTGTTCAATATGATGATTAACTACTCCTTACTACCACCTATATATACCATTCCTATGTTATGGCCAACACCAAGGCCGACCTACTAAACATATGAAAGCATAAATGAATAACATATGACAAGAAGAGAGATTATGTAAGCCACAAGTCGGCACTACATATCCAATATAAGCTATAGGACTAAGGGCGTAGCATGCCCCTCCCCTTCAAAGCAACATTGTCCCCAATGTTGGCCAGCCCTGATGTTGCTGCAAAAATGCTTCATCTTCCCATGTTGCATCCTCAATATTCATATTCTTCCACTTGATCAATACTCGGTAATGACTCTGGTCCTCAATCTTTTGGTGTGTGTCTGAAGAATACCTTCAGTTCCAATATGATCCTTCCTCCTCATCCAGTTCAAGAAGAACTGATCAATTGAAATGTGTTGCCCAATGACTTTCTTCAAGCAAGAAACATGGAAGACTAGATGTATTTTACTTCCTTGAGGGAGCTCCAACTTATATGCCACACTACCAATTTTCTGCAACACTTGGTAAGGACCATAGTATTTAGGTGCAAGCTTATTATCCTTCTTCTTGTTTTTTAAGGACAACTACTTATATGGCTATGCAACCATACAAAAACAAAGTCTCCCACTTCAAAGTGTCGCTCACTACGGTGTTGATCAGCTTGTTGCTTCATGCGGTTTTGTGCCATTGCCAAATTCTCTCTAAGGCTAGAGAGTACCTCGTGTTGGTGTTGAATGTGATCTTCGATTGCTCTCACCTTAGGTTTGACCTTCAAGCTAGAGATGAGTGATGGAGGATGGTACCCATAAGTGCCAAAAATGGAGACATTTTGGATGAAGTATGAAATGAAGTATTATACCACCATTCTGTAAGTGGCAACCATTGCACCCAACGTTCTTGTTTATCTAAAGTAAAACATCAAAGATACCCTCTCAAACATTTATTTACCACCTCATTTTTGCCCATCTGATTGGGGATGATAAGATGAACTTTGGGCCAATTGGGTACCCAAACAAGAGAACAAATCAGTCCAAAAATTGCTCGTAAATATCGGATCACGATCACTTACTATAATTTTGGCGTGCCATGGAGCTTTTGAATTGTGTCCATAAAAGAGATGGCAACTGTACTAGCTGTGAAAGGATGAGACAGGCACAAAAATGAGCATACTTGGTAAGTCTATCCACTACGACCATGATGACGCTTTTCCCTTCTAATTTAGGCAATCTTGTGATGAAATCCATAGATACCTCTTCCCATCTCTCGCTAGGAATAGACAAGGGTTGTAGGAGACCCGGTGTCTTAATGGTCTACCCTTATTACATTAACACACCAAACATTTTGCCACAAATTTTTGAACATCTCCTTTCAACCCCTCCCAAAAGAAATCTTGTTTAACTCTATGATAAGTTTTCAAGAACCTAGAATGGCCACCTAGTGGAGAAGAATGGAGCTTTGAAATAACATGGTGTTTAAGTGTAGAATATATATATATGAATGTATGTATGTGTATGTATATATATGTATATGAATATAGCTATTACTTATTATTCAAAAATGCATTTATATACATCTATATACACGGATTTATTTCTATATATATATAAACATATATTTGTAAAAGAAAAGAGATTTCATTTCATTTAAACCAAATAACAAATCCTTTTCGGATTAGGTGTAAGGGTTTTGAAATTCAATAATATATATATATTCATCACCACTCCCAAAAGAAATCTTGTTTAACTCTATGATAAGTTTTCAAGAACCCAGAATGGCCACCTAGTGGAGAAGAATGGAGCTTTGAAAGAACATGGTGTTTAAGTGTAGAGTTCTTACACAAATACAACTTGTCCTTGTACCACAATGTATCATCCTTCCATATAAATTTTTCGGATATGGTTGGATCTTTCTATAGATTCTGAATGAGAGTCTGGTCTCTGCATCTTTCTGCCATTCTTCCCTTGCTTGATCTACCCAATCTGCCTTTTAGCATAGAGATGGCACATAACAATGCTTTTGTGGTCTCATCCTTCCTAGATAGTGCATCAACGACCACATTTTCCTTCCCTTTCTTATAAATAATCTCAAAGTCATAACCCAACATCTTTGTGACCCATTTTTGTTGCTCTTCTGAAGATAGTCGTTGCTCCAAGAAGTATTTCAAACTATCATGATCAATTTTTACCTTGAAGTGTCTACCCATCAAGTATGGTCTCCATTGTTTGATTGCATGTAAGATTGCCATCATTTCCTTCTCATATGTGGGCTTCAACAAATTCTTTCCTTTTATTCCTACTCTCAAATGCTATGGGATGTCCTTCTTGCATGAGTATTGCCTCGATCCCATTTCTTAAGCATCGCATTCAACTATGAAGGTCTTGGAGAAATCTGGGGTTGCAATACTAGGGTGGTGCACATCATCGCCGCCTTCAATTTTTCAAATGCCTAGAACGCTTCCTCATTCCAATGAAAGGAGTCTTTCTTCAATAATGTTGTGAGTGGTGTTGCTATACTGCCATAGTTCTTTACAAATCTGCGATAGTACCCTGTGAGACCTAAGAAACCTCATAATTGCTTGAGGGTTCTTGGAACTTCCCATTCCACCATGGCCTTGATCTTGCGAGGGTCCACCTTAACACCTTCATGAGAGACAATATGGCCCAAGTATTCCACTTCTTGTACCCCAAAAGAACACTTCAAGGCTTGGCATATAGTTGATGTTTCTCGAGGGCTTCCAAGACTTGTATTTACATGATGTAAATGTTTCTCCCATGATTTGTTGTAGATGAGGATATCATCAAAAAATACCAAGACAAACTTTCGTAGGAATGGTCAAAATACAAAATTCATCAAACTCTAAATGTGGATGGTGCATTAGTAAGACCAAAAGGCATCACTAGAAATTCATAATGCCCTTGATGAGTTCTGAAGGTTGTCTTATGAATATCCTCTTTCTTTACTCTAATTTGGTGATACCTAGAACGAAGATCTAGTTTTGTAAAATAAACTGCACCATGCAACTCATCTAACAAATCATCAATGACAGAATAGGAAACTTATCTTTGATAGTGTACTTGTTAAGTTCTCTGTAGTCGGACACATGCGCCACCTTCCATCCTTGCGATGCACCATCACCACTGGAGCAAATAAGCACTTTGACTATGACGAATAATACCCATTTCCAACATTTCCTCAACCATCTTCTCAATCTCACTCTTTTGCACATATGGGTATCTATAAGGCCTAATGTTGGGGGTTGGCTTCTGGATTAATGAATGGCATGATCATGATCTCTTTCAAGAGGCAATCCTCTAGGATCCTCGAAGACAACTGCATGTTTATCAATAACCTTTTGAAGATCAAGATGCGCTACTATAATTGGTGGTTGAACTTCCATGGAGAACAATCATGCTACAAATCCTTCACCCCCTTTTAAGAATCTTCTGCATTTGGTGAGAACTAACCACGAGGAGTTTTTGCACTGTAGTCCTCAAAGTTCAAATTGTCTTCCCTCATAATGAAAGCGCATGAACAACTCCTGAAATTTAGCTCTATGGTGCCCAAAGTTGTGAGCCACTAAACACCTAAGACAATATCAGCTCCGCCCATGGGAATAGCGAACATAGTGGATTCCATTGTGTAGTCACCCATCATAAGTCTGATTTTATGGCATTTCCCTAAACATTGGATTGCCACCATCTACAATCATTACTTGAAATTCAGGTGTTGGGTAGATGAAACAATTTAGCCTTGTTGTCAACTTATTATTGATGAAATTATGTGTGCTCCCCAAATCAATCAATATTGTCACCTTCTACTTCTTAAGGTAACCCATGACCTAAAGGGTTTGTGGAGTGCTAATACCAAATAGAGCATGACATGATATAGTCGGTTGGGGCTCTTCAAAGTCTTCCTCTAGTTTTTCCACTTCATCACTTGATGTTTCCTCATCTTCTTCCTCCTCACGGTCCCTTCAATGTAAAACAATTTCTTCTCAACATTTATGACCTAGTCCATATTTGTTGTCACAATTAAAACATAACCCTTTTGCTCTTTTTTCTTAATTTTGTTGAGGTGTCAGTCAAACTAGCCGAGGGTACGATGGTGGCAAGGTGCTACGGTCTTTTATGTTAGTGAAAGTTTGCCTTCTACTGGAGAGAAATTTTTCCTCTGCCCTACGTGCCATGATAATAGAATCGAAACCTTAATTGGATTAAACATACGCACCTCATGCTCAATGTGGTCCTTAAGACCCCCAAGAAATAGGTCATTCAAATTCCCTTCCGTAATATTCTCCACACACAAGGATAGGTTTTGGAACTGATGAACATAATCCTTGATTGATCTTGTTTGTCGTAACTTTGCTAATTGGCTGAAGTAATTCTCTAACACACTAGAACTATAGTGCAATTGCAGCTCTTTGGTAAAAAAATTGTCCAAGTGACACTGAGACCATTCTTTTGCCTTTGAGCACATAACCATCGATACCAAACGAATTGGTCAAGTTCGAGATACAAGGATGCCATGGTCACCTTTTGTCCCGATGGGATCTGATGTAGATCAAAGAAATTCTCCATTTGGTTAATCCAATTGAGTGGATCCTTTCCATCAAACTTACGCATTTCCACTTTCGGCATCATGTTACGGGCCTGCAAGAGTATTTGTATTTGGATTGGGCATGCTCAAGATCCACCCTGGCTAGTTTGTCCATTACTTTGACCTGAAGATCCACCTTGGTTGATATGAGTATGATTGAGTTGTGGCTGATTTGGAAGAAGATGATGACCCTTCATATTTGTATTGAGTTGCTTGCATGAAATCATCCAATCGTTGTTTATTTTCTACATCTTCTTTGTTGGCCATCTTAGACTATAGGATTCGCAGATCATACTCAAGTTGGCTTACCCTATGGTCCGTCGAGTAAACCCTAGCCCTGAGGAATCCATGTAGTTACCCCTTCTGACTCCAACTCCTCAACTATTATCTCATCCTTGTCTGGAGTTTTACCCAGAGTGATGAGATTCTTTTTTCTCTCTGTGGAAGGCCCCGCCATGATGCCCCAAAATAGTAGGATTTAGGGATCAAGGTCAAAATTTAGGGTTTGGGATTTCGATAGGAATTCGGCCAAATATGAACAAACTTAAAGAACAAACTCAAACTAATTTTTATCTTCTTTTTGAAAATGTAAAGAACTTGGAAAAATTCCACAATTTGCAGTCGATAGAGCAAATTTATCAAAAACCCTAAAATTGATATAACTTTTGCAAAACAAGTCAAAATATCTTGAAATTTGGAGAGGATCTTACTTGACTTGATTTCACAACCCAAAAAAATTGCAAAAAAATTTGGTACAATTTGGAGATATAGCCGAGTCTTCGCAATTAGGGTTTTGACGTAGTTCTGGCTGAGATCAAGCTCTGATACCACTTGTAATGAAATTACTTGGATAAATCTGAATAGGACGCCATGGTGTGTCGGAGGAAGGCAAGGCCTCTCTGTATGCCTAGTGGATCGTCAGATATGTGGAGGGGCCCCAAGACGTGCCTGAGGTGGGGAGCCGTGAGTGTGAGAGAGAGTCCCGAGACCTAACAGATCTAAGCTAGGGGTCCAGACTCGTGTCCAAGTGTCGTTTGGTACCTCTCACTAGAGAGAGAGCACCGGGAAGAAAGAAGTGATCAGACTAGTATTCATCCATCTGGGAGAAGGGTGGAGGAGCTGTCCCGAAGCTCCGAGGACCTCCTCGAAGGTAGAGAGCAAAAGGCACCTTCGATCATAGTATCTCGAAGAAATCTGTGAATGAAGCTCACGGAATAGGTAATGGAATCTCCCACAAATCTCATAGTAACAGACACCGGAAAATGAAGTGTTCTTCAGTTTCAACCTCCTGGAGAGAGCAAAGCAGGCAAGTCCACTCCGAGTGGTCTAAGTGATGATCAATCTCCACACGAAGTCGATGTGAGCCCACTCTAAACTGACCCAGAGAGATACGAAGGACTCAGTAACCAATGTCGGGAGATGTACATGGGTCTAATAATGACCCCATCACGGATCTCAAGAAAGTGTGCCGCATAGAATGACATCTTCGGATGTAACCCCCCTGGGGTTGGTCCAGGTGTGCTGAATGAACTGTTTGTAGATATCATCTCTGATTATTCTATGAAGGTCATGTTGGTTCTAAGGAGATGGGTAGGGGCATCCAGAGAATAGCTGAAGGGTGGGAGACGGTCCATCTAGGATGCCAATGGACTCAAAAAGGCATGAAACGCGGCATACCAATAACGAAATCGACCACTATGATCTAAGGATGTAATAGCTTCGTGAGGAGCAAGAGGCGGGTAAATGTACTTGTCCTGTCACAAAAGAGCCGAAAATCCATGGCTACAAAGCAACAAAGAACACAAGGTGAAGATGGTCTCCACTCGAAAAGGGCGAGCTCCAAACTCAGCAAGAATAATGTTGTGAGGAATAGATTCTTTGCACTGATAATACGTCTGAGCATGAGGATCTAAACATGCTCAATAGTAGCCCAATCTGAGTCCAAAAGAGAGGGACCCCAAATTTCCGAACCATACAGAACCGTGGGCCTAACCAATGAATCGAAGAGGGACATCTTGGAAAGAATGTCCTGAAAGTGGTGGCGGAAACACTATCTCTCAAGAATCGCCAAAGAACCATACCCCTTATTAACCCGGGGTTGGAGAGCAGGACGGAGGCTAAAACGAGGTCAAGAAAAAAAATCCCCAGGTATGTATAAGAGCAAGTGATCTCAATCTCCTCACCCTTAAAGAAGTGGAGGTCCGAAGTCTTCAGAAAGTTTAAAACCATAACTTTGGTTTTCCCAAGGTTCACTATCAGCTGTCGATGATCACAAAATAGGGCTAAGGCATCCAGCTACCTCTGGAGACTCTCTGCAGAAGAAGCAAGGAGAACCACGTCATCTACAAAGAGGAGGATGTAGATTAGAACATGGTGCAGAAGACACCCATCACCTTCCTGGATGTGATCCCTGAGAAAATCCTCAAGCTCATCAATGTAGATCCCAAATAAGGTAGGAGAGAGGGGGCAGCCCTGTTTGACTCCAATGGTACTCCTGATGAAGTCAAACAAGCCAACAAAGGTGTGAAGGCGGCAAGGACCTCCTCATAAAGGCGTATAATGGTTGTAAGAAGAGTCTCGAAATGCCTGTCTCTAAGCCTGCAGAAAAGGGCTTCCCGTGGAACTAAATCAAAAGCTTTTCGAAAATCCACAAAACAGCAGAAAACTCAAGGAGCGGTGGCGAGCCTCCTCGATGATAGCCCAAAGAGTGAGGATGTGATCGATAGTCTGGTAAGTCAGCTCGAAGCCCGCTTTGACCCCTACCTCTACAATGGTACTGATCGAGGAACTGAAAGCTGCAAATGAAGAACTGTAGCATAGAGCTTGGAGAATGTGTGACCCACCATGATAGTCCTGTAATTGTTGGGGTCAGAAGTAGGCCCCGACTTGTGTATGGGGTGGATAATGTGGTGGGACCAAGACTCGGGAAACTGTGTGCAAACTATCTCGATCAAGAGGTCCACAAGTAAACTAAGAAGCGTCTTCCACCCATATTTGAAGAGTTCCGCTGGAACCCTTCCTCATCTCCTGCTTTACTGCAACTCATAGCTAGAATGGCATTCATCACATTGGTGTGGGTGAAAATATGGCAATGGGAGGGAGGGGAATGAACCTCGATGTGAGGTGGCCAAGGAAGTCATAAAAGTGGAGTTGTGAGTGAACATGAAATTGGGATCTAAGTCCAAAGGTAAAGGCAAATGACGGGGAAGAATGGTGCGCCAAAAATGTTTTGGGGAGTGGATAAGTGACAAACGGAACTCTCGACACCTATGAGAGATAAAGGTGTGTTCATATATATATATATATATATATATATATATATATATCATTCATATGCTATGGCCAACACCAAGGCCGACCTACTAAACATATGCAGAAAGCATAAATGAATAACATATGACAACAAGAGAGATTATATAAGCCACAAGTCGACACTACATATTCAATATAAACCATAAGACCAAGGGTGTAGCACTCTTATTTAAGAGAGGTAATAGGGTGTAGAATATATAGATGAATTGATAGGCAAAAAACATATATGTAAATTGTAGATATTGAATAGAGGTTATTTTGAGCTTGTCGATCTAATTATGTGATGTCCCTTTTTTGGGAGAAGATCGAAAATGCCACAAATGGATAGAAATCAATTCAAGGAGAAAGTCATTTTGAATCAACCTCAAATAACCCAATGTCGGTTAATTACAATCCAAAATGGGGTTGGAAGTAGCCAAGGTGGAGGATTCGATGGGCGGATCAATTGGAATTTAAATCCTCTTAATTCTGATTGTTCTAACAGCAGTGATTAAATAAATGAGGCTTGCATAAATCAACCTGAAAACTTCTAAAATTCATAACTTCATCAATACTCCTTTTCACATGAAACAAAGTGCACAATAAACTTGGGATTTTTCCCTTTCCAATGAACTAAAGATCAGATTTTTCTGAGCACTAAAACCCCTTCAAAATAGCACTTAAATTCTAGATCTAGGCGCTAGGGTTAGCAGAAAATTATTAAATTAATAACCAGCACTTCCCTCAATTGTTTTCACCCTCCAAAACCTTGTTTTGATGCACAAAAATGCCAAGAACAAATCTGAACTGAAATCACAATTTTTAAGCATCAAAATGTGTCCCAAACAATTAATAATCCAACCCCAGACTGCTGCAACTTCTAAAATTATTTCCCGCTTAACCAACCAAGCAAAAGCCTTCAAACTTTGGATTTTGGGCCACAAAAATATGAAGAATAATATTCCAAAATTAGTTTTTGCACAACAAACATGAAACCCTAATTTTGCCCTAAAAAGTAGGTCACCCAACACATTTAGGGCATCAAATCATCTCCAAAAATTATGAAATTAATTGCAAAACACAACAGATCTGAAATTCACTTGTTTAACCATCAAAACATGCAAACAAACTCAGATTTCCTTCAACAATCAATTCGCTAGGGTTAGGAACACTTTCCCAATCAATTCGCCACACAATAGATGCAACATACACACAAATGGATCCTTAGCAAAATCAGATTTACTTCAATTCCAAATCGAATGAAATGAGAGAGAGAGAGAGCACAATGAAGAGCTAGGGCATACATCCCATTTCTCCAAGCATGGAGTGATATCAAATGATCAAATCAACATGAGGTGAAATGACCCCCTCACATCCCTTAAATAGACTTCCCAAAGGGATCGACCCACTTGGAGGGAAAATACACTTTTTAAATTTGCAATTACAAGTTGGATAGCCAAGTGGCCCCTTTTACCTTAGTTTCCCTCCCATAACATTTAATATGCTAAGACTATGTGCACTTTATTATTTTCTAATTAAATAATAAAAAGTAACTAACCTATGTGCACATTTTTAAACTAACTAGAGACTCCCACTTGTAGCGCTAGGCATGCCAAGGGGTTACAATGCAAATAAAAGAGATGAACAGATATATTAGTAATGCCCCGGAAAAGGGAACATTACAAATTATGCGATATGTATAATTAGTTTCATTTTAGTCATATGATTATGTTATGCAAAGTAAGTTGGTTTGAAGTAAGATCTAGTTGTAGCATAGGAAGGTAATGAAGACAACACAAATGAAATCAACATGTTGATGTCACCATGTACCTAAGATCAAGCTATGGAGTGGATTTGTCCATAGACCCTTGAAACATGGTGTTGCTTTGCAAGTCAGGGGCGGTCGGAGGGGGAGGGGGGGGGGGATAGGCACAAATTGCTTAGATGGATACTCAAGGGAACAATGGGCATAATGAGGTTATGCTCATGAAACTCCATATTTAAGCTCGGGGTAGGGTTGTATTTATAGGATTTCAAATTGGGATTAGTCAAGGAAGGCTAACTAATTTGATTTAGGGACAATGAGTGATTAGGCGAGGGAACAAGAGTAAAAAGGTTGTTGGATAGTGCAGCACTTTGAAAGTGAGGGAGAGTAAACAATTGACCCCATTATTTTATTCAATAATTCGGGACATGGAGGATAATGGAGGATTTGATCATAATATTTTATTTAATGGTGGGAGACATGGAGGATAAATCATAATATTTTATTTGGTGGTGGGAGACATGGGGATAGTGGAGGATTGATGTGGCAAGTGATGTGGATGGTGATAAAGATGGTGATATGTAAGATACGTTTAAGTGATAACACTAATGAATTAGTTGATTAACATCTATTAATTAGAAGTTAATCATTTATGGAATTTTGTGGGATGCAGAATTAATTGATTCATGTGGTGGAGTAATTAAGGCTATATTTGCCCCTTTCGAAGGTTGTTGAGCTAGCAACGCCCTTTCAAAGAAAGTAGACAAAAGAGATGGATGAAAGGAGATGTCCCTAGTCATAAGGCTACTAGAAATAGGCAAAGACTTGGAAATGTTGATTTACGGGCCGTATTAGCAAGTTGTATGAAGGATCGATAGGCAGATTTCACAAATAGATGATACTTGGAAATGTTGATCAATAGACCACTTCAATGGGTTTTGTGAAGGGACCAATGTAATCGATTTTGCAAGATATGACTATATCAAGAGATAACGTGCCTAGTGGCATCATTGATGATTGAAATATTATTTTTGAAGCACAAAGTTGAACAAAATTTTATGTTTAAGTGATTGATCATGGATATGATGATGGTCTTCTCAAAAACAAAAATGTGATGTAGTGATTGAGGGTGGATATGATGCCCCCGAGAGGGTTAGCGAAGATGAAAGATATGGCAGGTCTCTTGAAAAGAAGAGAGAGATGAAGATGAGACAAGAGAGAGAGAGAGAGACTTGGTTGATGAAAAGAGAATAGAAAGGTGATGAAAGGACCATGTTGGGTGATCAAGAGGGAGACGCATTCAATTGGCCTTGATGTTAGATGAAAAAGATGATGGGAGAAGTAGGAACAATGATTGTGATGATGTGTTGAGGGACGATGATGGATGTGTATATGGTGATGGTGAAGAGAATAGGTTTAGTCGACGAAGAAGAAAATGTGAATGCAGAATGGGCGAGGTGAGGGAATGAATAATGAAGGTTTGTGGGGATGGGTCGTGATGCTAAGAGTGGGAGAGAGTAAAATAGAAATGTGGCGAAAAGAAATGAAGGCAATGGGAAAAGGACAGAAACAAAGAGATGTTTCGAGGAGGGGTGTCAATGTGGTGTGGCTTGTGAGTACAGAATGCAGGACCACATGGAGATACATGTGGGGAAGATACAATCTGGTGATTCAACCGGAATGGATCAATGAGCAGCTACTAAGGAAATGTCATGTGTAACCAGCAAAAGATGGAGAGCAAGCTAAAAACAATGATTGGACAGAAATGATGAGGGACGTTGGTACAAAAAACTGGAGTAAAAGGTAAGATGGAGGGGACAGATATAGTGAGGGGTGAGAATCATCCTTGATGTTAGGAGACAAGATAGATAAGATAAGATAAATATATTAATGTCCAACAAATGACCACAAAAGTAGAACAATGGGACTACACAAAACAGCAAGCACCGAGACAAGGCAGAAAACCAAAGAGTTCCCGAGAAAGATGAAATACAAAAGCCAGAGGAGGTGGCCAACAGGAAGAAGAAACCACACGCACCCAAAATAGGGGTGGAAAAACAAGTGAGAGGAAGAAAGGGGGAAAGATGACTAAGGAGAAGAAAAGAGGAAAGTCCATAAGGAGATAGAAGATACAACTCTCCTAACATCCGAGGCCGACTAGAAGAAGTTGTGAATGGAATGTCGACCAGCGGAAGAGAGAGTCTTCCTATTATGTCGTTGTCTAGATACGGTATTATCCCTTTGATGCCTGGTGGATCTCGTTTGTCTCCTGGGGCCATAACTAGTACGGGCATTCCTGTGATGACTCAGAGAACCAAGGATGGTGTCCCTAGGCTGAACAATCTAGAGGAAGAAGCAGGGATGGTCTCACCAGGGCGCTTAATGCCTCTCTCTATCGGTAACAATATGAAGAAGGAAGTGATCCGCATGGTAGAGTCTAGTCTAGGATGCGGCTGAAGAGTGTGCTCACGGAGCTTCAAAGCCTCATGTAAATATAAAGCTAGACACCTCCGATCCTCAAACTCAAGAAGTCGAAAAGATCATGTTTCCTAAATAAACAGTGAAACCTTCCTCTGATCTCATAGTAAATGGGGCATCAAAAGATAAAAGTGTGTTTGTCTCGATCTCTTGAAGGCTACACAACTAGCGGATCCGGTCCAAATGATCAAGGTCGTGATCTGTCTCACAACAAGTCTATGAGATCCAACCCTAAAATGACCAAGGGAGATGCGAAGGGCATGTGTCCAATGTTGAAGGGTGTACTGAGGGCAGATGAGATCGTCCCTCAGCTCTAAAAAATGCTCAAAGATAAAAGGCCATCTTGAGTCAGAAACCCCCTTAAAATTTACCCAAGTGGTATGGAGCAATTGCCTGTAATATCCTCTTTGATGATCTTGTTCTACACACAAGAACCTACTCTCACAAAAGAAAGAAAAGAGTAGCAGAGAAATTCCCCACAAGAACCTATGCTAAAATCTATCAAGAAGGATAATAGGAAAACCTCCACACAAGAACTCCGCTATAAATAAATGAAAAAAAACACAAGCAGCAAGAGGGGATCCACACAAGATCTTGTCCTTCAAAAGAAGAAAGCATAATGGAATGCATTAGGACATGCATGAGATTAGGCATGGGGGAGATGATGAGCCCAAAAATGGCCCATTTTATACAAGATTTGACATTTTTTTCCTTGCAAATATACGGTGAATCTAAGTATAATCTCTTTACTTATGGTTTATTTAGAATGAAATAGAGAATATATCATGGTTATTTCTTTAGAATTTATTGTTATCTTTTTGTTATCTATTTCTAATGATTATTGGGAAAAAGATGTCAATTTGTGCATGTACAGTTCATACTCTGCTATAATTGTGGAATAAGGAATTTTGAACATTAAGCACCAACGACAACCAGCCTTGGAAGATCTTCAATATATCTCTTACCATCTCCAGAGATTATTATTTCATCATTGCATTAGCTCCAGCAATTCTTTCACTAGCTCTGAAATGTTCAATAGTTCTATGAGTGGCTCCTTAAGCATATGTTTGGGAAACAATGAAAAACAGTCATCAAGAAATACCCAAACCCAAATATGATTGCATATTCTGATTCCTCTCAAAAAAATTATTAAGTTCGAAAAAACAATCATCTTGATTCGAGTTTGTATGCAAAAGTTATAGCCATTTTAAGGTTGCTTTAGAGTCTTCCTAGAATGCTCCAATTCTGAACAAATTCTTCCGAATCACTTCAGCCTTCCAACTCGCCTGGAGTCTCTTTGGGATGCTTCAAAGTCTCTTTGGGATGTTTCGAAGTCTCTTTGGGATCACTTCGAGTTGATTATTATAGCTTCAAAGTTGGATATTAAAGCTCTGAGGATGGATACTAGAGTTGTAAAGATGAGCATAACTCCAAGGGTGGCATTGTTATCTATTTTGGAATCCATTCTAAAAATAGATATTTCTATAAGTATTTTATCATTTGTAAAATAAAGAATCAAGATTCATTTCAATTCTCAACAATAAAGGATATAGTCGGATTGTTAATTGGAGTTAGATAAGCTCTCTCCATATTTTGTGGAGATTGATGTTTTTTTGATAGATTGAAATCATAGTTGATAAGATTTGATAGAAATGTATACCTTAAAATAGGGAGTTGCTTGGAAGCATGAAATTATAAATGCAACCTTCCACACAAAAGAATGTAATCCTCATTTTTGTGATCAACTCTAAGACTCCATTTTGTTCATTTGTAAATAGTTTTAATTAAAATCCTCTTCCTAGGAATGAGTTGGCCACTCATTCCAAGGAAGATGGACGTGTATATTTATGTTTATATTTTTGTTATCCTGTAATTATTTTTGTTGTATTGTTTTTTACTTTGTAATTATTCCTTTGATGTACAGTTTGTTGTAAACTTGCAAGTCTTTTATGTGTTTATTTTCAATTCTGCAATTTCCCTTTCTTGCAATGTGTGTTTCCTTTCGAGCAAGTGTGTTTCCTTTCCTGCAATGTGTGTTTCAATTCCATGCAAGTTTTATTTCCTTTCATGCAAAGTGTGTTCCTTATTTTTGCAAGTGTGTTTTCAATTCCTGCAAGTGTGATTTGTGATTCATGCAAGTGTGGATTTTGGTAGAGAGGACCATCAACAAATATCTCTTTCTCCTTCTGCATACAACCTTCAGACTCCACCCCTGGATTGACATTCTTTAATGTTTACGATTGACAACCCTCATCAAGGATGTTGGGGAAAGAAAGGGGACAAGTAAAGAAGAATGACGAGGAGGAAATATGGGAGGATGGTAGAGGTTTGGACATGTTGATATGCGGGATTGTAGTAGAAGAGCATGAGTAGAGGAGAAATGAGGGGTGGTGAAGAGGATGAGTACGGGGTCGAAGGATGTCAAGAAAGAGGATATAAGAGGAATGGTAGGAAAATGGGTGAAGAAAGAGAAGTGATGATTGATGATCTAAGGGAAAAGAAACCAATCACGGTGACTAGGGATCGATTAGGGACTTAGATCACAATAAACATAAAATTTATGACAAAGCCGAATTAAAAATACGAAATGGAGGATAGTCCTAAAAATGCACTAAAACATAAAGCACGAATAATATGCTTGTTTACAAAGCGATCTTATGGTTTTGGCTTGGCTCCAAATTCAACTGGACAAGTTAGAAGGCTTGCAGACTCACTAGTAAAGAGTTTTCTATGGGAACCGCTATAAGACACCGTTAATCCACATATAACCTGTCAACACACACAAGCAAAATAACTTGCAAAACCAATAAAAACGTTAATGGACGGCGGGATCCCTCCCACTAGGCATGCCAGAATGTACACAACGAAAATCAGCAATACAAAGAAAAATCGAATGAACACAACACAAATGAAATCAAAATGCCAATCTCACCATGTACCTCAGATCGGGCTTATGGAGTGGATTTGTCCATATATACTTGAAATCTAGGTGCTCCAAAGTAGGCTTCCTCATGCAAAATAGATCCAACAACATAGTTTTGATTTGCAAGATGGGGGAGGGATTTTGGGCACAAAATGCTTAGATGGATTCTCCAAGGGAACAATGGGCATAATGAGGTTATGCTCATGAAATTCCATATGTTAAGCTTGTGGGGTAGGGCTGTATTTATAGGGTTTTGGATTGGGATTAGTGGTGGAAGACTAACTAATTTGTTTTAGGGATGATTAGTGATTAGGTGAGGGAAGAGTAGTGAATATTGTCGAATAGTGTTCGAATAGTGCAGGTAATTTGAAAATGGGGGATAGTGGACAATTGACCCCATTATTTTATTCGATAATGGAGGACATGGAAGATAATGGAGGATTTGATCATAATATTTTATTTGATGGTGGGAGAAATGAAGTATACATCATAATATTGTATTTGGTGAGGGGGGGATGGAGGATAAATCGCAATATTTTATTTCGTGGTGGAAGACATGGATGATAGTGGAGGATTGATGTGGCAAGTGATGTGGATAGTGATGACTAGGATTTGTTTGAGTGAACATTAATTAATTAATTGATTAACATCAATTAATTGGATGTTAATCATTTTTGGAATTTTGTGGGATGAGGAATTAATTGATTAATTTGGTAGAGTAATTAAGGTGTCTCCACAAAATAATTAATACAAGCGGTATAAAATGCCACCACAAAATCCACACTATGAAAACTCTAGAGACCAAGTACCAAACATTAGAAGTCGGGAAATCATTGTATCTTATAAATATCTCGTTTTCTACTAAGTTGTAGGATCAATTGACTACTATCGACAAAAAGGTTGATAAAGATATGGCACATTTGATCTTATGCAAAGCTTTCATTGTCATTTCATTCATTTGTTAAGACTTTATTGATTTGTGTTTTATGCACACCATAGGTAATGGAGAAACTCCTCTCATTTTAGGATCGTTGGAACTGATCTAGGTCACGAGTTGCGGTATATGGTCCTCTGAATAGCCAACCAATGGAAATAGCAGCATGGGATGTTAAACCAGCCATGAGGTTAGATGCGATCTTCAATTGTTATTCATTTCCTCTGCAGCTCCGTGTCAAGCACGATACATCTAACAATGGTTACACACAATGATGCTAGAATACGTAAAGTTGATTCGATAAAAGAAACATAAAAAGAGAGAAAGGGTAAGGAGAAAGAGTATTTTCAAACTCCTTGGATGATTGATATCAAACCGCATGTATGGAGAGATCATGAATCCATTTAACAATGCCTAATCAACCATTCATTTCAGTCATAACCAGATTAGGTGAGGTGCAACAATATTTCATACGATGTTAATTGTCTTAGGGACAGCTTATGCTAATCTAGTAAGAAATTAGAAATGAAAGATCAAAACAAACCAAATGCAAAGCAACTAAAGTCGGTGTTGGCTAGATTTTATGCACTGCTAAAAACCTAGGCAGTCATGAGATAAATCTCCCTCATTTAACGGTGAGGCTCCCGTGTAAGATGTTTATCAATGTAGTGGGTATGAATCCTAATAACTATTTATGGGGTTTTACTTTAATTACAAAGCTCATGAACCATAGCTTAGCAATTATGCGTAAGTAGGCGGTTGTTATGAAATATTTTCAGAAGAGGGAAATAATGGAATTTGGGAAAGAAGAAAGGAAGATATGTACTTCAACCAATAGTTTGTAGAGTTGGTCTAATACATGATTAAAGAAACAAGTAGATCTCACAATAATTGCAAGGTAAGGAAATGAATAACTTCTAACCTAAATCTTAGATAACACAAACTTTATCTAAAAATTAAAATAGAAGAAAGAAGCAAAGCACCGTAGACACAAAGTTCTCCGGAAATCCACCTTTTATTCAACTCCGAAGCTTTCACAAAAATAACAGCACAAAGTCTGAAGACTCCAGAATGCTCTAGTGAAATTCTCTCCCTCTAACCCGTAGGCTCTTCCTCTATTTATAGTGTATAGAGAGAAAATACAAATAGGAAGCTTTCAATGAATTGCCGCATGTGGAAACTATGAAAAAGGGAAGCAGTTGGCAGTATTTTCCCCTAGACTTTCTCATTGCATGACATGCATGCTTTATAATTGAAAATGGAACCTTCTATTTTGCGTGTCTGCCACCTATTTCCAAGTAATTAACTTTTTCCAATAACTTGAAGTAACGGCTTTTAAAGCCAATTACCTAAGTTTTACAATTTTAATTGATTACTCAATTACTTTGTCGGAGAAAATAAGAGAAAGAAGAAGAAAGAGGAGAAGAAATTAGAAGAAAGTTGCAACACTCTCAGTCTTGTTCTTCCATACTTTGCATGTTGATCCAACCTGTATTGCACTTTCGCCTCATGAATGATTTGGATGATATCTCTGCCTTGAATCTAAGATGTTTTTTCTCCTGCATGCGGTTGACTCTTTGCCTTTGATTCTCACCAAACTGGATCTGGAAGCAGCTGACTATGATTTTGCTTGCGGGTGTTGCCTTTGACCTGTCTTCCCCTTTTATCCTTGAAGCTTTTGCAATTCTTCTCCAGTACATGCACTAGTAAAATGTTTGTCATAAACAATTCAGACAAAACTCATCACCTTTTATTTTTAATTGCATATGAGCAATTTTGAATTCTGGAAAGCACTCCGGGTGAAGGCAAATATAAGTAAATTCAATGAAGGCTTCAACTGGAAGATTGGGAGCACATGCACAAGCTTCTAAAGGGATTTTACATGCAATGACTTCCTCCCTAACTTTGGCGCCAACCCTTTGCTAAAAATAATTGAAGGAAATCAGCTTTTAGGCATGAAGTTATGCCAAAGTGGGTCACACTTTTTGGCTAGGAAGTGTGGAAAAAACATGAGGGCAAGGAAGTGCGAATATTCACCCTTCCATGCAGCCCCAAAACTCCCACTTTTCACTAAAGTGATTTAACTTACTTTTGTGTGAAAAACATGAGGGCAAGGAAGTGGAAAAATTCATCATTCCAGCAGCGCTAAAATTCCCACCTTCCAAACAGCCCCGAAATTCCCACTTTTCACTTAAATGATTTAACTTTAATTGTGGGAAAAAACAACCTTCCAGGCAGCTCTAAAATTCCCACCTTCCAAGCAGCCCCAAAATTCCCACTTTTCACTTAAGTGATTTAACTTTAATTGTGGGAAAAAACAACCTTCCAGCAGCTCTAAAATTCCCACCTTCCAAGCAGCCCCAAAATTCCCACTTTTCACTTAAATGACTTGTGTGAATTTCTAACCTTCCCAGCAGCTTCAAAAATGTGACTTGGTTTATGACTTCGCTTTTTAAAATTGCGAAAATTGAAAGGAAGGGGCAGCTAAAAAGTGCGACTTGTATTGGCTTCTCTTCCTAGCTTTGGCATGGAAAAACATAAGTCACGGCAGCTCCAAAAAGTGTGACTTGGTCTAAGAAGCATTTGTTTCCATTTTTTATTTTTGGTAAGGAAAACACAAGCGTAGAATAAAAATTTCCATTTTTGGAAAGGGTCCGGGAAGATGTAGCAACAAACACTTGCAAGTGCCATAACTTTCACTCCGTGGCTCTGTTTTAGGTGCCATTTTCTCTAAAAGTGCATATTTTCTTGAGCTCTACGCATTAATGGCAGTATTTTTCTTATCTTCATAAAATCCATTATTGCACCTTTTTGGACCAAGCAACCTCTTGCAATCTCCTCAAGGAATCCTCCTTCCAGGAGACTACTCCTCAATAGATCACATCTTTCTCTCGCAATGTGCTCCCACGTGAGAGGGGCACCAAATGGGGACCTGATCCTAGTGGAGATCCCCTAATTAAATTTGTCAGGACTAGAGGAGTTTCTTCCCAGACTAGAGATATCCGCACTAAGACACGGCCAAGTGCCCCTTCTCATATGCGACAAACCACCGGAGTTCACCCGAGAGAGCTTGTCCCTCCACGGATCATAAAATTTCTCAAATAGCTTCCGATTCCTAACACCAAACATCAGCACATCACCAGATTCTTTCCAACTGGCCTTGGGCAGCGACAGTCGTGAGGGTTGGTGTCGAGGCTTTTCCCTCCACCTCCTCTCCTTCTTTGTACTCTCTTTCTTCTTCTTTTGTTGTTCTCGAGAGACCCTTTTGGGTTTTCCCAGTGTTTTCACGCTTTGCTTTGTATGGTGCAGTCCCATTGACCTATTTTTGTGGTCACTTGTTGGACATTTAATATAATTATCTTATCTTATCTTATCTTATCTTTCCTTATGAAATCAATCACAAGATTTTCAAAATCAGAATTGATAGCTTTGGACAATTGCAACATATTACCTGGATCCCATACCTTATAATGCCCATGAACCCTTGTATCATGAGAGGTCTTCCATCTTTGTTTCTTTCCACCACTATCTTGCCACACATTGGTCAAAGAATGCACCCAATTCATGAGTGGAACATTGTACCTCAGAGTTCTAAAAATACGTTCAGCAACTAATTTCTCCCCCTTTCTTGTTTATCTATCATCCTTGGACTATTTGTTGTTGATATAGTATCCCTTATAATGTTTCCCATATGGAAGTGTCATAGTATGAAGCATAAAACACTTGTTAAAAACACAAAATGACTCACCAATAGCTGTTGTGTTTGGATCAGCAAGTTGCTTGTTGTCTCCTTTCCTTTCATCATCTTGTTTCTCTTGTATCTCCTCATAAAGAAGATCATCAAAAGGTTTACCTTCTATTGCTGATTTAGAAACCTCCAAAACAACACCATCCCTATTGTGACTCATGATTTCAGACTGAAGACAAGAACCAACATCTTTCACAATTTCATGCTCATCAATATTGTGACTTGGTAAATCCACCCCATATGACAATGACTCATTAATCAATACCTTTTGGACTGAACTATCTTTTCAATTTTGCATCCAACAAGTAATGTTTGTTCCTCACTAATACAATTATTTTGCTCATTAGAAGTCATACCTTTTTCCCTTGAAACTTCTTCTTTTTCCATTTGCATAGTGGAATACTCTATGGGTTGCTTCTTCTCAAATTTTTGCATGGGGGTTTTCACTGTTGAGATTTTCTATTTTTCTAGTGCCTTTACTATCTTTCAACTCACAAAATTCTTCAAAGGTCAACATAGCTCTTACCTTGGAACTGAGTGTTGCATACTCTTTACCCCATGTCTCCATGTCATCATCCTCAATTGGTTGTTCCTCCTTTTGGAGAAACTTGGTTTTGCAAATCTGATGTGGAGGCTTGGCGGATGTTCTAACTAATCTAGTAGAGCTTCCTTCACCCTTGTTGCCTTGATTTCCTTGAGATCTTGTTATGGCAGTACTCATTCCCTATATAGATCTGCTCAAATCAGCAAAGGCTCCTATAACGGAGTCTCTTAGATCTCTCTGAGCATCCACCCAATAGGTTTGCAACTCTCTATGGCCTCTGGTGATTACTTCATTCAAATAGCTTATTTTATCTATAGTAGGAGCTCTCGATAGACCAATCACTTCCTTCTTCTCGTCGCTTTCCCGGTGAGGGTGCTAAGTGGCATTTGGTCACGTGTCCGGACCCCCAGCCTAGGTCGGGCCAGTCTCATGACTCCATTCCTTCCACTTGAGGCTCCCTATCTCGGCACATCCCATGTGAGGCCCTCCACATGACAGGCATGCGATCCACCGGGCCTACTTTGAGGCACTTTGCCTTCCTCCCTGACACCCGGCTCCCCGGCATTCCACAATCTCGGCTTCTTGTCATCATCTTGGCGGTGCACGGCGAGTTACTCCCATCCAGCCTTGAGTGCCAGTAATGTTGTTGGGGATGTTGCTCCTTCCGCTCCCTCCCCACACTGTCATCTCTCTCTTCTTTGTTTCTAGTCTCTCGGCCTCTGTTGTTTCCTTCTCCTCCTCTCCTTCTCTCATTGTATTTCGGGTGACCCATTTGGGTCCTCTTGTTGGGTTTGTTTTGCTTTGTACTCTGCAGTCCCATTGACCTACTTTTGTGGTCATGTGTTGGACATTAATAACATTATCTTATCTTATCTTATCTTTGTCTTCGATCTGATTTTTCCCTCTCAAAATGAAATTCGGCCACAAACTGAATATTTTCCAGAAAACCCTAGTTTGCTGCCCTAGGCCATGCGATTTAGCAAAATAACTTTTTCCCACCTCAAAATACCTCCAAAAATTATGAAAATTTGTTTGCAAGTAGATAATGAATAATCAAAATAGGATCTCCAATCAAATTCAAAAAAATATTAATTCTAAAATTTATTAGGCAAAAACGCAGCAGAACTTGTAAATTCAATAACTTGCAAAATACTCCAAATTTATGGGCAAATGATAGCTCAAACAGAGCTTGTAAAATAAGCTTTCAAATGAACCCAAAATCAGAATTTTTCAATGGAGGGAAGGCATCCAAAACGGATATACAATTATGGAACAATGTGCATAAACCCTAATGTAAGTGAAAGCTGGAAATACAATTTCACCCCACTTTAAAAAGCTCCAAAAACACCTTAAAACTGATCCAACATTTCAAATTTGATCCTTTCTCCTTGAATTTAGCTTGAAATCGATGCCCTAGCAATGCAAAAATTGGAAATGGATGCTTCAACAACACTCCCAACAAACAAGCAATATTCAGCCCTTATAGGTTTTCAAACAATTCATGAACCAGCAGCAATAAGTCTTCAACAACTGCTGGAAAACACAACGAACTCCTTGATCCGCAATGGAAACCCCTAAATGGAGAATCCTCACAACATAGAACAAGAATTTTCGTTCTCCTTCTAGATCTCTAAAGGGTTTTCGTCCTCAAGCGATAATCTCTAATGGTTTTCATCCTTAGAAATTATTTTGCAAAGCTTTCAAGCTCAGACAAAAATTAGAATTTTATAAAATGAAAGAGATGCTTACAAAGCCAAGTACACTTGCTTTTATAGGCAAACTTGGCTTAGTAGCCACCCACAACCACCAATCAAATGTCTTTTCCCAAATTTTATTCTTTTTGGCATTTAACTCGTTCCTCAACATGGGTCGCATTTTTCCCCTAGGGGAAATAAAAACATAAAGTGACTTCTATTATTTATTTATTTCTAATTTCACTTTATCTTTTCTCTTTTATTTTTATTAAGTCATTAATAAATTAATATAAGTGATATTTATGAAGTTTCTTTTTAGGAATTTTATAATAATTTATTAAGACTATAGTTTCCCTTTTTAACACCCTTGGCCTTGGGAAACAAAATTGGGCTAAGGGTCTACAACATGTTATTTTGGAGAAAGGGACATTTCATTTTTGCAGATTTTTTACCTCCATTTGCAGCCATATCTAGGGTTATCTACACCCTGGTTGGTGGAGTTTGGTACATTCTAGGGCACGGCTGTTCCGAATCTCATCACCAACAGCTTTGCCATAATTTTAGAAGCCAAGATCAGCTGGTTTGCATAATTTTTGGGCCAAGGAAATTGTATTTTCAGCTATGTCTGAGGACTATCATCTGCAGATTTTTATTAAATAATTCAGCCTTCTATTTTGATCCAATCTGGTATTTTTCTCATGTTCTTGCCCTTATAAAAATTGTTGATCAGTTTGGAAAAGAAATTTAGTTGAATTACTTCAGTTTTGAGTGATTTCCTTCCTTCATGCAAGTCGCCATTTACTAGTAAAATTCAGATCTGCACTATATCTTTTGCTATATTTTCTATAATCTGTATTTGGGGTTTGGGATTTGCCTTAAATCCGTTTGGGGCATAATTTGTCCATTTGGGGACATTACAAAGCAATAAGGAATGACCATACAATGTGTTTTATGGAAAAATAAATTTTAGGGATTAGGTAGACAAGAGTTCATATCAATATCGTTGGATATGTTTATCATCTCAATACGAGCACCACAAAGAGCATAGAGAAACGCTTCAAGAATTTAAGGCATCGACCTATGAATCAAGCAAGAATCAAAGGACCATTAAGGAAATGTGTATGCAGGACAATATGGGTGGGAAAATCATTACTCAAGATAGAAGAAAGATCGAACGACATTATAATGTCTTGTTGTCCTATGTTTTTGCATGGGCAAAATTCACCCAAAAACAAGACTATGCCCTAAAGTCAAAAATTTTATGTCATATCCTTCAAGACACCCCCAAGATCACCTTCCCCACAAAGTCAAGTCCGGTCTTGCCACTCAAGAGTCCATCCGTGATGTCGTCAGTACTCCCTAGGTGATTTAGGAACAAATAAAATCATTCAAGCATGTTGGAGCAATGGTTTACAAAGTGAGTTTTTAACATGCTTAGTAGGGATTTTCATCAACCTTTCTAAGTCAAAGCGCATTATCATCGAGCTAAAGGAAGATCAATATTCATCATGGAGAGGTATTTAAGAACATCAAGGAACTGATTCATGGAAAATTTGGAAAGAATCGGAGGTTTAGGAGCTAGGTGACTAAAAGTTGGTTTTTGGGCTCAAGGAGCTTGCAGACCGAAAAGGTACCTGATCTTCAAGGAGTAATTCCGGGAGCTCCCGAAGGAGTTAGGGACCAAACAAGATATCATTGGAAAGCTCTTTCAGTCCACCACATGGTAAAAAAAAACAAATCATCTTCAAGCATCATACATTTTTCGGGCCATCTCAGTCTTTCCACGCACAACCGGAGATCCCGAGCAAAAAGGAGCCATTCAAAGGTGTTGCAGAGATAGAATTGAGCCTTGGGACCATCACCATTCTTCTCAAAAGGTCATTTGCATTCAAAATCATATAAAGAAGCGCCTGAAGACTCATTTGGGAGCTCAAGATATGGCCTTCTCAAGTCGCTCGTCAAGGTAAGCATATTTGTTACTTAGGCAATCTTTTAGTGGCACAACCAAATGAAGGCGCATTTTCAAGTCCCCTTTGCACCTTTGCAAAGGGACATGAGGTGTAAAAAATTGCACCCCACTCCCATGAAGCCTTGTGGTCACCCATATGACCCAAAAACCTCCTCTCAAGCCCCTTTAACCATGTTGACTAGCCCCCTACCTAGTCATGCATGCGTGACACTTGGCATCTCCAGAGCAAGGCACATTTTCTTGCACCCTTTGTCCCTTTTGCAAAGGGACATGAGGGACATAAAAATGCGCCCCACCCCCTTTTAGCCTCTAGGTCACACATGCGACCATCTCTCAGCTCCTAGGTGCTCCATTTCAGCCCCTCTTCAACTCAACAACAAATTAAAAGCCACCACTTGTCCTCATGAGGGTAAGGCGCATTTTATGTCCCCTTTGCACCTTTGCAAAGGGACGTAAGGTCCAAAAAAATGTGCCCTACCCTTTTCCCTCCTTTTTCACAATATTTAAACGTGGGGACTTAGCCATTTTTTGCATTCTCACCCCCACTTTCTCGTCACGCTATATAATGTTGTCGATTTTCTCCAAAATCCATACACCATTTTTGCCACAAAAACAAGATTGTTGTTAATGCTCTCATATCTTGAAAACACAAAAAGCACAAAAAAATCTGGATTCGAACAAAGAAAAACGGAGAACAAACAAAGATTTTTTGCTAGAAAACCTCGAAGTTCGTGGATTCAAATTCGATCATATCTCACAAAATATCAAACGGATCGGAATGTCATGTTTTGCAGACATTTAGTTTTTCAAAGGCCATGAGGATCCAAGCGAAAAAAAATCATACACAACCCAGATTTTTTACGGCAAGCAAACCCTAGTTTTACCCACAACAAAAAAATAAATTTTTAAAATCTTTCAAACCGGCGATCAAGTGAAGCTGAAATTCCACAAGAGAGAAACCTTTGTGGAAAAACCCATATCAAAAAGTAAAACCGACCCATAGACCCACTTTCCAAAAATAGTAAGCATTCCTACGCAGGACATACTATTTTTGGCAAGTTAACATCGTATGGCCATGTAAAGGAAGTGTGCACCATGGACATCCAAGAGAGAAAAACAAGTGAGCAAAGGAGGAAATAGCAAAAATGGTCAGAAAAGTTTCCAAAAATAGTATAAATAGCCTTCATCACGCAGGACAACTATTTTTGCAGCTACAAAGGGTGATTTGAATATAACAATCTCGTCGAGAAACGAAAGGGTGAAAATCAACTCTTGAAATGGGTGCTTATTATTAATAAGAGTCATATCAAAACAGAGGGAAAACCTCCTCCCAGGGTAACCATTCGTGTTAACATCGCGAGGGATTCGAAACGTGAATCGACGACACTTACTAAAAATAGTAAGTTCACTTTTAAATATGAGAAAGTACGGAATCGGATTGGAATCCAAGTTTACACGCTATTCCAATGGGTGTCTGCAATCACAAAGAAATGGTGATGTTCCATGGTTTGGCGGATGGCGTCGAACTTGCGAGAGCACTCTTCGAGGTCTCATTACTCGGGGTAAAGCGCATCACTTCGTGAGCAATCCTTATCAACAGATGAGCATGGCAAAGTGTCAAAAAGAGCATCGTGCACGGGTCATCTTGGATTCACTTTGGGAAAATCTCAAACAATGTTTTTAAACATTTCATTCGAACCCATGGGGTCTGAAGGATGTAATTCATCTCATGTTCAGGTAAAGCTTCATCAACAAGGAAATGGCAGGGGGAGTGAAGAATCCCCATCCTTCTCTTTTCTCCCCCTCTCCTTTCTCTCTCATCTCGTAGCATAATCATCAGATTTCGACTCACTTAAGTGGCCTATTTTAAATTTGATGTAGAGGGCAAAAGCGAAAAATGACTAAGCGAAGAAGAGAATAGTAAGATAAGATAGATAAGATAAATATATTAATGTCAAAATGAGTTGGTCGATATATCGAAGAAGACCGAAGAAGAGAACCAAAGTCATGAATGGTAATCCCTCTAAAGAGAGCAACGAAAAGAAATGGACTCGCGCATCCTCCCCGATCTCATAGATAGACCGGGGCGATCGGAAGATGAAATGAGTCTCGGGGACGAACCGATCTCCACCTCCAAAGGCTACAGGTCCTCCACCAATGGGTCTATCCATCCATGATCACGAGGTGGTAATCAATCTCCCATGTAGAGGGCAAGAACCGCTGGTCGATATATTCAAGTGGGAGCCGATTCTAAAGAGCCCATCCTCTCGATCTCCTATGGGGCAAAGTGGAAGATGAATGAGTCTCGCCTCCACCTCAGGGCATGCATCCATCCGGTGGCAAGAGGTGTGCCGACTCGAAACCGACCCAAAGCGGATGATGAGAGAGTGTGTACCATCTCGATTTCAAGAAAGTGCTCTGCATAAAAAGACATCTTAGGGCGCAAACCCCCGGGGGTTCACCCAAGTAGTCTGAATGAAGCTCCTGTAGATATCCTCCCGGATGGACCTGTTCAACACTTGCTTGGTGGGCAAGAGATGACTGGGAGCATTCAGAGAATACTGGAAGGGGGGAGACAATCAATCTGGATACCAACTGAGTCCAACAAGGCAGAAGTCTCGGCAAACCAACAACGGCCCCCAGCCTGGGCAATACTCACAGAGGAACAATAGGCGAGATATGGATACCTGTCCTGCTCATCGGAAGATCACCAAACCTCCTGATACGGTGAAGAAAGGATGATATGTCAAATATAGTCTCCAGACGGAAAGGTCGAGCTCCGAACTCTGCCAAAATAATATGTTGGGGGACCGTCTGTTTGCATCTGATGAAACGACGAAGGAGGAGAGTCTGAATCCTCTCAGCTGAAGCCCAATCTGTGTCCAAAAGGGAGGGCCCCCAGCGAGACCCATAGAGAACAGTGGGGCGGATGAGGGAGTTCATAAGAAACATCTTGGAGGAGACGTCCTGGAAGTGGTGCCGAAAACACTGTCTCTCGAGAATGGCAAGAGACCCATACCCTTTGTTCACCCTCGGCTAAAGAGCATGCCTCATACTGAATCTAGGCCCTGAGAACTGGACTCCCAGGTAGGTGTATGTATTAGTAATTTCAACCTCCTGCCCCTTGAAGAAGAAATGGAGGTGTGATGTCCGCAACCCGTTGAAGACCATGACCTTGGTCTTACTCAGATTGACCGTCAAATGCCGAAGATCACAGAATAAAGCAAGTGCATCAAGTTGTCTTTGAAGCCCCTCAGGAGAAGAGGCGAGTAGAACAATATCGTCGGCAAAAAGGAGAATAGAAATCAAGACGTGGTGAAGAAGGTAACCATCCCCTCCCTGAATGTGATCCCGAAGAAAGGATTCCAGCTCATCAATGTAAATGCCAAAGAGGGTAGGAGATAAGGGGCACCCCTGTTTAACCCCAATGGTGCTCTTGATGAGATCAGACAATCCGTGTGCAGTACGAAAATGACCAAGGATGGACTCATAGAGGCGCATGATGGCAATAATAAGAGTCTCAGAAATACCAATGTCCTGGAGTCACTGGAAAAGGGTCATGCGAGGTACGGAGTTGAAAGCTTTTCGAAAGTCTACAAAACAGCAATAGATTTTTGAAGAGCGGTGACGAGCCTCCTCAATAATAGCACGAAGGGTGAAGATGTGGTCGATGGTGTGGTAACCAGGGCGAAAACCAGCCTGCCCTCTGGCTCTAAGCTGCTTCTGCTCCAAAATCTCAGACAACCTGTGGAGGACTGTAGCATAGAGTTTGGAGAAAAATGGCCCACCATGATAGTTACGTAGTTGTTCGGATCAGAAATGGACCCAACTTTGTGGATCGGGTGAATGATATGATGAGACCAGGTAGGAGGGAAGCCCACTCTAACCACCTGATTGAAAAGATCTACCAAATAGGTACCAAAACCTCAAAACCCTGCTTGAAGAACTCGGCCTGGAAACCGTCCACATCAGCTGCCTTGCTACAGTTCAAAATCCTTATTGCCTCTTTGATATTACGGTGAGTGAAGGGATTACTAGGCAAGGTAGCAAGATGCCAATCTGGGTAGACTGCTGCCCCGGAACATCGTAGAGGGTAGAGGTGTGGGAAAAAATGGAGATAGGATCGATCGTTGTGGAGGAGGGGGAGTGGCGGGGAAAGACAATACGCCAGAAGGACCGAGGGTTAGTCCTAAGGGAGGTGGAAAGCATATATCTACGGTGGGAAATGAAGAATCGCTTATTATGGCGGAGAAGGCACCTGTAGGCAACCTTAAGAGTGGGGAAGGAGGGGAGGGCCTAGGTAAAAGCCTGGTAAAGACAACGGTGAAGGGATTTGCACTCTACATCGTACCATTGGTTCATGGGGCAAGATTTAGTAGTACTAGTGGCCGAGGGAAGGGTGGTGGAGCTGGGAAAGGATCTCAGGGCAGCCTCCCACATGGCAGAGGAAAGGCAAGAGTACTTGGCCTCTGCACTAGGCATGTTAGAGAATAGAGGCTCAGAGGGGAGAAGGTCGTGGATGTGGGATGAGTAAGATCCGTAATCCCCTTTATCAAATTGAAAGGAGATGCGAGGTGGGTCAGTGGGGAGGGGAGGAGGGGCGGTGATGATAGGAGAGCTTGCGACCAGAGAGAAAGATAGAACAGCATATGGAAATACTTAATTCATGGAAAACAAAAGGTCACAAGTGGAATATGGAAATGAAGAGTCATATGAGGGAGGTGAAAGGACAATTCAAATTGTATAAATTGGGATGGCTTCTCCATTCCAAGGGATTCCAAGTTTTGAAGAACTATCACTCTATAGCAATAGTGGATTGTGATCTGTTGTTGAACTTTGTGTCACCAATGCACATGAAATAAAATCTACAATTTCTTCCAATTCTTCTTTTCCCTTGCTTTGTACAACTTATGTAAAAGTCAATCAAGGAATAAAGTTTCTGCTTTCCAAGATGTATGAATGTGTGCAGCTTTGTATGCATGGTTTCCTCTCATCGTTGACACAATAAGCATAGTTGGTATGAGCATCTTTTGTTTCTTCCACTTCTCTCATTTATGCACTTTGCAAGCATAGTGATGCAAGAGCTTTGTATCTTCGGTAGATGAATCTGAAGACTTTGTGTTTTAATTCATCGATCCCGCTAGCTTCATTGTTGCTTTCTTCTATATTGAATGTGAAACTATTCCAATTATTGGGTGTGAGCTCTACAATCTACTCATAGCAGTAATCTTCCTTGCCTAATTTCTCTCCTTCCCCCTCATCGTTGTGATTTTCCTCCTTGTACCCCATACAAGCACTTTGCCACAAGTTTAGTGGAGTGTCCCTATGTGATCCCCGGTCAATTTGGCCACCACAACATTTAGATAGGATTAGGATTAGTTTACTTTCAATAATGGGAGTTGTACCATTCAATGTAGAGGGGCATAGCCCCGTGAACGTTGGTGGAGACACCTAATTTGTCATATTGACAAATTTTCTCACCAATAGGTCTAAAAATGAACAATGCCAATCAACGATACTCGAAAATACAACTAGTTACAATAGACAAGTACTAGGGTGTGAAGACCCTACACTATGAAGGTAACTAAACACAAAAGAGAATAAATTGGATTCCCTGGAGAAGAAAATGAAGTCAAAAAAGTGGCAACTTTTCATTGGCACCTTGATCTCCCATCCTATGCATAAACATAGAACCAGATACAAGTTATTGGACTTTGGCATAGGTATTCCATCTTTCTGCTTAGAATTTCTGCCACTGGCAGTGTTGTAGCTAGAATTTCTGATATCATCTCTAAGTAGGATTTCTAGATTAATATATTTGTTCCTTGCCTTTATGTTTTCTTGTTATTGAAACCAATGACTCCATCTTGTAATATAATCATTCTGGCTTCTTCTAAAAAGATGGCATATTCCAAGCGTGTAAATTATATAATAGAAGACACTATAATGTGTCTAAATTTGCTTATCACAATTCTATATTTTCAGCCTTGTGACATGATAATTTTCTAGATTTGTCAGCCATCACGTTTATATTCTTGTAGGTCCATGTTTCATAATAATCCACAAACAACAATTGTAAATTTATAATCAAAACCCATAAGCCACCCGACTCATAATGCTTGTAGACATTTGCAAATTTATTTTAGATTGGCACTCCATTTTTCCAAAACAAAGTTTAAGACTCGACTCAGCCCGTCACATCAGTGAAACAAAGCATAAAATATAATTATACATGTTTAAGTAGCCTGATGTACATTCACGCCAGTATTTGTGACATATCAGTTTATAGGAATACGAATCCTTGGAAGGGCACATCAAAATCACGGGGTCGGCGATTGCATCAATGTCTCTTGGCACATACCTCATAATTGTTCCATCAAGGTAACCAAATCAAACATAACCATGTTAGTGAGGTTAACATTCATAATTTGAACATGTGACTCAAACCAGTTCTCACTCCCATGAGAATTCAATCTTCAAAGGCTTAGAAAAAGACCAATCATTTTTCTAGATAAGAGAGTAGATGAAATAATATCAATGGATGCCTCCTTCCTCATTCTTTCTTACATAAGCATGTGAATGTAGAGGAAAAGATATTCAATCAGAAACAAAAAAACCAGCAAGGACTTGTAAAAGACATAAAAATCATATAATGTGCTTTATATTCACTTGAAGGCAACTTGCACAACGATTCAACACCACCCTACCAACTACGTAAGAAAATGTGATTAAAAAGACAGTTACAAGAAAATGGGGGAGAAAAAGGAAAAGAATCAGCCTTTCCAATGGAAATATTTTTAGTAACATACACCCAGTGTGTGTAAAGTTCACAGTAAAGGAAAAAAATTAACACGCACAATAACCTTGAAAATCTTGAAATATTTTGCATGGCTATTTCATGGGCATCAACATCCTATAGAGACTTTCCATGTTAATACCCAGGGATAAAAACTTATTAAAAAATTAAACATATATAAAATCATGCTTTTGCAGAACAAAAGTCTTACCTCGTAAAGAGGAACAGGATTGAAAATAAGGCAAATTCCTAGAAAGCTGCAAACTGTACCTGCACAAAGGAAATAGGACAAATATCCCAAATAAAACAAAATCAAATGTAAGTATATATATATATATATATATATGTGTGTGTGTGTGTGTGTGTGTGTATGTGTGCACACACGTGTGTGCTACACAAAATATACATCACACCACTTAACAAAGAACAGGGTGAAAATATAAAAATAAGCCTAAAGGACGTGCAATAAGGAATGCATTCTCTAAATTATCCCAAATACGAGAATTGGACAAATATGTATTTAATTAGCTTAATATGCAATTACAATATGCTTGAAGATGATAGATTTTTTTAAAATTCTCTGCTATGGTTCAAGGCCTTGTACTGCCATCCTAATAGTGGCTTTTAGGTACTTTCATGCACATGGATTGATAAGTTGATAACATGCACTTGCTCCAAGTAAATTCCTCCTGGTTGATTTAATTTGTTATGGCTTCTTAATATCCTAAATGCAAGCAATTGAATCCTGAGATCCTATAACTAAGAAAAACTTGGGAGATGGAATGTGGAAGAGAGCTCTTTTAGTAAGGAACCCATTTTTTCCTATGAGATTATTTTGCTCGGGTTAGACATCACAAGTTTATTGCCAAACTAGATATTTCGGGGCTCTATGCTAAAATGGCGACAATTAATTAGTTGCAATACAATTACAATCAAACATTAGACTGTATTTCATTCATGCTCTACCATGTCTATGTTAACTTCATAGTTGTTGATAATAAATATGGCAAACCTGTATGAAAGAAGATGCAAAATATTTTCATGTGCAGTTCTCTTTATAATGAAAATGATCGTAAGATTTCTGACAACGAATTTAATGATAGTGACAACAAGTACCATCTAATGACCTCTTCAAATTGTTGCTTGGAGTGCTTTTTTGATATGAAATAGGAGATCATGTAATGAGTAAAATCTAGACAAAGTTCTACTACTCATGTACACAAATTCAAGAAAAATCCTATCTAAAATGGAAATTATCTGAGTCTACATCAAAAATCTCTTGCTAATAGGACTACGCATAATAACCTTAAGCTTTCGAAATTTTCCCTTATAAAAGATTCTTTGTATGCTGTGACCCAAGAAATGCTCCTCCATGTGCTTTTATTCATTGGCAAGTACTTTTGTCTCTCTATATTTGACAAATAATAGAAATACAAGTCATTTACGTCCATCCATATCAATATTTATATAGATTATTGTAAGGATTGTTATTAAAGCATAGTTAAATTAATTATAGTAGATAGTGTATACACCTAATTTTTCACTTTTCATCTTTCATACATGTTACTAACAATTTCCTTTGTGCAGATAAGGGTCACTGATGCATCTATTTCTTGAGCAAGTGCCTTAAGGGGCCTGCCAAGAATGGGGAATGATTATTCATGTAATCATTATGGGTTAGAGACAGTACACAAAGAGAGTATCGTTATGTGGTCCTAGCCTTAGTTGTCCTTGCACTAGTTATCCTTGTCCCTTTATGTCTCATACACATTGCACTCCCCGACACCTTGCTTGCATCTCACCATTTGGCACTTTGTTCATCCATTTCCATGATCTACGACACTCTTTTTCGCTTTGCATGACACATTACCATCCTTGGCCGACGCCATCGCCCGTGGGAGATGGTGATGATGTAAGGTTTTTCCGGCCGACGCGGCCACAAGCGATGACGTCGCATATGTACTTGCCATATCCAGGACATTTATAAAGAAAAGAAGCCCAAATCTTAGGAATTTTCATCTACTCTACTCTTTTGCACCAACTTCACATCTGCTCACTTAGCTCTTGGTTCATCTTGCACTTGGCTTGGATTGGATTGGACACTCTTCTTCTTGGTTGGATTGCTTGCATTATTGGGTCATCTATAGTGAGTCTAGGACAGAACAATGTTCCCCTTCTCCACCTAATAGTGATTCTCTCTCGATGTGCTGCTTCTCTGGAGAGATAGATGCATCAAAACCACCCTACAAGTACAGTAAGTGCTCTAACTCTCTTTGTCATTTTGCATAGATTAGTTCATTTCCCTTCCCCATTGCTTTATGTTAGCTTAGTGTTACATGTACATTGATGCTAGTTAGCATAGTGTTCTTATTTGATCAGCTCCTTAGCTTTTCATTATCTATATTTCAGTCATATTGTGCATGCTTGCCTTATCTATTATCGATCCATACCTCTTCTCACCCATCTACCGATATCTTAGTAGGGTACTCTCCTTTATCTTGATTGTGGGCCTTGGAAACCCTAGGTTGACCTAGTGTAGGGATTACTTCCCTCTAGATATGCGACCCTAACGCTCATTGTAGCCCCTTTAAATCTATCCATTGTGTGTCGGTTCATGTGTGTCTCCTACTCGTTGCCTCGATACCCTTGTAGAATGGAAGACTTAGGAGTGCAAGTTATTGAGACACATTCTTGGCCCGCCATACATTTTTGGTGAACCCGACATGAATCCTACTGGACCTTCTGATCAAGCATTGCTCGTTAAAAGCACCCATTTGTAATCTTGACCTCATCCAAACATCCAAAATCCACAAAACCTCAAAATTGCCTACACAGACACCATCGCCAGGGTGATCTTGTTTGTTCCAGTATACTCATTTCCAAACACCATCCACCCTATGCAGACCTACTTGCACGGCCGATCCCTTTGTTCCTCCAAATTTGTTTCCAAACGCCATCGGCCTCGTGTAAACTTTTTTGCATGGCCGATTATGTTTGTAACCTCCATCTCAACGCATATTCTTGGCCAAATCATCGCTCCATGAAGGAGTATTCGCACTGGGTTTTCTAACTTTGTTGTGCGAGACATTTCTTGAGATCTATCATCCTGAAGTTGATTTCCCCTTTTGCATGGACTATTGCGTCGTAGGAGCACCTAGAAAGAAGCCTCCTATTACTCTTCCTCTTGTCACTTCTTCAAATAGGACTGTTTTTAACATTGATCAACAACCTAATAACAACAAAAGTCAGCCTAACTATCATCAACCATTAAGTAAGGAAGAGTTGAAATGTCGCTTACTTAAGTCATTTACCGCGATCTTGGATCCTTCTCGACCTATTCCTCATTGGCATGATGAAAGTAAGTTTTGTTGGTGGCATGCTAATTGGGGTCACTCTCATGAAAATTGTCATGCACTACGAATGGTTGTCATCAAGCTTCTTCCTAGTTCCCAATTTGACTATGATGCCATCACTCGGGAACGTTTGACCGAGGTGGTCAAAGCCCGTGATGTGGCTCAACAAAAGGATCGTCATGAAGCTATCAACCAAGCTAATGAGAAGCTAAAAATCTTCTATAATCCCATGCCTAATCACAATGTTGCTAAGAATTCTAAGAAGCAAGAAAATACTACAACTAATGTAGTCGACACATATTATCCTCCTGAAAATACAAATGTAATAAAATATGTAAAATGTGTCATACTTATGTAGAATCAATATCCTGTAGTATTCCAACCTCGGACTAACAGGGTTGTATATCATTTTGTACCTCAAAACCAAGCTTCTCAAGGCAAAAATCTATCTCCCCCAAACACCATCGACCATCCCCTGTGGAAATTCTTCTACAGGGCCGATGGTGTCTAGATTTGTTTCTCTGGGTCACGTACACCATCTCGCCCCTGTAAATGAAACTTGTAGGGTCGATAAGAACAGAACTAAGCAAAAAACAATATTAGAAGTATCCTTAATCACAACTGCTCCTTTTGGCTTTGTTTCTGAGGATTCCCAACACTCTCAGCCTACTACACAGACCAATCATGACGAGTGGGATCCTCTTGAAGCACTTGCCCAACTTCCTAGCCAAGTCCCCTTCTTAGAACTTATGCGTATGTCACTTTCATCATCGTGAGTGTCTCATGACCGCATTGTTTGATATGATCATTCTCTTTATAGTTATTGAGACACATTTTTGGCCCGTCATATAGATAGATTTAAATTATTAAACCTATTATGTCTAATTATTAGGCTAGTTTGTTAGGTGGTTCACGTGGAATAGCAAATGGCTTAGGGATGAGCAAAATATGATAAGGTGATATCCTAGAAAATAGGACATGGCTATTGTATATATCACATATACTCCTCCAAGTTTAAAGAAATTATATGATGAGTATTGATCATATCTCACATTTGGTATTAGAGCACGTGAAAGCTGGGAGTCAAGAGCCTATGATGGAAGGACAATTGAAGTGTTGATTATTGCCAAGAGGCAGCCCATAGCTGCCCCAACTAGTGGCAGTTCACTTTATTTAATTTGAATATACTTATAGTGGGAAAAAAATTAAAGCCATTATAGTTAGTTTTCTCTAGGTAAGGATGATTTTCTATGTGATTAGAGTTTGGAGGAGCATAGGCATCTGTTATTGCTGATATCAGAAGCCTTGGAGCATTGGCTATGTATCATGTGTGCTATTTGTTACTGGAGAATATTTATTCTTGTTTGTGCTGAGTTAAAAACGAAAACAGAACAAGGTGTTTGGGTGCAAAGGCATCTGAAGAAAGGAGTCCTCCAGATTTGTTGTTAAAGAGAGACGCGCCTAGTGGAGTGGCACCCAACAAATAGCAATATATATAAGGGAGAGGAATCTGATTTGACTGATAATCAACAACAGTGGTGTTAATATTTGAAACCAAAGCAAAAGGCGCATGTAGAAGAATAGAAAAAAATTGCGAAAAAAAGAGAGGCGCGTAGCATATTTTAGGCACCCGTGTCAATGTTAGAAAATAGGAGAGAGAACGAAGAAAAACTAGAAGGCATCTGGAGATGTGTGTGTCCGTCATCTATCATGCTGAAAGGAGTTAACAAAATGGTTGGGGTAGTTTACAATTGATCATTAATTGATGAGTGACTAATGTATAATATATAGATACTAATATATTTAATTACCCCCTTAATGACTGAACCGGCGACAAGTTTGTCCCAAAAATTTACAAATACAATAGAACCAAGAAGATAAGTCATTAAATCCGCAGACTACCCCAAGGATATTAACCTAAAATTTGGAGTCCTCTCATGTTTTTTTGTTGTCCAATATATAAGCATTGGTTGAGATACAAAAAATATAAATACAATCATGTGGGCATATGATATATCATGCTGTCCACCAATTGTCTGTAGAATGACCGAATGACCAATGATGAATCATCATTGGCTGATAACTTTAGCCTGACCTCCATAGTATTGAAACCAAAATCTCCAGGACGTTGATCAAATAGAATGCCGATCAATTTTCAACACAAATGACCACATTCATGTACCCAAAAACCTTCAAGCAACACCATGCAGACCTCTTCGTCCATTTCCAATCACGAAACCATATCCACAGAGCTTCTACGGAGGAAGCAACGAATATGTGATCATCTTCGTATTTGGAGAAATAAACATCTCCAAAATACTAGGAAAAATAACCATCTCCACAATAGTAGGAGAAACAACCATCTCCGCCTCATTTATTCCCTCTTGTTGTGAAAATCCTTTCATAGCAAGATGACCCTTGTACTCATCCAAAGTACTAGCGGATTTGCTTTTGATTGTAACCATATCCACCCATTTGTATCTAATGGATAATTCCACCAATTTGCTCTAACTCTAAACTAACGACCTTGTCTTTGGTCCCGTGAGCTAGTGCCTTTCTTCGGTGGTTATTCCTTACACCTCACCATGTAGTGGTTTTTCCTCCCATCTCACCATGAGTAGCTTTCCCTACCATCTTACCATTCGCCTCTCGCACATCCCTGATAGCGGAGCCACCCTCCACAATTAATTGAGAGGCTTTTCTTGCTAGCTCACCATGTGCCTCCCATGCATCCTATAATTGACGCGTTTCATACACTCGCACATGAAGCATTTCAGGTTCCCACACATCTTGCATGGTCTCTTTCCATGCATGCTTTTAAGTTGCTTACATCAAAGTGAGCAAGGCTACATTAGCCACCTCGCCCAATGCTAGGGCAATTACTTGATCCTATTTCACATTTGACACGAGACACTTTGCTTCCCGGATAAATTTACACCAATGTTGGGATAATTTTTTAATTGACTAAAAGACAAGAAATTCTTATGCATATTAGGAGCATACCTAACATTCCTTGCACAGAAGTTTACATTATCCATGAGTATATGAATATCCCTTATCCCTTCTACTGCAGAATCTCCATTAACTAATAAAATCGAATTAGAAATTGCACTAAATGTTACATACTAGTCCCTACGACATGAAAAATATTTGGATGCATTAGAATCAATTAACTTGCAACTAGTAGCACTATCAATTGAGCGTGTTGTGTAACAGCGTGCTCTTCCACAAAATCTTATTCATCTGGAATTGTTGCCTCATCCTATGGCTTTTTGTTGTGTTGGGAAAGATTATATTATTGTTTCCGATAATACTTTTTTATATGCCCAAACTTAGAATGGTAATTGCATTTCACCTGGTTTGCAGAATATTCACTAGAGTTACGTTTCCGCTTCCCCTTTAATTAAGTGGTTAATGCACTCTTTGTTTGTCCAAAACTAAACTCAATTACTTGTGTCTTCCTAGATTCTTTCTACAACAAATAGGAACTGACCTGATCAAACGTAAGGCATTGGGTTTCTGCCATCAAATGTAGAGCCTTCATAAATGTTTCATACGAGAGTGGTAAATTATTAAGAAACATTTTGTTGATGGCACCGAGTTGGTCTTGAAGATCTTTCATCAAAAGAAGATATTTTGATAGGGACCCATCCTCCATCATCCATAAAACAACATACGCTTAAAGTGCATTGTCCAAAGTTTGATACTTGTTCTTCATACTAGTATAAAGTACACTTGCATCAATGGCATTCCGAACCTCGAGAATCAAATCATCCAACATAGATAACTTCAACAACAGCAAGGCCTCCTTGTGACACTTGTCATAATCTGCAAAAGTAGCAATAAGCCTTCCTTGAGTGTCAAGAATGATTTTATTGCAGTACCGATACTCTGCAATTGTACAAACTTTGTGACTCCAGACATTGTAATTACGACCGGTTAACTTTTGTGATTCCAGCAGAAGTGGAGTTTGAATATTGGCCATCAGTTCTGACCTTTGACCCATAAATAAATGCAAACGGAAATGCAAAGTCTAGAATCCATACTTGATATAGTAAAATCAGAATTTAATACATTAAATATGCGAAGACTTATGCCAAATTACTTCGAATTTCTGCAACTGTTGATTGCACTTTCCGTGCCTGAACTTTCAGCACTCTTTCGGTCCTTCCAAATGCAAATTCTAAACTAGAAATTGCTTCTGCAAATCAGAAAATCAACGCCCTAGCAAGTTTTGGTCTGTTTTGCTGACAAATCGTGGAAAACACAACAAAAATTCGTCCAAGGTCTAAAACTTCTGTAGAATATCACAGAGTCTACAACAATGTTTTCCAGCCTACAAGTTTGTTTTCCTCTCACAATCAAAAAATGTTTGGTCGTTTTGTGAATGATTATTTCTGCCCTTTTATTGCCCTGCCTCTTGCACTCAAACTCCTCACGTTTCTAGGTTAGGCAATATCTTCTGTTAGAATATATTGGGCATAATATAATTGACAAACTAGAGATTGAGAAGGGAAGAGCTAATAAGCCTAGATGTGAGGAGACAAAGAGTCTCCTTCCATTGGTGCAGATTCAAGCTTTTCCTATTCTTGCTTCCTTTGTTCTCTTGGTTTTTTCTGGCTTCTCATTCTTGTCTTTCTTTGTGTTTGCTTTTGGTTTTGTTTTATTTTTGCTGGCGGAAGACCTGCCATTTGATATCTCTTCATTTTTTGTGCCTTGTCTCCATCATCCTTTCTCCGGTGAGGCTGCTTGAAAACTTTGGGATTGAGGAGACTTGTTAATTTTGTTAAGCAATTTTAAGGATTAGTTTTTGCATGGAAACAGATTTTGAAAGGCTCGATGAGCCAAGAGTGAAGTTTAATGGAAATAAAAGGTCTGGAACAGAAAGTACCAATGGGGAAGACGATAAGATAGGTGGGAGGCTTGGCATTAAAAGTGGCATGTTTAAGGACCTTAATTTACCTTTTCTGAGTGAAAGCTCCAAAAATCTTTCAGCGAAATTTTGCACAAGGAAGAAATTTACAAACATTCAAAGGCGCTGCATTTGTTCAAGATGGAGGAACAATCCCCGGAGACAGACTGCCACAAGAGGAAGACAAGATCCCAACCCATTTTGAGACCCAGGTGATATCTCCGAATGATGAAATGTTGAAAGACATTTTGGCTGAGGAAACTATCTTTTAAAATGTTGATAGCTTCTTTGTGTGCCTCAATCAGAACACCTAGCCATCTAAAAAAATTCGACAATTGGATTAATTCAATGGGGTGGGAATGGGAATCTACGAAAACTTTTGTCAAATGTTGCAAAAGCTATTTACTTGATTTTGTTTAAAAACTCAAATATGCATACAAGTGCCATTAGCCAACCCCTCTGGAATATGGGTCAATCAATTTTCAAAGCCCTCCCCTGGAACCCTAAACTAGATTGCGAAAAAAATTAATTGACCACCATGCCTAGGTGGGTGGAAATTCAAATTGTTCCTCATATGTTGTGGAATTTCCTGCTGCAACTGCTCAAGCCAATTCAACGTCTAAGAGTGGAAGATTCTAAGGTAACGTTGTCCCATATGATTGTTAGGGATATTATCTCTCTCAAGCCTATGAATTGCTTCCTTAGGCCCTTTGTCATCAATCTCAGGAGTGACAAGTTTGTTTGCCCTGTTGTGGGTCTTGGAAGTCTAAATGCCTATGCTCCATGGGGACGCATCCCCTGGCTTTTTTGGCTCGTTCCCGTACCAATTTTGAAGGATACCACTTTTCACCAGTTTTCACTGAAAGGATCTGGTTGGCTGTCTCTGAGGGTGAACATTTCACCAATACTGTAATTTTTATTTAACTAAGTTGTTTGTCATTGAAGGAAAACGATATTATGGGGACCTGTTGTTTAAGCAGTTGTACTGTAAGTTTAAAGACATGTTTTGGTATTATCTTTCAGATTAATTGGAATTTGAGATGTAAGAAAAACTTTGGAATATAGCTTGTTTTTCTTTGTCTGTAAGATCCTGAACGGGAATTTTCATTTTGAAGGATACCAGTTTTCATTGAAAGGATCTGGTTGGCTGTCTGTGAGGGTGAACATTTCACCAATACTGTAATTTTTATTTCACTAAGTTGTTTGTCATTGAAGGAAAACAATATTATGGGGACCTGTTCTTTAAGCAGTTGTACTGTAAGTTTAAAGACATGTTTTGGCATTATCTTTCAGATTAATTGGAATTTGAGATGTAAGAAAAACTTTGGAATATAGCTTGCTTTTCTTTGTCTGTAAGATCCTGTACGGGAATCTTCAAAATAGAGTGATTATATCTGAAAATGACGATTTTGAATGGTTTTACTTAGTCTATGATTTCTGAGTTGTTCTTTTTTTCGTCTTCTTACTTTTTCAAAAGTTTCCAAAGCTTGAAAACAGTAGATTTTTAGCTGCAACTGTTTCTGGTCTTTTTCTTATAAACGGATAGATGTCTCATATAAAGCTGTATTTGTGATTCTACTGTTGATTTTTCGCTGCAAGAAAAGCTGGAGTAGCCTGATTGAGTTTCTAATTATGTTGAAGGATACCAGTTTCTAATATATTTTCATTTTGATTTTCTATGTTTCAGACATTTTGTAGCCCTTGGGCATTTCATTGTAATTGAAACTTGAATCTTATGTGAAATCTCAATTCAGCTCCAATTTTATGTATTAAAGTTCTATGATGTGTGTCTATGATGAATGCTTTAAGTTTATCAATGTTATCATATGAATATTTGAAATTTCCTATATTTTTAAAAATTTCCCTTATTTTTAATAGCCTGAATCTTATGTGAAATCTCAATTCAACTCTAATTTTATGTATTAAGGTTCTATAATGTGTGTGATGAATGTTTTATCAATGTTATCATATGAATATTTGAAATTTCCTATATTTTTAAATTTTCCCTTATTTTTAATAGTCGTCCACTAAAAAAAGGCCTCCAAAAATCCGTCCCAAACACTTCCCCTCGTCCCCTACCGTCCTGTCCTAGAAACTTGGTGTAACATAGCTAAATGCATGTTTTCCTAGCAAAAACACGGGCACGTAGAAAAATGTGTCCACTTTTGCCCAAAGAAAAGTCGTTTGCTCAAATGGTTGCGACATGTTTGTGGAGTCTTCTCTAATAAAGGATGTTCTGATGATCACTTGATGTTTGTTTCTGCGTGGAAGGTTGTCCCTGTCATGTCCCCTTCTCAAATCTAATCCAGTTAGAAGACCCTTAGCCTATTCTCCATTTCCCATAGGCTAAAGTGGTGGTGCAAGGGAGATAATTTAATAATTTAATCAAGTTGTCCAAAAGTAACTTTAAGTTATATTCATAAAAAGGCAACTTATGTTTTATTATTAAAAAAGTGATTATTATTAAAGCTACGCGACACTAAAATGAAAAGAGGGTACATTGTTTTATGAGTGTTTTTCCTTGAAAAGCGTGAAAGTGAAATTATAAAAGTGGGGCGATTGGGCTCATTTGGGGATCACTTTTCAATCATCTATGTTTAAAGTGTGAGTTTGAGTTTCTATTTCAGCTTTTAGCATCGAAGGACAAAAACCCTCCGGTGAATAAGGCTCTAGGACAATGTAATGTCCCCCTTTTTTATAAAAATTAAAAAGGAGATCAAATCGATTTGCACATATAATTTTAAAATAAAATTTTATAAATTGTTCAAATCGAAATAAAAGGGAAGTTTGACTTCACCTTGAGATAATAAATGCATTTTTAAAAGGTAAATCAAGTGACTAGGCAAGTCGCATTTTCCTGGAAGCATTTAATAATTAATATTTGAGACAAAGTGATTATTCCTAAGCATAGGTCGACTCATATGAGCATCTTTTTAAAATCCCTATGCATTTAATATTTGTTGTTGGTGACTTTCAAGCACATTTTTAAATAAAATTTCCTCCTAGATGATGGTGCCAAAGATGGAGAAGAACTTTGGAGGATATGCAAGCATAAGCTATAAAAGAATGTGGTTACTCCTTTTTTGGCATGTTGACGGTTTATAAAACTTATCTTCATGCTTGGAGAAGGGATGTATGCCCACTTATGATCAAAACAAAAGGTGTTTATTAACACCACCATTTGTGAAGTGTGTGTACCCATATCAGCTTGAAGTAATAAGTTTTTGCAATCATTTCTCCTTATATGTATAAGGCGTCATTTTGGGAGAAGATATAAGCTTGCTTTGAGGGTTTAGAGTGTGATTTATGATGAATATATTTTATTATATGCCGTTGGTTTTTACTTAATGAAATCGACTTGTTTGGGCATGTCTTAAGAGTGTTTGAAGAGATTTTGAAATGATTATAAATCTATTGTTTTAGATTTATTAATTGCAGATCCGAACTGCATTTATTGACTCTTAAAGTGAAGGAAAAAGTGTTGGAATTATGTTGCAAATTTTACCCTAACCTAGCATTGGGTTTGGGATTTTGGGAGCTGTTTTGAGTGGTTTCTAGTGCATGGAAAGATTTGATATTTAATATGAATAGAAGCTCATAATTTTCCCTTTCTACTACACTTGGTTTCAAGTCAAAAGAGTTAGTATTTTGGGAGTTATTAATTTCCCAAGTTTCAGTTAATTTTCAGCAGTATTATTTATTATTTTTACTTCTACCAATTGTATTGGATAAAGGAGTGTAAATACCGATTGGATTGCCCACCTAAACCCTCACCTTGGCTCACTCCAACCCTATTTGGGTTGTATTCAAGTTCGGCACTAGGGTTAGTTGAAGTAAACCTAGGAGGGTTTATCTTCTAAGTTGTTTGTTTTGCAAAGTAATTAATAATAAATCATTAATATCCCACAAGGGGATATTACAGACAAAAACCCTCATGTCTTGTGAGGTGGTTCCATTTAGGAACTATAATTGTGCTTTCAAATCAAGATACTGTCACAATTCAGCATTGTGAGAATCATCACGCAGACTTATCACATTTCCAACTCCTTCCAAGGTTTGTGTTAGGGTTTCTGACCAACCATACCAGCTAGGGCAACAACCATACATCCCTCCATTGTTGACATCATCATTTTCAGCCCTAACATGATTCGCTACAATGGCGCTACTGCCATACTAGGGTTTTAGATCTACTATTTCAGACTTTTGGACATTGTTGATAGCTTTAGGGCATCATTTTGCAGCAGCCAACTTTGACATCATTTCTAGTCAATCAATTCATTAAATGCACGAACAGTCATACAAGTACAGGTTCTACCCTTAGGGTTTGTTGTTTGTAAATGCCAAGTGGGCATAAAAATCTAGGGTTACAATTCTGAATTTTGCATGCATAATTTTGGCTAGGGTTTCAGCCAATATATTTTGTTTTGTACTTTGCATTGCAATCTGATTTTTTAAAAATCTACTCTCTGTGGACGTTCAACCACTTTAATTATTTCTATAAAATCTCCAAGTTAAAAGGGATTTCTATAAAAATTTCAAGTTAAAAGGGATTTATCCTCAAATTTTAGAATTCAAGGTTTATTTAGAATCTTAGATTTAATTTTGCTAAAGGGTTTACTTGAGAAATCCCATAATTTAATATTTCAACCACAAGGTGGCATTACAGCATATTAAAGCCATATTCTTTCCAAATTTACTGGGTTAAATCTAAATTTAATGCAACATAATGGGAAATCAAAGAGAAAGATCTACATATCCAATTGAGGATATCTTGGAGCTAATGAACAGGTGTTTAGAATGGAAAGATCACGAGGCACGAATGAAGAGCCAAGATTTTAAGAACCAATTATTGGAGCAATTTATTATTAGCTATGAAAATCTAACTTCATTTAGAAGATCACGAAAGAAAAATCCTATTCACAAGGCATGGTTAAAGAGTAGTGTAACGGACCAACTTCTTGTCTTTGATGTATATGATAAAAAGTCTGACATCTACAAATCTTATAATACTTTTGAAGAATTCTTGGAGATATATGGAGAAATTAGAAGGTAGAAGAAGAAGAAAGAAGGAAAGTCAAAACCTCAAAATATTGCTAAGGAAATAATCGGGAATCAAAACGGGAGGGATCCAACATGCAGGGTGAGGGTAAAGATCCTTTGATAAGAAAGATGTTTTATTGACTTCTAATGATTGCATTTATATCAATGAAGTCAAGGGGAAAAAGCATCACTAGTTGAATGCAAAGAGCCAAAGATGGAAATAGATGTGCCAATCCATGAGCTACCCAAATGATCTTTCAAAAAGTGACTCATTATGATATTATTGAATTTCGAATAGCCATGTTGATAAACATGCAATTGAGGAGAATGTTGATCCTAACTCAAAAATTTTGAGTCACAAGGATGGAGGTGTTGAGAATATCTCAACAATTTCTAATTCGGCAAAGGAAGGTGAACACTTTGATTACAGACCCAAGGTATGAAAAGGATGGTCATATTTCATATTTGTTGCTTCATACTATGTCATTACAAGATTCTTGTCATCATGGAAAGCATTCTAAAAATGGTGATAGGGTGAAGGATACAACTTGCAGCATAGGGCATATAGATTCTTTGATTCAAGTTCAAAATTGTTTTTGCATATGGGATCTAGGTGATCTTTTGAGGTACAAGAAAGATAAAGGCTTTGATGAGATCAATATCACTATTTCTAGTGAATTCTTCATCCCATGCATTTGGATTGAAAAGAAGTTCATGAGGAATCATATAGAGTATGTCGTGCATTCTAACAAAGTTGTGGAGGATCAATGCTCACGATTCATAGATCACTCCTTGGAGCCAAGTTCTACACTTGAAGACAAGGTTATGGAGATAGTCACAATTGTCGGGACAACGAGATGCTTGATGTTGAAAGGTGGTAAGCAAAATAGATGTCATTTTGATATTCGAGATTTTCTGACTAAGCATGGCATGGTGTTTTTGGAATCAAGCTACATACAAGTTGGCCACCCTTGGATGTGTGAAGGAAAATTCACAAAGGTTGGGATACTACAAGATGGTTTCGCCATTCTTTGCATCATGAAGGTACAACTTGTCAACACTTGGAGTGGACACAAGGTATGTGATGATTCCTACATCATGGGTCTAGGTGAGATATCTTCTTATGATGGTATTTGGTCTACTTTGGATCAGCTTTGCATGGTGTTTGATTTTGCACTTTCAAGATTGCCATTGAGTAAAGAGCACCATCATGAGTTAAGAGTTGTGTTGGATATATCCTTCCTATTGAGGAAGTTATAAGCACCACAAGATCTCAAGGGGAAGTTCACATGAATACCAGAGTAGCACAACATAAGCATGGTGGAGTAACTCCAAACTTGGATATTTGTGCAAAGAATCACCAACAAGACATAATGGGTATGCGTGGTGATGGGTTATCCATAAGGATCTAGAAAAACACACCACTTCATCAGTTCTATTAGCACCAAGAAGGAGAAACAAGAAAAGTGAATAAAATAAGGAAAACGGAGGTTCTGGAAGGAACCACCGCTCATGTAGAGCGGTGGTTTGAGAATCGCCGCCTGCAAGGGTGGCGGTCCTGAAACCGCCACGCGGCCAAGCGGCGGTCCCGAGACCGCCGGTCTCTCAGGGCAACGATCCTAACACTATAGAACGAAAAGAAGAATGGAAAGCGAATGGACGCGAACTTGAAGCGCCCATCCGTGTCTCTTCCCTTCCATGCCCTTTCACATCCTCCAAAGGTACGAGAGGAAATGGGAAGGCCTATAAATGCATGAACGGAGCAAAGAATGATCATTCGAAGATCCAAAGAAATCGAGAAGCGAGTTTAATGAGAGCAGTGAGCAAGATATTCAGTGCTTTGGAGTGGAATTGTAGGAGCAAGGTGTAGAAACAGAAGCAAGCAAGTAATTGGAGAGAAGGTTTACATTGTTGCTTCTTTTCATACTTATTGTAATATGTAATTGTCTATATTAGACCAATAAAAGTGGGAAGAAAGAGCAGTTGCCCTTCCCGACTGGTTTTCCTCCATTGGAGGTTTCTAGGATAAAATTGTTGGTGTTTTGAATTATTTCCTACTCTGCAATTTCCTTTCTATAGCACTAGATAATCAGTCACGAAGCTCTAATTTTTCAAGCAAATCTGTCATTTTCCAAAGTTGAAAGTAGAACAGCATAATTGTGTGATTCGTAGAGTTCCAAAGTAGAAGTTTACGGATCAATGGGATACTACCATCAAGTGATAGAGGAAACATACCTAGGGCAGCTATGAACCAAATTGCCACCATTAATGTTGTTGTCATCACCATTATCAGCCACCACATTATTTCAGTTGCACTCATACAAGTGGATATGCAGTTTTGCAATTGTTGTGCCAGTGTCATGTTGCCGGTTTTGATAATTTCAGATCATGAATTGTTATCAATCATGAATAGCTACAAGTTTGCACATTTTAAGGGGGTCTTATCATTGGATGATGTGGGCAGAAGGTCTCAGCTGAAGGGAACAAACATTTCAGCCACCATAGTTCTGATTCAGGTGAAATTCCAGGTGGTTTGTGGTTGTTGTAACTTGTTTCCAGCCTATACACAGTCTGATTTGCACCATATTTTAGGAGGTACAGCTTGTCATATCATTGAAGGATCCATTGGAACTCAAGGTTTGGGTATTCTAGTTTCTTCATTACATAGGAGGAGCGAAGTGGTGCAAGCAATGGGTTTTCACAAAAGGCAACATCTAGTTAGTTCATTGCCTGTCCATGGTGTCGTCATCTCTATACTAGATTTGGATTTGTCTCAATTGGATAAGGGAGACCGAGGTGTTGGATTACATCGAATTGCTCTAGTTGAACTTCTCCATGTTGTTATTTTGCATTGCTGGCCACTAATGCAAGAGGATATTATTTCAAGTTGTGTTTTGGCAAAAATGTTGAAGTTTTTGGTGACTTTCCACGGAACAATACATTGCATTGCACTATTTTTTTGTTTGCTGAACTTGTTTTATAATATACAAAACAGAAATGATAATGTATCCACAAAAGAACTTACAGAATCTTTTGGTTGGCCCACATATGAATCTTATCAGCAGCATGATGCGCACGAGTTCAACACAATATTGATTATAAGCTAGAAGAGACAGTAAAGGAGCCTTTTCAAAATTACATAGATTGCATTGATGAGAATTATAAATCTACTGGCAAAAGGTTGTTTTATGATCTTCAGCTTGATGTCAAGGGCTGCAAGGAGGTTTATGCTTCTTTCAATAAATATATTTGAGTTGAGACACTTGATGGTGACAATCAATTTGACGCAGCAGAGGAAACATTAAAAGAAATGGCAAAGGCTCGGGGTCTCTAGAATCTATTCAATAAGGATGAGCACAAGGGTTCATTGCTTGGTGCTAGTTTCTCCAATCTTGAGTATTCATACTATGCATCTTTTCCTGAAATGTGTGATCTCTTATGTGATATTTTTGCACATGTTGTCAATACCAATGCTAAAAACTATGAGAGAAACTGGAAGGCACACGGAGATATCTGCATCTCCATCATTTTATTACACTCAAAGGAGTTACAATATTGTTGGGGTAGTTTATACTATATAGCTAATCATTAGTTAATGAGTAACTAAAGTACAACAATCAGACATTAATATATTTAATAACAAAGAGTGATAGCAGCATTTTATTTTTGCTAATGTGAGGATGTGAGAAACGAAATTGTGAAAGTATGACATCAGTGAGAAAGAAAAGCAAGAGAAACAATTAGACATTAATATATTTAATAACAAAGAGCGATAGCAGCATTTTGTTTTTGCTAATGTGAGGATGTGAGAAACGAATTTGTGGAAGTGTGACATCGGTGAGAAAGAAAAGAGAGATACATACAAGGGGACATGAGATTCAAGTGCATGTGAAGAAGAATGAAGTGCAGCAGCAGCACCCAGCGAAGTGCATAAGACACTTTTCTCATTTCTTAGTATAAAGTTTTTGTTTATGTTAAGAGTGTATGTGTTCACACTGGATAGCCGTTCTGATTATTTCCGAACCAGCTTGATGTTGAGCTGTGTTCACACCCACAAAGTGGTTAAGCTTTTATTAGGGAGATAGGTTATTTGGTTCACGTAGGTTTGTTTGAGCTTGAATATAGGGACTTGGCTTAATCCCTAATATTAGCTCTTACGACTATTTGGTTGTTGAGAATAACAATTTGTCAGCCTACATAACTGCGGTCTCCCTATTGTAAAGTGACACACACAGATATGCGAATATGAATACAAAGAGTTCTACATAGTTAGTTGCTGTGCGTGTCAAAAATAGCTTTATGAAGGTTGTGGTAATGGCCTGATGTTGCAAATCCTGTTGAATGAGAAATTCTCACTATTCCTACATGGTATCAGAGCAGACCTCAGGCAGCCATTACTCGGTGAAAAGTCTTTGAATTTTCTTAATATTTTTTCTATCCACACCCAGATGATACAGCACTACTTAAATATATATAGTATTCAAGCATTGTGTGACAGCTGTGCTTTGCTTTAAGGAACTGCAATAAGTCCTTCCATGAGCAATGCTATTTATATCTGTTTCTGTGCAAAGCTTTTTTCTGCCATTATTATTGATGTTTTTTGAAATTGCTTCCTGTGGCCTTCTACAGCCGGCATTGCCTTCAAGTTTATAATTATAATTGAAAAGCATGAAGGTTTTTACATTACAAAGTTGAGAGCATGATTTTTGAAAGAATGTACTGATTATACTGCTCATAGATAGATAAGATAAGATAAGATAATTATATTAATGTCCAACGAATGACCACAAAAGTAGGTCAATGGGACTGCACAGTACAATGCTAAAAAGAACCAGCAGGGAGACCCGAAAAGGGTCATCCGAACAACAAGAAAAGAAAAGAGAAGAGAGACGAGAAAGGAAAGAAGAAGAAGAAGCAAGGGCCACAATGGCAACAAGAGTGCAGAGAGATGGAGCCGAAGAAGAGGGGGGCGGAAAAGCCCCAACACCGACACTGTCACCTAGCATCCGAGGCCAACTGGAAGTAGCTGGCAATATGCCTGTGACCTGTAGCTGAAACCATGGAGAGTCTAGAATGACGGTGTCTACGAGAGAGCCGAGCAAGACAAGCCCTCTATAACCTCCCCGCTGACCGCGATCCATGGGTGGGGGGGGCCTAACCAAGTGCAATCATGAAAGCCTCTGGGCTGGGAGGTGGCATCCCGGGTCCTAACGGATCTGGTCTGGGAATCCATATTGGTGTCAGGGTGCCACTTGGTGCCCCTCTCCAATGGGAGCACCGTAAAGAAAGATGCGATCTGTCGAGTAGCAACCTGTCTGGGAGGGGACTGAAGGGTCTCATTCCGAAGTCTGAGGGCCTCCTGTGGATAGAGAGCAATACACCACTGATCACGATACCTGAAGAAAGCTACAAATGACGGATGCTCCCGGAATAGGCAATGGAATCTCCCTCTGATCTCATAGTAGATGGGGCACCTAAAAATAAAGTGTTCCTCCATTTCAATCTCCTGGAGAGAACAAAGCTGGCAAATCCTCTCCGAGCGGTCCAGCACAACATTATCATTATTAACACTGTCTCATCCTGCGGGATCCACTGGTAGAAGAAAATTGAGTGAGGTAGCACGACATGCGCTATTAAAACCCGGTGAAAGGAGATGATAAAATTCGTGGAGGAGTCTAGTCATTTTGGTGTGGTCGTCATTGAAGATTGGTTGGTAAAAGTTCCTTGTGGGAGGCTTCTTAATAAGTTCGGGTGGCCAAATTCTTGTCTAGGTCATTGTCAGGGTCCACATGCAAGTGCCTTCCGTCACTGACCAACCTCAAAATTTGTGAAAGCGTACATGTATGCCTGCTGCTCCACTTCTAATGGGTTGAGAAATAGATAATAAAATCATCACACATGGTCTTCGTATGGTTTGTTCTCCAACCGCAAAGACTTTGCTTTGCCACATTTTTGGACTCTTCACACGATCACATGGCCGATAGTTGTGCTCAGTAATTCAAAGTCATATCTCTCCCACATTCGTTGGATTGAAGCTATGATTTCTGTATATTTACAAGCAACACCAAATAATAGATGGATTTTCCAACCTTCCTCCACACCCGAGTACTTGAACATCTCTACATAAGACGTTGGTATTATATAATTATAATTAAAGTAAGGGAAATGTGCATTGTTATTTTGATGTTACTTCACTGCCTAGCAAGGTTGTTCCTTTAACGTACTACTTTCATTCCTGGCATCATAGTTGTTAAAATATAGAGCATTATATAGCATATAATGCAATTATTTAGTTGTTCATTGGTAACTATTCAACCGATTTGTAACCACCTCTTATTACATAATAAACGTTGTCACACTTGTTAGAATGTGCATTCAGCCTCTCTGAATTCTTTCTTCTCTTTCCAAATGTTGACATTGGTATCGAGCAAAGGTTCAAGTTCGAGGAAGAAAGAAGCCATTCACAGTCGAGGAAGCTCTTGCGTAAGAGTACGAGACAAGTAGAAGCCTATGGAGGTCGTGCAAACCAGAGCGTCCGGTTTGTGGTAAATAAATAGGTTTGTGGAGGTCGTGCACACTTGGAGCATTTAGTTCATGGTAAATAAATAAACATGGGCACTTCTAGTCGTATTTGCAGGCACCTAGGGCACAAACTTGAAGATTGAAGGAAAAATATAGTCACAGGTTTACTTATAGTTAAGTCGTGAAGACAAATCGCAGATTTGTACAATAATAATATACAATCGCAAATGTTGTTTCTTCTCAAATCGCGAGGGCAGATAAAGTTACTTTAGCAATCACAATTTTAAAATCGTGGAAGTTGCAATTTCAAGGCATAAGTCACCATTACAAATGCGGATTTGAACAATCAAAAAGACAATCGCTAGGGCACGGCGAGGGCAAAAACAAATTGTCTTCCTCCAAAAGTGATGACAAAATATTGATTTTCCATAGTTTCGAGGACAGTTCAAGGGCACAAATTCTTCCATTGAATCTCACTGAATAATATTCATTTTCAATAACATAGGTATTCACCTTGTGATTTGCATTTGAATAATTAATTTCATACTATTTGCTGGAGTGGGCAACATATTATTTTATTATTTCCATTACTTTGGAATAATAAAATGGCAAATATTTCAAACTTGACTCTGCTGGAGACGCAAAAATTAACGGGCACAAATTTCAATGTATGGAGCCATAAGACTCTGACCCTCGAATTTCGAGATTATGATAAGATAATCACAGGTAGTGACGGTGACGACCAATGACGAACTCCACGGATTATGACAAACATCATACGGAGGCTATATTAGTTCTCAAGTTGTCGGTGTCGGATTATATGATGCCAAAAGAGCGGAATGCTACTAAGGCAAGCACGTTGTGGACTAGTCTGAGGGATAAATATCAGAAGTCAAAAAAGAATCGGGTTTTATACCTGAAGAATATGCTCTTTTCCGTAAAATTACAAGGTGGATCGTTGTCTGAGCACCTACTTCGGACGAAAGACCTCCGAGACTAGTTATCTTCCATCAACAAAAAGGTGGACGACTTGATATGGTGGCTTTGGTTTTGAACTTACTTACCTTCTTCGTATGAGTCATTTGGCAAGGTGAGTTCCTACCTATTACAAAAGGAGCGGAGACAACTTGGCGAAATCTAATTTCGACCATTCAAAGAGTGTTCTTGTCACTCACCAAAGGAAAGTGGAAACGTCAATCTGGTGAGTCTTCCACTTGGTATCAGGTCACATGTTATTACTATCACAAGGTTGGGCACCTCAAGAAGGATTGCCGGAAGCGGAAGTATGATCTTTCGCAACAAAACAAGAAGCCATGTGATGAGGGACATGTGGCAACAGTTGCAGAAGAACAGGATTTGAATGACGGGCATGTTCTTTATTGTCTTACGACATCATGCTCGCATCACAATAGTCCCAGTTACTGGATCATTGACTCTGGTGCGTCTACACACTTTTCATGTCGTAGGGACTAGTATGTTTCATTTACTCAAATATTTGTTTTGAATCGAGTAGTCTAAATTTGATGGAGAATCACTTGTAGAAGAAGGGATAGGAGATATATGCATTGTATTGAATAATGCTCATAAATTGTTGGTACAGTGTTAGATATGTACCTTCTTTACAAAAAGAATCTTCTATCTATTCATTGCCATCGATTGACTGAAAATCCCAATATTTTTGTTGATTTCTGTGGAAAGAAGTGTGTTGTTTATGATATGAAAAAGAGACGGATGATCGCCCTTAGTATTGGGCAAGGTGGCCAATATCGGCTTGTTGATCCTGCTACAATCAACATGAATGCACGTGTGGAGGACAGCTCCACCATACAGGATGTACAAGAGGCTAACATGCCTTGGGAGGATGGATTTCCTCATTCTGAAGAACACTTTGCTGTGGATGGAGACTCCACTATTTTAGATGCACTGAAGGTACATGGTGAGATGGCATGCCAAGCCACTCACTCGAGGTACTTACTCCAAGGACGGTAGAGCGTGAACAATTTGCTCATTGTGTTGTGAAAGAACATTCCTAACATAGGGGAATAAATGAACAAATAGATGAGACGGAAGAGTTGTTTCTCACTCCTACTACTACAGAGATGATTATTTCTCCCACTACTTTGAAACGCAGAGATAGTTTCTCCTACTATTACGAGTTGGTTCTAACTCCTGTTGCACAGATGGTCACATTTCTCTTCCTGAAAAGGTTGGATGAGCACTACATGGTGTTGCAAGGACACAGTCAAGGTGACTTTGATTGCAAGTTAAGCTAAGCGAAGTCTTTGCATAGACTCCAAAGAAGCTACACAAGCCTCGAACAAATTTCTCACTCTGCATCTCCAAGTTTTTGATTCCAACACTCTAGAGATGGGGCTGACACTCTCAACCATTGATGATTCATCACTGGTCAATAAATCACGTAACGAAGAATCGGTGGACCGTTTGCCATATCTTCTATTCACATGACCAAATTCTTGTTTTGAGGTCCTTCTCCATTTGACAACCGCAACACAACAATGGACTTCTGATTTCAAAGTACCACATATGGCACAGTCTATAGATCTAATGACTAAACATGTGGGCTTTAGAACATTTGTCAAATTTCGGATAAACTTAGTATTGTTTCCAGTTTAGTCATTAAGAGGGGAGTTAAAATATAGAGCATTATATAGCATATAATGCAGTTATTTAGTTATTATTCAATTGGAAGTTGTTCAACCAATTTGTAACCACCTCTTATTATATAATAAACATTGTCACACTTGTTTGAGTGTCCATTCAGCCTTCTCTGAATTCTTTCTTCTCTTTGCATATGCTAACATTCTTGGTATCATAATGCGGCATGCATGGGCACCATACTACAAGCTTGAAGATCAAAAATCAGTTTTGGGATCATTCTTGATTCAATACCACTTCTCAATTTGCAAAACCACCTTCTTTGTTATCACAACCACCTTCCAATTTTTTGCTTTGCTTTGGAGAATAATATCAAAACTATTTTTGACAAATACGTGGTATTCCAAGGAGAGGTATGGTTTTCAATTGTAACTCTTGAGTTTTAGAATTTAAATAGACACTAGTGAAAATGATCCTTTAGAGTTGTGCATAGCACAGCTGGCTACTTTCCCTTCGTAAACGTGTTGAAACTCAAAGAAGTGCAGGGTTCGAAACCAGAAATTTCATTTTTGAAAGAAAAAAGGTCTTGAGGAGAATTTACCTAAAAAGGGTGTTATAATTCCAAAATGGGGGCTGCGGTATTTTTAAAAAGAGAATAACAATGTAAAGAGGGGATTATCGTATCAATGGGGGACTATTATTTTTACCAAAAAAGCATTTCCTTGTTTTTCAAAGGTTGCGTCGAGGTTAAATTGTGTTTGGCGTCGGGGCATTGCCCTCGGCCCCACCGGGGCTGCCGCCCTAGATCCCGACTCCACTGAGCCATTGCACAGTATATTGGGGTGCACCTTATTTTGGCGGCATACTTTCTTACGAGTGCCAAAGATCAGAGGGTGAGGCCATGATCTGTAAACCTCTAATCTTTGGATAATTTACAAGACCACAAAGAAAATACTATTATACTTTCAAATTTCCAAAATGACAGATTGTGGAAGTTAGTGAAAAGTTCTTTGTGCTTAGAATTATTTGCAGCAAAAGGAAAAGGAATTGAAACCAACAAGACACCAGTTTTTTATCCTAGAAACCTCCAATTTCGGGAAAAACACTCGGGAAGGGCAATTGCTCTTTCTTCCCACTTATATGTATTGGATAATTCAATAGATAAAAATTACAATAAGATGAAGGAAAGTAAACACTGTAAATACTTCCCCTCTATACTTGCTTTCTTTGTACTTGCACTCCTTCCATCTACAATTCAACTCCAAAGAATGAATCCTTCTTGCTTACTTCTCCCATGAATCAAATAAATAACTCTCACTTGCTCTCTTGCTTAAATACTTGCTTCTCATGTCCTCTTGTGCACTGGAGAATGGGAAGAGGCGTCCAAGGAAGAGACACGGTCTAGCTGTTTGAATTTTGAAACTGTTCGTAGAGTTCTTTTTATTTTTGCATCATAAGTGACAGGACCGCCAGTGTCTGTAGACCAGCAGTTACGCAACCGTCCGTCGTTCACGTGCTTGGCGGTTATACAACCGCCTCTCTGCACAAAGGGCGGTTCTGTAACTTTACAATTTGCTCTGCATTTTCTATCTTTTCCTTCTGGTATTGGTTGCTTTCATGAAGTGGAGTCTTCTTAGATCCCTATGGATCACACCTCCCCTGCTCAAGAGGCTTTTGGTCCCACAAAAGCTTAGTGGGGAGTAGATGAGGAAACAATTCCCTCACTTGCTCCTTTGAGTACCACCGGGCCTACCTTGGTGTCTTCCCTTTTAGTCCAACCTGCCAAGACTCCTGTGGACCTCTCCTTGTCTCTCTGATCTTTTACTGCAGCACTATGTCCTCCTCTAATTCGCCTCGTGAATCCAAGACGCAATCTTCTATGGAAGGTAGCAACTGACATTCTTCTTCTTCATCAAGCATGGATGGCTCATATAGGTGCAAGTTCTCACAATTTACTACTGAGTACATTTGCATGAATGGTGGCAAATCAAGCCTGAAGGCATTTTCTCCAACTTGCTCCAACATAGTGAAAGGTCCATATCTTAGTGGCTTGAGTTTCCTTGCTTAGCATTGTAGTCTCTCCTTGCTCAAGTAAAGCCAAACTCTATCTCCAACATGAAGTTTGTGTTCCCTCCGATGCTGATCGTGTCGAGCCTTATACTTGGCTTGAGATTTCTCTAATTGTTCTTTCACCTTGAGATGGATTTTCCGGATCCTCTCAATGAATTTTGCTGCTCTAGTCACCTCTGAATCACATATCTCCCCTTCTTCCTCTGCCCAACTGCTATGTCCAATGGATTCGTAGGTAGATATCCCAAGCATGCTTCAAATGGTGACTTCATAGTGGATGTGTGTACTGCCCAGTTGTAGGAATGTTGAATGTAGGCAAGGATTCATACCAAGTCCATAGATATTTATTATTATACCCTCTAATCAATTGCACCAAAGTCTTGTTCACCACCTCTGTTTGCCCATTTGTATGTGGATGGAAGGCCGTGCTCCTTTGTAACTTGGTGTCCATCTTGTCCCACAAAGTAGTCCAAAACTTCCCAAAACTGGAATCTCTGTCGAAATAATATACATTGGCAAGCCAAAATGCACCCATACATTAGCAAAGAAAAGTCCAGCTGCCTCATATGCTTTTATTGTCTTTTTACATGCCATACGAACACACATCTTACTGAATCTATCTACAACAACATATAGATAATCATGGCCATGTTTAGACATAGGTAGTCCTACAAAATCCATAGAAATATCCTCCCAAGGACGAGTAGGGACCGATAAAGGCATATACAAACCTTCCTTCCTGATTTTAGGCTTGCTTGTACAACAAAGTTTACATCCTCTTATGAATTTAGATACTTCTTGCATATTGGGCCAATAGACATATCGTTGCAAGTGGTCTAAGATTTTACCAACACCGAAATGTCCCACTACTTTTGAGCTTTGTGTTTCCCTCATCAATAAAGCCTTTCTTCCTTTGGCACACAAAGCTTCCCCATCGGTAGAGCAGCCCATCTTTGAGATAACAATCTTCAATACTAGTCCTTCTAGCCCCTTGAGACTGCTGAATCGCTGATATGTCACCCCAAAGTCTTTTTCTTGAGCATATGCCTCCCATAAGCTTCCTTCGTGAAGGGATCAATCGAGAGATAGTCGCCAAACAAGAGATTTTCTCTTGTGTGGGCAGCCTAGACAACATGTCTACCAACAAATTTGTGCTACCTTTCTTATACTTGATCACCAAATGGAACTGTTGAAGGAACCCCATCCACTTGTAGTGCCTTTCCTCGCTGCAATTTAGACTATGCTTGCAAAATACTTTGGAGAAGTTTGTGGTAAGTGTGCACAATAGTTTCTTTACCCAACAAAGAATGTTTCCATTTCTTTATTGCTGAACTAGTGCATACATCTCTTTATCATAAACAAATATCCTCTAACCGCTGAAGTGAAAGTTTCGAATAATAACATATTGGCTTACCTCCTCAGAAGAACATTGCTCCCATAGCATAATCACTAGGATATGTCTCTACTTGAAGGGTTGCTGCAAATTAGGAAGAGCAAGTACTCGAGCATGACTAATCTTGTATTTCAACAACTCAAAAGCCTTATCTTGTTCCTAACCACATCAAAAACCCTTACTCTTTGCAGCGCTATGTGTGTAGAGGTGTTGCGAATAACATAGAAGCCCGGAATGAACTTCCTCATGTATTGTATTGCTCCCACAAAACTCCTAGTCTCTATGGCTCCCATTGGTGTTGGCAAGTTGGTGATGACTTCCATCTTCTTCGGATCCATTCGTAGCTCTCCTCCAACCACGAGCCCAAGATAAACAAGTGATTGTTTGGCAAATTCACACTTCTTCATATTACATAGCATTGTTTCTCTTTGACAACTTGCAAGACTTGTTGCAAATGTGTTAGATGTTCCTCCCATGTGGCACTAAAAATCAAAATATCGTCTAGATAAACAATGACACATGAATCTATGAATTCTGCAATACATCATTCATCAATCTCATAAATGTTGGGGTGCATTACATAAACCAAATGGAAGTACTAACCACTCATACAAACCTGTTTTGTTTTGAAGGGGTGGTCTTCCATATCTCCTCCTCCTTCATCCTACCCCGTGATAACCCGACTTGAGATCCAACTTCGTGAAGAACTTTGCATGTTGAAGCTGGTCTAAGAGGTCATCTATGCGTGGGAGTGGATATTTGTTCTTTATGGTGATCTTGTTCAAGGCGCAGTAGTCGATGCACATTCTCCAAGAACCATCCTTCTTCGACACCATCACAATAAGCGAACCACATGGTGAGGTGCTCGGACATATTACCCCTTGGTCCAATAGCTCCTGAGTTGTTTCTTTACCTCTGTACTCTCCAGTAAGGATTGCCTATACAACCCGATGTTTGGTAGAGGAGACTCAACAACAATGAATCTCATGCTCTACCTCCCGTTTTGGTGGTAACCCACTGGGAGTCTGAAATACTTCCTAAAAAGACTGAATAATGCTATCCAAATCCTTCATCCCTTGGTTAGAAACATCTGAAATTTCCACCCCATCTTGTTTATCCTTTAATAAAAGTAAACAAAACTGATTATGATTTGCCTGAATAAGTCTTTTTGCTTGGTTAGCACTTACCATAGCAATTTTTGTCTTACGTTGGTGTGCTCGGATGTTGTAATTGATTCCATCCTTGACCCATCTATATCGGTTCTCCCTTCTCGTGAATACGGCATCCTTGAAATACAAGGATTCCAAAAACAACATCAAATGCATCAAGTGGAATTACATCAGCCTTCCGATACATCTATATATTGAGAGTTTGTCCCAAACTTGAACCATATCTTCTTATTACTTGATCTCTACACCCTTCTTCACCCATCCCAAAGGATATGGATGTGGATGTTCGTAAGTTTCAAGACCAAGCTTCTTCACAACCGCATCAAAAATCAAATTAGATTGAGAATCGGTATCAACCAAAGCATTTACCTTAGTTCTCTTGATTTGGATTTTGATTTGGAATAGTTTACTCATCTCTTCTTCCTCCTCTTGGTTGTTCATGTTGGTGGTTGTGCATCCAAGCCTCTCGTCTACATCAGAATCATCCTCTATTTCCACCTCCCCATCTGCTTCTACAATGTCATGGATTTCTTTTATTCCTTGGTTCGGTTCTTTGGATGTAACTCGGATGTAACTTCCAACATGTAGCGTCAATATAACCATTGATATCACAATTCTTATAAAAATCTTGGGATCTTTACAAGTACTCAAAGTAGTGGCAGTTTGTTTACCTTTCCCTTTCCATTTACCTTTGTTACTTGTTTGTCCCTGATCTTTTTAGCTGATTTGGCTGATTTGTTGATTGGGCTGCCTTCGCGCTTGTTCACTCTATCCTTTCTCCTCCACTTCTTCTCATCATCAATATAGTAGGCTTGCACACATGCTTCATTGAGATCCTTGGGCTTCGTGGAGATGACCTTCCTTCGAAGGTGAGTGTGAAGTTCTCCCAAATACTTGTTCAAAATATCCTCATCCTCTAAGTCCACATTAAGCAACATGGCTTGTCTCCGAAATTCCGTAGTATAATCCTGCACACTTTGACCACCGCCTTGTCTAAAGTAATCGCCATTTAATTATTTGGCAGTCATCTTATGGCCACCAGATAAAAGTTAGCTCTAAGCAATTCTTTAAAACCCTCCCAAGTCTTGACAATAGGACGTTTCTTCTTTTCACAAGTTCTTAGATGGGTTTCCCACCAAACCAGAGCATGACCTTCCATTTTGATACGTGCAAATGTAATCATGTGTGCCTCTCGTGACATTATGCACACTAAACTAAACTTCCAGTTCCTTTAACCATTTATCTAATAACTTTGCATCTACTTGTCCTTCAAAGCTCTTTACCTCAACCTTAGTTTCAACTTTAGAAGGAGCATGATCAGATTTTACCTTTTATTTTACAATTGTAATTTCTTCTTCATGCTCTTCCACATCTTCCTCATCGTGGTTCTTGCAGATGCCAAACTTTTCAGCCAAAGCTCGAACCACTTTGAGTCCATGTTATCTTGCTTGATCAAGTCGTCTTTTGCATATCTAAGAGTTCTTGTTGATGTCTATACGTCCTATCCATCATGGTCTCTAGAGTCTCAATTCTACGGACCAAGTTCTCTTCCTCCATTTGATCTCTCGAGTCTTCGTTTCCACTTCTTTGTAGATATGTCTGGATCACAAGGTAAAACTTATTCATCTTTAGATCTTGTCACCATGTCATACAAATCGAAAGAACGAATACCACAAATCCTAGAGATAATTATCAGCTCTAATACAAAAAAGATCTCAGTAAACCTCTAATCTTTGGATAATTTACAAGACCACAAAGAAAATACTATTCTACTTTCAAATTTTGAAAATGACAAATTGTGGAAGTTAGTGAAAAGTGCTTTGTGCTTAGAATTATTTGGTGAAAGGAAAAGGAATTGAAACCAACAAGACACCACATTTTTATCCTGGAAACCCCCAATTTCAGGGAAAACCAATCGGGAAGAGCAATTGCTCTTTCTTCCCACTTATATATATTGGCCAATTCAATAGATACAGATTACAATAAGATGAAGGAAAGTAAACACTTGTAAACACTTCCCCTTTGTACTTGTTTGCTCTGTTCTTGCACTCCTTGCTTCTACAATTCAACTCCAGCACTGAATTCTTCTTGCTTACTTCTCCCATGAATCAAATGAATAACTCCCACTTGCTCTCTTGCTTAAATACTTGCTTCTCATGTCCTCCTGCACTGGAGAATGGGAAGAGGTGTCCAAGGAAGAGACACGGTCGAGCTGTTCAAATTCTGCAACCGTTTGTGGTGTTCTTTTTATTTTTCTGTCATAAGTGACAAGACCGCCGATGTCTGCAAACTAGCGGTTACACAACCGCAATTCTGTGCATGGGCGGTTAACCAACCGCCTCTGCATGCACAAGGGGAGCGGTTCTGTAACTTTACAATCTGCTCTTCATTTTTCTATCTTTTCTTTCTGGTACTGGTTGCTTTGATGAAGTGGAGTCTTCTTAGATCCCTATGGATCAGGCCCAATCTAACTAGTGGTCAAACCCCTCACATGTAAAAATGTTTTCTTGCTTCTGATTTTTACATTCTACCAAGAATTCTTTGCTAACTCTGCAGGAAGAAAACAGAAAATTGTTGAAGCGGAATGTTTTTTCGTGCTCCCTCATCCATGGTAAAGATGATCTAGTTCACTCTCTGCATCGAAAACTTGCTAATGGCGGCATCCTAATCAAGTGATCCTAAAAAAACCTACTCTTATTCCCCTTGTAGTACTTAAGCCTCTTATTGCTTCTAATGTTACCGATAATCCTCATCCTCTTCGGTTTCTCTTCAAGCACATTTGGCATCCGGGTATGTGGCCTAAAGTCAATTTTTCTTTGGCTTCTCATCCACGTAAGAGTCTTAACTGAGATCACCTTCAAGAGGTTTGTATGGCCCGTTTCGATGTGCTTTATGCCTTCATCATGAGTCTTATACTCATTTTTTTCTCGTGTCCTTGGATTATCCCGTTGTGCCAACTTTTGGATTCTTTTTTAAGGTGCAAGTGGATAAATTTTGATTCTCTTGGGCATATTTTCGAGCTTGGCAGAATCCCGCCCTAAAGGCCAAAATCTTACCCCCGTGTTGTGTAGTGGTATCTCTCTTCACCTTTGGAATATTTGTAAGGACGAAATAATAGAATCTTCATGCAAATCAATAAAGACGGCTCTTTTGTTTGGGAGAATACCAAAATCAACCTAACGGAAAGCTTGAAACATAAGATATCTTTGCCTCGTGATCTTTCCCCGAATGAGAAAATATTTGTAATCAGCTTAACATTGATCCTAAGGATGTTTCTTGCCCTAGGTTGCGAGAATAAGAAGAAAGCTCTATGATCTCGTAAACTCTCTACATTGGAATTGTTCACAGAATCACAATTAAACATTGTTGTTCTACTTTCGATTAGAAAATGACAGAGATAGCTAGTGAATGAATTTTGCTTATGCTTAGAATCAACAATTGCAGGAAACGAAAGAATATAAACTCATGAACACCAACAAGTTTTATCCTGGAAACCTCCAGAGGAGGAAAACCAGTCGGGAAGGGCAATTGCTCTTTCTTCCCACTTTTATTGACAATTCAATTAAGAAGTACGAATTTACAATAAGTATGAAAGAGAAGTAGATAATATCTCACACTTCCTCCCAATTACTTGCTTGCTCTTGCCTCAACACTCCTTTCTTCTACAAACACAATTCCAACACTAAGAATTTCTTGCTCACTTGCTTTCATGCTTCGATAATCAAAAACTCTCCTTCCTACATGTATTTATAGCCCTTCTCATGTCCTCCCGTGCACTAGAGGATGGGAAAGGTCATGGAGGAGAAGAGACACGAAAAACCTTTCCAATTCTAGGACTGTTCGTTTCGAATTTTATTTTTTTGTCCGAAAGAGCCAGGACCGCCGCCCAATGCACCGGTGGTCACAGGACCATCGCTCTGCATGCAACGGCAAGTTATGTTAACATAAAGACAGAACCTTCGTTTCTTCATTTTCCTTCTTCGGTGTTGGCTGATCTGATAAAGTAGAGTCATTTTGGATCCCTATGGATCACACCTCCCCTACTCAGACGCTTTTGGTCCCACAAAAGCTTAGTGGGGGAGTAGATGAGGAAACAATTCCCTCACTTGCTCCTTCGAGTACCACAGGTCTACCTTGGTGTCTTCCCTTAAGTCCAACTGTATCAAGACTCCTATGGACCTCTCTTTGTCTCTCTCGATCGCTTTCTCGCAGCACTATGTCCTCCTCTAATTCGCCTCATGAATCTAAGACGCAATCCTCAATGGAAGGTAGAATCGTAGTCCTTCATCATCATCTAGCATGGATGGCTCATATAGGTACAAGTTCTCACAGGTTTACTACGGAGTACATCCTCATAAATGACGACAAATCAATTCGAAAGGCATTTTCTCCAACCTACTCCAATGCGGTGAAGGGTTCATATTGTAGTCACTTGACCTTTTGTGTTCGACCTTGTAGTCTCTCCTTGCGCAAGTAAAGCCAAACTCTATCTCCAACATGAAGCTTATGTTCTCTCCTATGCTGATCATGCCTAGCCTTGTACTTGGCTTGAGATTTCTCTAACTATTCTTTGACCTTGAGATGGATTTGTCGGATCCTCTCAATGAATTTGTTTGCTCTAGTCACCTCTGTGTCTTGTGTCTCCTACTCATCTTGTTGCCCAACTGCTATGCCCAACGGATTTGTAGGTAGATATCCCAAGCATGCTTCAAATGATGACTTCATAGTGGATGTGTGTACTACTCGGTTATAGGAATGTTGAATGTAGGCTAGGGACTCATCCCAAGTCCTCAAGTATTTGCATTTATACCCTCTAATAACCTGCACCAAAGTCTTATTCACCACCTCTATTTGCCCATTTGTATGTGGATGGAAGGTCGTGCTCCTCTGTAACTTGGTGTCCATCTTGTCCCACAAAGTAGTCCAAAACTTCCCCAAGAACCTGGAATCTCTGTCAAAAACAGTCATACATTGGCAAGCCAAAATGCACCCATACATTAGCAAAGAAAAGTCCAGCTGCCTCATATGCTTTAATTGTCTTTTTACATGCAATACGAACATACATATTACTGATTCTATCTACAACAACATATAGATAATCATGGCCATGTTTAGACATAGGTAGTCCTACAAAATCCATAGAAATATCCTCCCATGGATGAGTAGGGACCGGCAAAGGCATATACAAACCATCCTTCCTGATTTTAGGCTTGCTTATACAACAAAGTTTACATCCTCTTATGAATTTAGATACTTCTTGCATATTGGGCCAATAGACATATTGTTGCAAGTGGTCTAAGATTTTACCAACACCGAAATGTCCCACTACTTTTGAGTTGTGTTTCCCTCATCAATAGAAGCCTTTCTTTCTTTGGCACACAAAGCTTCCCCCATCGGTAGAGCAGCCCATCTTTGAGATAACAATCTTCAATACTAGTCCTTTTAGCCCCTTGAGACTGCAACTATTGATATATCACCCTAAAGTTTTGTCATGAGCATATGCCTCCCCATAAGCTTCCTTCGTGAAGGGATCAATCTGAGAGATAGTGGCCAAACAAGAGATTTTCTCTTGTTTGGACGGCCTAGACAACATGTCTGCCACCAAATTTGTGCTACCTTTCTTATACTTGATCACCAAATGGAACCGCTGAAGGAATCCCATCCATTTGTAGTGCCTTGCCTGCTGCAATTTCGACTATGCTTGCAAATACTAGAGAGGTTTGTGGTAAGTGTCCATAATAGTTTCTTTACCCAACAAATAATGCTTTCATTTTTAATTTTTGAACTAGTGCATACATTTCCTTATCATATATTGAATATCCTTTAATCTGCTAAAGTAAAAGTTTCGAACGATAGCATACGGGTTTACCTCCTGAAGCAACACCGCACCCATAGCAAAATCACCGGCATTTGTCTCTACTTCAAAGGGTCATAAAATTAGGAAGAGCAAGTCTTTGGAGCATGACTAATCTTGTATTTCAATAACTCAAAGGATTTGTCTTGTTCCTTACCCCAGTCAAAACCCTTACTCTTTGTGGCCACTTTGTGTGTAGAGGTGTTGCAATCGCGGAGAAGCCCGGAATGAACTTCCGCATGTATTGTATTGCTCCCACAAAACTCATAGTCTTTGTGGCTCTTGTTAGTGTTGGCCAATTGGTGATGGCTTCCACCTTCTTTGGATCCACTCGTAGCTCTCCTCCTCCAACCACATGCCCAAGATAGACAAGTGACTGTTTGGCAAATTCACATTTCTTCATATTACAAAGCAATTGTTTCTCCCGAGAACTTGCAAGACTTGCTACAAATGAGTTAGATGTTCCTCCCATGTGGCACTAAAAATCAAAATATCATCTAGATAAACAATGACACGTGAATCTATGAAATCCCGCAATACATCATTCATCAATCTCATAAATGTAGCGGGTGCATTGCATAACCCAAATGGAAGCACTAACCATTCATACAAACCTGTTTTGTCTTGAAGGCAGTCTTCCATATATCCTCCTCCTTCATTCTTACTTGGTGATAACCCGACTTGAGATCCAACTTCGTGAAGAATTTGGCATGTTGAAGTTGGTCCAAGAGATCATCTATGCGGGGAAGTGGATATATGTTCTTTATGGTGATCTTGTTCAAAGCGCGGTAGTCGATGCACATTCTCCAAGAACCATCCTTCTTCGGCACCATCACAATAGGTGAACCGCATGGTGAGGTGCTCGGACGTATCACCCCTTGGTCTAGCAGCTCCTGGAGTTGTTTCTTTACTTCAGTACTCTCCAACAAGGATTGCCTATACAACCCGATGTTCGGTAGAGGGGACTTTGGCAACAACTGAATCTCATGCTCTACTTCCCGTTTTGGTGGTAACCCACTGGGAGCCTGAAAACTTCTTGAAAAGACTGAATAATACTATCCAAATCCTGTTTTCCCTGGTTAGAAATCTCTGAAACTTCTACCCCATCTTGTTTATCCTTTAACAAAAGTAAACAAAATTGATTATGATTTGCCTGAATAAGTCGTTTTGCTTGGTTAGCACTCACCATAGTAACCCGTGTCTTACGCTGGTGTGCCCTTTGTTGTAGCCGATCCCATCCTTGACCCATCCGTACTGGTTTTCCTTCTCATAAATATAGCATCCCGATATACAAGTAAGGACTCCCGAAAACAACATCAAAAGCATCAAGTGGAATAACATTAGCTTCCAATACATCAACATACTTGGGAATTTATCCCAAACTTGGACCTTACATCTTTTTGTAACCTAAATTTCAACACCCATCTTCACCCAACCCAAGGATAAGGGTGTGGATGCTCGTAAGTCTCAAGACCAAGCTTCTTTACAATTGCTTCAAAATCATATTAGATTAAGAACCGGTATCAACCAAAGCATTTACCTTAGTTCTCTTGATCTGGATTTTGATCTGGAATAGTCTACTCATCTCCTCTTCCCCGGCTGTCCATGTTGGTGGTCGTGCATCCAAGCCTTTCGTCTACATCGAGTCATCTTCGATTTCAACCTCCTTCTCGTCTTTACAACTGTCATGGACTTCTTTGAGTCCTTAGTTCGGTTCTTCAAATGAAACTTCGCATGCAACTTCCAACATGTAGCGTCGGTATGACCATTGATATCATAGTTCTTGCAAAAATTCTTGGGATCTTTACAAGTATTTATAGTGGCAGCTTGTTTACCTTTCCCTTTCCAGCTTACCCTTGTTACTTGTTTGTCCATGTTTTTTCTTCGTTGATTTTGTCGATTGTTTTGCCCTTGCTCTTCTTTTCCTTGCTTCTTTTCATCACCTATGTAGTATGCCTGCACACACGCTTCGTTGACATCTTTGGGCTTCGTGGAGATAACTTTTCTTCGAAGGTGAGTGTGAAGTCCTCCCAAGTACTTAGAATATCCTCATCCTCCAAGTCCATGTTCAGCAACATGGCTTGCCTCCAAAACTCAGTAGTATAGTCCTGCACACTTTGCCCACTGCCTTGTCTAAAATACTACTATTTAATCATTTCGTCAGTCTTGTGGCCAATAGGATAGAAGTTAGCTCTAAGTAATTCTTTAAATTCTTGCCAAGATTTCACAATAGGACGTTTCTTCTTTTCACAAGTGGCTAGATGGGTTTCCCACCAAACCAAAGCGTGTCCCTCTATTTTGAGACGTGCAAAGGTGATCCTTTGTGCCTCAATGACATTATGGACGCTAAAGTAGACTTCTAGCTGTTTTAACCATTTATCAAGAAACTTTGCATCTACTTGTCCTTCAAAGCTTTTAATTTACACTTTCGTCTCAACTTTAAAAGGAGTATGATCAGATTTTATCTTTTCTCTTGCATTTAAAGTCTCTTCTTCACGCTCTTCCCCATAATCTTCCTCATGGTGGCTCCTCCCTATGCCAAACTTTTCGGCTAAGCCTCAAACCACTAAGTCCATGAAGTCTTACTTAACAAAAGCCGTCTTCTGCAAATCTGCAAGTTCTTCTTGTCTTCTAAACATTCTATCCATCATGGTCTCCAGCATCTCAATTCTACGAACCAAGTTCTCTTCCTCCAATTTGTCCCCGAATTCTCTATTTCCACTTCCTTGTAGAAATATTTGGATCGCAAGGTAAAGCCTCTTCGCCTTTAGATCTCGTCATTGTCATACAAATCCAAGAACGAATACCACAATCCTGATACTTGTTAAAACTGATACCAAAATGATCTGTAAACTCTCTACTTTGGAATTGTTCACAGAATCACAATAAAACGTTGTTCTACTTTCGATTAAAAAATGACCAAGATAGCTAGTGAATGAATTTTGCTTATGCTTCAAATCAACAATTGCAAGAAAGGAAAGAATATAAACTCATGAACACCAACAAGTTTTATCCTGGAAACCTCCAGAGGAGGAAAACCAATCGGGAAGGGCAATTGCTCTTTCTTCCCACTTTTATTGGCCAATTCAATGACGAAGTACAAAATTTACAATAAGTATGAAAGAGAAGTAGATAATATCTCACACTTCCTCCCAATTACTTGTTTGCTCTGCCTCAACACTCCTTTCTTCTACAAACACAATTCCAGCACTAAGAATTTCTTGCTCACTTGCTTTCATGCTTCGATAATCCAAAACTCTCCTTCCTACATGTATTTATAGCCCTTCTCATGTCCTCCCATGCACTGGAGGATGGGAAAGGTCATGGAGAAGAAGAGACACAAACAGCCTTTCCAATTTTGGGACTGTTCATTTTGAATTTTATTATTCGGTCCAAAGAGCCAAGACCGCCGCCCAATGCAGACCGGCGGTCACAGGACCGCCCTAGTTGGGCGATGGTTACAAAATCGCCGCCGGGTTGGCGGCGGTTCTATAACCGCCGCTCTGCACAAAGCGGCGGTTCAGAATCTACCACTCTGCACATAGTGGCGGTTACATTAACATAAAGACAGAACCTCTGTTTCTTCATTTTCCTTCTTCGGTGTTGGCTGATCTGATGAAGTAGAGTCATTTTGGATCCCTATGGATCACTCTAAGGGATGGCCATTGGAATAATCCTCCTCCAAGATATGGTAAGTTCAATACGGATAGGGCTTCCAGAGGAAATCTCAGGAAAACTGCTATGGGGGCATTGGTAGGGATGTTGATTGTGGGGTCCAATTGTTTTCTTTGAGAATCTTGGCTCTACTACCAACAATCTTGTCGAGGTAAAGTTATCTATAAAGGCATGCGGAGGCCTTGAAAATTGGATGGCATAAGATCCAAGTTGAGTTGGATTCCCAAATTATTATTCACCTGCTTTCGATAATAGATTGGACTCCCCTCCCAATTGGCGTATAGCCAAAGAGTTGTGGAAGATAAAACAACTAAGGGGAAAATTTCAAGAGGTCCAATTCAATCACATTCCTCGTGAAAGGAACAAAGTTGCTAATGGGTGCTAACTAGGCTCTGGACAACAAGGACTGTTATGCTTTATGGCATGCCCCCTCCATGGTGGTCCAACAAGCTTCAAGAAGATATCGATATATTCTTAATCTTGATTCTCGACATAATTATTTCTTACGCTTTTTTGGGCTTGTTTGGCCGAATATATGTAATTTAGTGTTTTATATAATATAAAGTTTTGTTGTTTAAGAAAAAAGTTCTAATACGCATCTACTTGATGCGCTTTTATATTGTGATCTACTAGTCTTATAGTTTTCTAGGTCTAAACTATCCCCCAATTTTTTGATAGGGTGAATGATATGCCTTGACAGAGAGGGGAATCCTAAGGAAAAAAAAACTCTTTAAATAGCTTTTGCAGTGGAGAAGGCAAATGAAACAACACCATATTTGAGGACTTTGGCCCAAAGCTCCTAACAATAAATAGATTTACGGTACACAACGTCTTGTTAGCTCTTTTGACTCCTAATATGTCGTGACAAAGATGGGGGAATCCCTAAGGAAAAAAACTCTTTAAATAGCTTTGCCATGGGGAAGGCAAATGAAACAACACCATATTTGAGGAATTTGGCCCAAAGCTCCTAACAATTAATATATTTACTGGTACACAACGTCTTGATAGCTCTTTTGACTCACTTGTAGTAAATAAATGATAGACAAGGAGAGGCAATTGTAGTCATGGGATGAAATGAAATATCATAAAGAGAGACTCCTTATGATAACCAAACGCGAGGGGTAAATGTCTAACGAAGGGATTTTCATTGAAAGACAACAATAATCCATTTTTGGAGAACGATGGAGGGCATCAACAAGATCAAGTTGCCTCCGCACAAGAAATGCATGTTTCTTGTGTACAAGACAACAATAATCTCTAAGTGTGGAGGGTATGGATGAAGAGTTGTGAACTACGACAAAATGGAGCTTCCGATGCATAGATAACGCTCATCACCATACCAACAGTTCACATGGCAAGAACCCCAATGATGAGGTAAAGTAGATTGGTGAACCATATAGGGAATAGAGTCAAGGGACAGCTTCCCGGAGGACAATAATCTTTGTCATCAGATTGCCAATAATGTTGTCTTTTTCTTCTTCTTGTTGCAGTCAAGACAAAGTATCTCTAAATTTGCATCCTAATTGCTGGGCTGCTCATATTTGACTGTAGAACCTGCTGTACTGATTCTTACAGGTTTTGTCAATCTTGAAATTGTAAAATTTAAAATCCATCCAAACATAACTAGTGGAGCCTATAGTTCCTCAACCTTGGATTCCAACACTTTAAATCAAATAGGTCCCCGTCTCAATCAGAATGTCTGGGAATGCAATGGGTAATTCAACTCCTTTTCGATAAGGTTGGTAGCAATTCATTGCTGCATTACATACGGAAAGTGGAAATTAAACAGTTAAAGCATGGATGCTACAATTATTCAAAGTTATGCCATACCTCCAAGTTCTGTAACCCCCATTTCTCCTGCAATATGATCCTTCCAAGAATGGCTGCCATAAATGGGGTTGTGAAGTTTAGCACAATGGCATCATGTAAGGGCAACACTTGTATGCTGCGACAGAGAGCATGAAGCAGCCAACATTTTTCTGTCAAGAATTCTGAGGTACTGAAGTGAAACAAAAGTAGAAAGCATCTATAATTTGCAGCATTAACAAGGTAAACATCAATTGTTCCATGAGCAATAAGACAATTAAAAAACTAATTACACTAGAAATGTCAGCCAGTAGAAAACACTTGAGAAGAAATTAAAAAAACATATATTAATGATTAGATCGCATTCTAAATTCCAGAATAAAACGAATTAGGTACCTTATGTTACAAAACTATATTAATTTTCTGAAACAAAAAACCCTCAACAGATTTTACGAAGTTAGTAAGAAAGAAAAGAAAATCGGATAAAATGAAGAAAGGGGGAAAATGTTCTCGACTTTCATGACATGTAGCTGCTTAAGATTTTCTCAGAGTGTCATAAATTGATTGTGACATTTCATTCTTCATGTCTCATATTTTTAATGACAGATTTGTGAGCCATTAAATCATCAGATATCAACCCGAGGCCACAGATCTTTTACATATCCGCAGCTTCCTTGTAACAAAAATCCAATACATTAAATATGGAGTATAGCATACAAAGATACTATAGCAGACATCCAACTGGTGTCTCTGGTAATCTAGAAAGTAGCAAATCGTTGTGTAACAACATTAGCAAGACATTATCCATTTGCAACACTTTTCTTTACTATGGTTAATGCCCTACAATCTGAACTCAATTTATGCAAGGAATAGAGTTCCAGTCTATGACCCACATGCTGCACTATATATGAGAGATGATTGATGACCTGAGAGATCAAATTGGTCTGATGCATTAAATCAGCATAATTGATGTATATAGTATGCATTGGCTTCCTTTGTAGATAGAGGACAAAAAGAGTGGGCATGTGCACTACAGAAAAAAGCCACTAGATATATACAATGCAAATAGAATCAACATATTTACAGTATCTCCTCATACAATATGAGGTTCAACTCTGACATTGAACAGATACAATATAGTACAGTTAAATGAAAAGATATATTTAACATAATAGTAAGCATACCATCAATACTTCAAACATAACTCTTCCTAAAATACTCTTTCAGAAACTCCATCTCTTGAGACAAAAATTCAGGGTCCACGTCTGGCTGCTGTCTCAAGTTAGCAACGATAAGAAATCAAAAGCAAGAATAGATAGAAGTTTTTATTATTTAATGGTCTTACTCTCAAATTACAACAAAAATCAACACGAATATATTTCTCTCATAATGTTTATGCATTTCATAAATTTCCAACATTTAATGAAATTTCACAACAGATTCCCAAAAATTCAGGGTCAATGATCCACACAGGTGTAAAAAGTGGTATCGAAGGCCACTACACACATGCATAAAGGTTGTTGAACAAAGATGCCTTATATTGATAGAACAAAATTCATTATGAATATAGTATAAACATAAACAGAAATTCCCAAGCTCCTAGAACAAACACCTAAAAATGTATATGAAAGCAGAATTGGCCAGAGATAAGATCTAATAAACAAATATAGAAGGCATAAGTGCAATTTCACAAATTTGACAGCTCACCTATAAAAGAATCCCAAAAGAGACAGATACCCTGTAATTGTTCTTGCAATCAGGAGGAGTCTAACGTGAGGCAACCCAAACAAAGGTTGTCCAGTCTTTCTGATCCAAATAAAAGCAGCAACAAGGATGACCGCACACCTTATAAATATAGTTTCAGATGATGGAACTTTTGTGACTGTCAATCATTTAAAAAAAAAAACCCAGTTATGGCCATAAAAACTAAGTCTTTTCCTAAGATAACAAACTTCTAGAAATCAACCATGATGGTAACATTCTTCTTTCGAATGCATTTAAATAAGCATATAGTACTAACAAGTAAACTGTGATGCGTCAACAAATTCATATACAGAAATGATATTGATTATCAAATAACTGCAATGCATCAACAAATTTATATTTACACTGAAATGATATTATCAGATTTACAGTCTGTCTCATGTAGAACTTTCAGGTGGCTTAGCACCTAACCAAATATCCTATTTTCCATGTGTATGCAAATTGGCTAACAATGGAAACAAACTATTAAGGAATCCGAATGCAGCATACAAAATAATCCCGACTTCATACAAATGTAAGAGAGAATAAAAACATTTCAATTCTAAAATGAAGTAAAAATATCTTAGAGGAAGAAAACCTTGGCTATGTTGAAAGTCACATAGAAGAAGCTGTATCATTCAAAAAAATTATAGGCGACTTCAAGGGAAACTAAGAGAAGTCCATAAAACTGTTTTGAATAAACAGGGTCTGTTAGAATCCACTCAAAAAGGAAATTCAAACAAATCTTTCAGTAGGTCCTTATTAAAAAAAAAAAGGCCCTTCCTCTACAATCTAACTGATATTAGATTCATGCTGAAAATTGAAAGGCATCGAAGCATCAATGAAATGTTTAGCTTTGCAGCAGACAAATAGACACTCTAAATAAGCTTCCATAAACCTAAGTAAAAGGTACAGTATAAAAATATCAAACATGTTAGAGAAAACCAAATACTTTGCTTCCAAACACAAAAAAACCACATCAACTGAGAGAAGGTTAGCTATTTACATAGAATGCATTTCAAAAATTAGTCGCAAACCTGCAAAATACTCCACCAAGAGCCCCATTATACTGTAGATAAGTGATGAGAAAGTCATACAAATAAGTCCTGAATATCTCGATCCACGCCACACCCATAGTAGAACATTGCAAAAAACCCGAAAAATCTGTTTCTGTTCGTTTCATTCCTTTTTTCCTGAAAGCAAATGCAAGCGCATTGTATATAGATTCTGTTAGTTGTACAGCCAAATCAATAAACAAAGTTAGCTAAAGTATAGATGCACCAGGATATAGATAGATAGATATTAACTTGATTATTGAAGCCATGAGATAACATTATTCAGCGGCCATTATATATCCCATCACCATCCTACAAACTAGGAAGCTATGCATATCAAGTTACAACTAATATACCTAAACAAAGCTCAAGCCAAACCTATGGATGTGCATCCTAACTAACAGCCAATCCTTTAAATTTATCAAGTATCCTGAAAACTAGGAAACTATTCTACCCATTTAATCTATGTGACACATAATGTAAATTATTACAATTATATTAGCTAACTATTCTAACAATGACGTCAAAAAATTAATAGAGAAATTGAGATGCAAAGTTGCAAACATTCGAGAATGAACTGTTATGTCATGATTCATTGAACTTTGATTCATCATTCATAAGTTCATTGTACTTTGTGAATGAAGTGTAGAATTGAACCTTGGATGGTGTTGGACATTGGAGCACCTGCACTTAAATGAAGTGATGCTCAATATTATGGGCTATGTGATTGAAACCTTATCGTGTGAAAATTTTTACCATCACACTAAAGATAGGATGAAGAGAAATAAAGAATAAATTAAGAAATAAATTATATTAATGTCCATGAATGACCAAAAGTAGATCAATGGACTTGAGAATGCATCCAATTACAATAGAAAGTGCTAGGGTAAAAGGACCCTAGGATCAAAGACTAACTAAACAGAGAATAAAAGTATAGAAAATAAATGAGGGTAAACCCAAAGCAAAAAGGACCCCAATTCATGTGGTTAAGGTACCAATATAAATAGCCATGTGGGAGAGCAAGAACCCCCAAATAGCACGGGCTATTGAAAGGAAGTAAGATTGGATGGTGGTCCCATTAAACTATTAACTCGTAAGTGTCTTGGCATTGATGTATGACCATGCATGGGATAGGGGAATATCTTATGATTATGAAAGGGCTAATGCAGGATTTGATAATGCTCATCGAAGAGTGTCTAGGGTTGAGGGGGCCGAGCTGGGTAATCCTAGGAGGAAGTAAAACACTCCCCCTAGAATCCCTCCTAACACCCAACACCGACTAAACTCCCGTGGAAGTGAAAAAAGCATGTCACCACAATCCGAGAAATAGTCAAGAAGATCCACAACACCAAGAAAGAGATAAGAAAGAAAATAATAATGATTAATGCACAAAAGTAGGTCAATGGGACTCAAAGATACAACAATTAACAATAAAAAGCTCTAGGAAACGAGAATCCTAGAAGCAAAATAACAAAAAGTACATAAGACAAATAAAGCAATATGCCACTTACATAGGTGGTAATGAAATCAATACAAACAACAATGATGAGCAAAAATGAGCCCCTAACACATGTGTCAATGAAGACTAGAAGGAAATCTCATCAACTATCTCTATTTGCGTCTGAATTGGAGTCATCTAGGCCATCATTGGCTGCTATGGAAGATTTGACAATGTTAGTCGGGGGTTAGTATCCAAGGTCGGAGGAGCCACACTAGGAGAACTTAGGAGGAAGCAAAACACTTCCTCTCGCCATCTCTCTAAATGTCCAAGGGCAATATAGCTCCTATAGTATAAAAGAATCTCATAATATGAGTTTGCCACATGTGGTCTAGGAAGGTCGATAGGTAGTAGATCCATGTCACCAAGAAGGGGTAGAGACATACCGAGAAAGGGAGAGCGGAACCACAAAGCCAAGGCGAGAGCAACCTAGTGGGTCTAAGTACTATGAGTAATAATGGTACGTTGAAAGAAGCGCCACCCGACCGATCTATCAACTTTGTTATGTGAAGTATTATTGTCCAAAGGGCACGTAGTGTTGCTTTTCAATTGGCAAGGATGGAAAAAGAGGTGAGCGAAAAGGGGCTCTAAGCCTCTGGACCCCAATATAGAGCTATAGAGCATTATATAGAATGTAATGCGGTTCTAGTAGCAGTTGAAGAGGTTGTAACCAAACAACCAAATGTAACTAAATGTAACTACCTCTTCCTATAATAAATTCAACCTGCTGCCTGTATCATTTGAGCAGTGCAGTTTGCCTTCTCTAATTCTTTCTTCTCTTTGCATATGCTAACATTGGTATCAGAGCGTCCAAGGTTGCAGTTCGAGGAAGCCTTCAAGAGGCACGAACAGAAAATTCGAGGAAGCCCTAAAAGGCACAAATTTGGTAAAACGTGGGGTATTTGGAGAAAAATACCGACATACGGCAGAGGAAAAATTCCTCCATTCGTAAGGCAGCGGTTTGCTTGCAAAGGAAAACTAGGGCAAACGTCCAGCGAAAGGAGAAAGTCGTGGATTTTGCAGAAGTCGTGGAGAAAGAAAAAAGGAGTGCACGTTGAAGAAGTTTGAAGGAGTGTTGCGAAAACTTCTCTCATAAATACTTTATGGGCATAATAATTCTTTAATCCAAATTGTACTTTTGTGACAAAACCGTGGAGCAAAGGCCAAATGTTTTGCGTCAAAATTTGAAAAAATGAATGAAAGGCAATCAGCAAAGACAATGGAGAAATCGTGGCTTTGAAGGCAAAGTCTACTCGAGTGAAGGAAAAAAGTAAAATCGAGAGGATATACTCCAGTCATGAAATCTGGGCGAATGCAAAGTGGGCAAAAGACAAACATGGAGTTGTGTGGCTGAAAACAAAAATGTGAGGCAGTCGTGGAGGCATTTTTTGAGGGCAAGATATAATATTTGGTCATATTAATATTCACTTTTTCCAACAAAGGTATTCACCTTGCTTTTGAATAATCAATTTGGGAGGAATAAGTAATAATATTTTTATATCAGCAAATATAGTTGGAGGGGTGATTTGCATAATTTAATATTATTTGCTGGAAAAAGTAATATTGTTTTATTAAGTGTGGGCAAAATTTTATTTTATTATTTCCGTTATTTTGGAATAATAAAATGGCAAATATTTCACACTTGACTTTGCCGGAGACACAAAAATTAACGGGCACTAATTTTAATGTATGGAGTCATAAGATTTTAACGCTTGCGGAGTTTCGTGATTGTGATAAAATAATCACGGGTAGTGAAAGTCGACCAGCGACGAACTTTGGATTATGACAAACGTCATAAGGAAGCGTTATTGCTTCTCAAGTTATGTCGGTGTCGGATGATATGATACCGGAAGTGCGGAATGCCACTATGGCAAGCACGTTGTGGGCCAATCGAGGATAAATATCAAATGTCAGAAAAGAGTCGGGTTTTATACCTAAAAATATGCTCTTTTTCCGTAAAGTTACAAGAAGGTGGATCGTTGTCTGAGCACCTACTTCGGATGAAAGACCTCCGAGACCAATTATCTTCCATCAACAAAAAGGTGGACGACGATGATATGGTGGCTTTGGTTTTGAACAACTTACCTTCTTCGTATGAGTCATTTGTGGAGGCACTCCATTTAATGGCTGAAAGTCAAACACTCACGTTTGACAAGGTGAGTTCCTACCTGTTGCAAAAGGAGCGGAGACAACTTCAGGCAGAATCTAATTGTGACCATTCAGAGAGTGCTCTTGTCACTCAGTCAAAGGGAAAGTGGAAACGTCAATCTGGTGAGTCTTCCACTCGGTATCAGGTCACATGTTATTACTGTCACAAGGTTGGGCACCTCAAGAAGGATTGCGGAGCGGAAGTATGATCTTTCGCAAAAACAAAAGCCATGTGATGAGGACATGTGGCAGCAGTTGCAGAAGAACGGGATTCGGATGATGGGCATGCTCTTTATTGTCTTACGACATCATGCTCGAATGACAATGGTACCAGTTGTTGGATCATTGACTCTGGTGCGTCTACACACTTTTCATGTCGTAGGGACTAGTATGTTTCATTTACTGCAAATATTTGTTTTGAATCAGTAGTACTAGCTGATGGAGAATCACTTGCAGTAGAAGGGATAGGAGATATATGCATTGTATTGAATAATGCTCATAAATTGTTGGTACGGAATGTTAGATATGTACCTTCTTTACAAAAGAATCTTCTATCTATTCATCAATTGACTGAAAATCCCAATATTTTTGTGGATTTCTGTGGAAAGAAGTGTGTTGTCTCTGATGTGAAACAGAGACGGATAATTGCCCTTGGTATTGGGGAAGGTGGTCAGTATCGGCTTGTTGATCCGGCTTGCGATCAACATGAATGCACGTGTGGAGGACAACTCCACCATTCAGGATGTGCAGGAGGTTGCAATGCCTTGGGAGGAAGCCATTCCTCACAAATCATTGACTTGGATACAATCAACCTACATGCACCTATTGTGGAGGGAGTATCCACTATACCAAATGTACGATGGACATGCCTTGGGAGGATGGATTTCCTCATTCTAAAGAACAATTTGTTGTGGACGAGAGACTCCACTATTCCAAATGCATTGACGGTGCATGGTGAGATGGCATGCCCAGACCACTCACTCAGAGGTCCTTGCTCGAAGGACAGTAGAGCATGAACAATTTGCTCATTGTGTTGTGAAGGATCTTTCCCAACAGAGGGGATAGATGAGCAAATAGATGAGGAGTTGGTTCTCACTCCTACCACTGCTGAGACGGAGACCACTGCTGAGACGGAGATGGTTATTTCTCCTACTATTGCGGAGTTGGTTCTAACTCCTATTGCACAGATGGTCACATTTCTCTTATTGAGAAAGTTGGATGAGCACTACACGGTGTTGCAAGGACATGATCGAGGTGACTTCGATTGCAGGATAACTGAGTCTTTGTACAGACTCCAGCAAGCTACACAAGCCTGGAACATATTTTTCAATCCACTCTCTCCAAGGTTCTAATTTCAGCACTCTGGAGATGGGGCTGACACTCTCAACCATTGGTGATTCATCACTGGTCAATGAATCACGTAACAAAGAACCAATGGACCACTTGCCATATCCTTTGTTCATGGGACCAGATTTTTGTTTTGCGGTTCTTCTTCATTCGACAACCACAACACAATCATGGACTGCTGATTTTGAAGTCAACCTATGGCACAGTCTGTAGATGTAATGACTAAACATATGGGCTTTAGGAAATTTGTAAAATTTCGGGATAAACTTGGTATTGTTTCCGGTTTAGTCATTAAGAGGGGGTGTTAAAATATAGAGCTATAGAGCATTATATAGAATGTAATGTGGTTCTAGGCAGTTGAAGAGGTTGTAACCAAACAACCAAATGTAACTAAATGTAACTACCTCTTCCTATAATAAATTCACCCTGCCTGTATCATTTGAGCAGTGCAGTTTGCCTTCTCTAATTCTTTCTTCTCTTTGCATATGCTACCCACACATGGTGAAAACCGAACTGCATTGGCCTGCTGGTAGGCAATAAAATTGAAATCTTTTTGGACCATGCGCTGTCCCTAACCTTCTTACAACTCAGAATTTTTGAGTTAGAATCAGCACTCAGAAAATATTTCAAAAGCACCTTACCTCCACAGACTTGCTCTTCCCTAGTTGTCATCCTTGAGGGTTCCTTGCAAACCTGATTGGTCTTGTGGATTGTGGAGGTGAAAACATGGCAGCGTCATAAGAAAGAGTACATAGTTATCATTCCTTCCCAGCTGATCATGATATCCATAGTTTTGACATGGTGTAGTAATAGGCAATAAATCTGAGTTGTTTCTAGGTCCAGGGCTGCTTACCTTCACTTTATCATTTAGCTCCTTCAAGCTAGTAATGATACTCATGCACGAGACTTTATTATGGCTGAGTATGTTGATAATTTTCCCATGTTTGACTGCTGTTGATAACAGTCCAACAACTTCCCCAATTGTTATCTTTGATCCTTCATGGAGAATTTCTTCCCCTCTTCTTGGCCTCATCAATTTTGTTGAGTTACCCTCAATGCATCCACTATTGTGACCCCAAAATTCTTTCCTATACACATGCGTATCAGCTGAGATATAATCCAAATGGAGAAAAGAAGTGGTAACCTTCACAAGTGTATCACAGTCTTTCGAAGGTGCGTAACTTCCACCAATTCCAATTTGGCCCATGTACATAAAGCGGTCTTCACACAATTCGGAGGTTGCATGAGAGGGTGTATGTGCTCCTTACCATTTAATGTGCTTTCCTTACTACCCCTTGGACTGTCATCAAGGTGTTCCTTCTTCTTGGTCCTTGTTTCTTCAATAATTGGAGCTTCCCCTTTTGTACTATCTCCACACCTTGATCACCTGTGCTTGGGATGTCTTTGTGGCTCTTACCAAAGCCTAATTCTTCATCATTATGTTCTTCCTCAACTGCTGCTATGGACAGTCCAGCAGGCTTGTTGTCATCATATCTATTTGGGAAATGGGTTCCAACCCTCCCTTTCTCTTCTCCCTCTTGCTCATCATGCCTCTTTTCAACCTTGAATTCATCACATGCTAAAATAAAATCAGTATTAACCAAACAATGATCATTAATTACCTCATAATGTTGTCCTTCCAGAACAACAATGGGAGTTAGGGCTGAATCTTCATCCTCCATGACTCCATCTCCTTCTTTGACTGTTGCTAAGGACATCACAGCAAGCTGAGAGTGTTTATGGGCACCCGGAATTGCCCTTTCTTCATGGTTATGACCTCCAACAATGTCACCCCTTGTTCCTTTCCCAAATCTTGACTTGTGTGGTATTGATCTCTTTCTCCTTTCTTGGCTCGTGCTCCACTATTTCACCAAACCCTTGTGTCTCTATGGTGTCGTTTGGAAAATCAACCAAGAGCTCCACTTTGGCATGAGTGTTGGGGGTTTCTAAGACTCCCAAGGGCTGCTCCCTCTTAGTAACCAGTTGCTGCAATATATCTTCCTTCTTAACCTTAGAGGGATAGGCATGTCCATCCTTGCATAACGAACTTGGGAGTTTGGCTCCCTCTTCCTCAAGTTTCGTAGCCTCTTCTTGCTTTGCCAACAAGATGGGGCTCTTCTCCTCTAGGGTTGGGATATCCTTCCCATGACCCTTGTGCATGGCTCAGGGCTTGGACCAAGTTCCAATGCCCACTCTATCTTTTCTCCATCCTACAAACTCAGAAAATGATAAGGCATCACAGAATAACTTTCGGAAGGGCTTGATACTCCTCAAAGCTAGCTACAACATTGTTAACCTTTGAAACCCTAGGTTCTTCCTTGAATGTCCTTCCCCTTTGTAGGTTTTGCATGGTGAAGGCAAGAGAGTCCAAGGTGTCTACTAGTCTTTCTTGCATCTTCATCATTCTGTCCATCTTTTCTTCACCTCGCAAGAAACCCTCAGGCTGGGAAGACCGAAGCTCTAATACCACTGTAATATCCCTTTCTAGGGCTGAAACTGAAAAACAAGGAAATAGCACAAACCCCAATCTAATTTAAATCTGATTTTGGACCAACAAACTGAAAATTAAATCAGTACGGTACAGCAGTCTGATTTTTGGAACAGCAGCTTGTAAACAATAAGATTTCACCCAAATATCACCCTAAAACTCATCCACAATATTTATAAACCTTTTAGGAATACTTTAGAACAATTTTCACCATGAAAATCAACCTCAAATACAGCTGGCAATTAATTTATCAACAACAGAAGTACAGCTAAGAGAAATAATCAAAATGGAGGTTTCCAAACCCCAACAATGACCAAATATGAATGATTTCAGCCTTATAAATTATGTCAAGTCTGAATATCAAATAATGAGTGCCATGCCCTAGAAGGCACTTAAAATGATTCCAACCCTAGTCGCTCCCTATGAGAGGGACTCTAAATCATGCAAAAGCTCATTGCAGGTCTTCTTAATGATGCTGTAAATATAAATCAGCAAGAGTATCTTCAATATTCTCCTTCACACCACCCAATTTGGAGAGTTTTCATTCTCTAAATGCCACAAGGAAGGTTGCCATCCTCCTTGGATGCCACACTATGGATTTTTGCCCTTAGTGGAGTTCGAAATAGAACAAAAGGCCCTAGAGTTCAATTAGACAAAGTATATATGCCAAAAGTGATGTGCAAATGAGCCCCTAAGACTCCTCTTATACCCTTTGGTTGGCGCCAAGAGCCATAAGGTGTAGACCGACCTCTTAAGCTTGCTTTATCTTCTAATTCCATGTTGGAAACTTCCCAACCTTGCTAACCTCTTAATGAGCTTTACTTTATCTTTTAATTTCATGTTGGGAGCATTATAATCCCAGCCGACCTGCCTTAGGGAGTAAAACACCAAAGAAAAACATTAATAACAATAAAAGAAAATAAAAACGAAACCCAAGGACTTCCCTTGTGCAATTCCTTCTTGGCCACGGGAAGAGAAATGGCAAGAAGTCTTCAATTGGTGCTAGTTTGAAAAAGAGGGCATTCTGACATCCTAGTTTGGATATCTAAAGAACGAAGAGAGAGTATTGTCTAAGTCCTTATGGAGGCAATGGTATATTCCTAGATCTCATAAAGAAACGGGACATCTGAAAATGAAGTGTTCCTCGATCTCCACCTCTTGAAGAGCACAAAGACGGGATATCTAGCCCTATCGGTGAATGTCATTATCGAGTTTCAACTCGTAACTAGTGAGAGCACACTATCATTTGGCTAAGGGGAAATATAAATTCGTGGGACTGATGGTGTTGGAGATGGTGAGGGCGACAAATTATACCATCCACCACTTGTAAGAAATGCTCGGGGTAAAAAACAAGCTTAGGGTTGAACAAATCAAGGGGGAAGATCTAGGTGGCCTAGATATATTGTCTATAGATGTCATCTCTGGCAGCTCTAGCGATGACATCCTTTATGGGAAGGAGCCCCGAGGAGCATCAAGAGGGTACATGAGAGGGGGTACCCTATCAATGGATATGCCTAGAAGGAGGAACAACCGCATCTTCAAATACCAACAAGCCAAGATCCGACATGGGGACAAATGAAGCAATCCCCTTTAAAGAACAAAGTGCCGAGTATGGATATCTCTCACAACCCAAAGTTAAAATCCCTTTGGATCTGAGTCTGTGGATGTAGAAAGTAAACAAGAGATAATCTCAAAGCATATTGGTTGGGCAGCAAATTCTGCTTGGATGAGGCATTGAGGAATTGTCTCAAGCTTGCATCAGATCATGCGTTGCAGCATAAAGGTTTGGACCCTCACAATAAGGGCTTAGTCAACAAGTCCCAAACTAGGTCCCCAAACCTCTCAACCATAATAAATTGTAGGCGCGATAACTGTATCAAGAAGGCATAACTTGGAAGGGATATCCTAGAATCTGGATCTCAAAACACTAGTGCTTTAGGAAAAAGGAGAGGCATACCCCTTGCAAAGGCACGAGTGAGAGGCGGGTTTCATGTTGAAGGGTGGACCAGAAAATTAGACCCCGAAGTGGGTGTACGTCGATGTGACCTCTAGAAGTTCCCCTTCGTAGAAAAACCGAAATGTTGAGAGAGAACACTTGGAAGTATTGAATATCATTACCTTTGTTTTACTAAGATTAAGCACAAGTTGTCGAAGATCACAAAAGGAGAAACAACACCAAGTTGCCACCATAAGCCCTCGACAAATTGTGAGAGGACAACATCAATATTAAAAAGAATAAACCGCTTCCGATCTTGGACAATGTTGGTCGAAGAGTATCCAAGGTCGGAGGTTATGGGTATACATCATCCCAATGGGTATGTTGCGAAGAAACCCCTCTTAACTCATTGATGTAAATGTTGAATAGGGTTGAAGAGAGGACAACCCTACTTAAACCCAATAGTGCTCTTCACAAAGTCGGAAAAGCGTGAGAAGTAAATTTCCCAATAACTATCTCATAAAGCCTCCAAGCGGTAGTAATAAGTGAATTTGGGATGCTTTTTATCGGGAAAAGGCTATGCTTTAAGGTCTTAAGTGAGTGGCGGAGATCAGCGAGGTGTGCAAGCCGTCTAGATGCAAAAACTCTAATTCCTTATGTCGGAAAAGACAATGGTACTCCCTTATGAAGGGTGGGTATCGAGGGAGGGTCACTTTAGCAGAGAAAACCTAGGTCTCTTATGAAGGGATTTACACATATCATCATACCATCGGTTCATGGGTCAAGACCCATGGCAGGAAGGGGATCTAAATTAGTGTGTGGTGTGGGGACAAGAGTCGAGGGAAATATCCCGAGAGGGTTTGACGTAAGAATTTATACATGTAGTGGATAGTGGGAAAGAAAGGGAGTAGAAACCACACATGTGAAGGGAGAGACAGGCAGCATAGCCAATGGTGTAGTCATCATCAAAGTGGATTCGTATATCTAATGCTCGAGGGCTAGTGGGGAGATGAGGGAGAGGTGTGGGAGAATCAATGTGAAGGGTGAATGTCGAGACTACATGGTGGGCGAGTGAGAACTAAAGATAAATAAGGAAGCCACAAATGTGGGGGATGAGGGATTTATTGGTGAGAACATGATCTACGATGCTCGCACCACCACCATGGGGAAAACAAGTGAATCTACCAAAGTCATGGAAGTGAGGAAGCCCGTTGAGAATGTGGAGGCTCTAAGATTCACCTTGCAGGAGTAGGTGCCTCCCATAGGTCAGTAACCGTAGAATTCCCGTCAACAAAGGCTCTCTGTAGACCAAACTCCTCTAGATCCAACTCATGAAGGCATAACTCATCTTGTGCAAGATCATGAATAGGCATTTGGAGGTTCCCTGTACGAGCATTAAAATCGCCCAAAAGAATTATAACACTAATACTTTGAGTATTAAGAGATCTCTGAATAGAGGTCAAGGTGTGGGTCCCCGTCAATGTGAATGAGAAATGGAGATGTGGCAAGGGGGAAACAAACATATAACTATGAAAACATCTTGAAAAGAAGGTGGAACCCTTTGAACCTCGCAACTACATGTATCTAAAGTCCACATCGAAGCCATCAATGAAACTTTGGACCTAAGAATATCCTAAATGAGGCAAGCCACACCACTAAAACCATGGCCACCCCTTAATATACGAGTATCATAACGGTAGTCGAAACCCACAAATACAATATGATTGTACAGAGTCTAATGGGTTTCAATGAGGAAGATGAGATCCCATCAAGAAATAACATCCTGGAAGGTACATGGAGAAGGCCAAACAGTACCATTACAGTTCCAACAAACAATAGAGATGTTACCATAACCCATCGAGACTAGAGGTCATCGTCATGTTCACCGTCTAGAACGTGTCCATTGAGAAGGGGGAGAATCATGAATGACCACCCTCTAATCTCTTATAACAGCCCACTCATTTTCTTTCTAGGAAGCTACAACATGGATACGAGCTTTAGGAAGCTCCCCAACCTGAAGCCTTGCGAGATATACATCTATATACTTTTTTACGAAAGGAAAAGAATTTATTTTTTTCTTTAAGAGCTTATCGGCACTCTTTTGCGAGTTCATAATTGGATAACGAGGGTGTTGCCTTGCAATGTCCAAGCTTTGTTAAGGGAAATATCTTTCATGTCCAACAATTCACGCAAAAGTGCATGACCTACCTACAAGCAATCAGCTGGTTTAAGGAGGCCACGAACATGAAGGTTGAGTGCCTTGATTTGACGTGCCTTTTTTTTAAACTTTGCTTGGACAGCCATTTTGACCATCAAGATGCTTTCTTCCCCTTAACCACTTGTACCCATGAATTTTGTTCCTCGACCTGCTTTTGGATAGACTATTGTATAATGTTTTATATCTATGTAATCGCTTACAAGTGACTATTTGCTCGTCCTCGTGCATTATAGCTAGGTTTTGGAAATAGCCTCTTGAATTACATGGTTCAGATCTTGTAGGAAAATCAACTCGAATTCAATAGTTACTCAAGTTTTTTTGGTATATACAAATATAAACAAGAGAGGGACTGTCAACCCTCGTTCCCAAATCAAAAAAATATACAGGGATTCTAATAGCCCCATCTTGGTGAGATATATGAGTGCATTGACAACATGCTTGGGAAAATGAAGGCAACTATTCGGGTGAGGGACCCCACTCTAGAGTTCTACCATGAACATATTCAGCCCATCATTCAACATAGATGGGAGAAGTTGAACACCCCACTTCATATGGCTGCATATGCACTTAATCCCAAATGGTATGTGGGGAGGCCAAGTAGAGTTATCCCTTTGGATGACTCAAAGGTGAAGAAGGGCCTTATGCGAGGCTCTTAAAAATAACTATAATCCATCGGGGGCTTCACAAGTCAAGTCGGAGTGGCTCAACTTCACTAATCTTGATGGGTACAAAATTTCAACGAAGATGGACAGGGTAATTGGCACAGACAAGCCGGTGAGATGGTGGTCACTATATGGGCGTCTAAGACCATTGCGAACACTTATAATTCGCAACCTTTCTCAAGTTTTTAGTTCCTTTGCCTCACGAAAGGAATTGGTCTACATATGGTTGGATCCACTTTGTTACGAGGAATAGACTTAACTCTAGGAGAGCGGAGAAACATGTAAGCGTAAATAGTGGTTTTTGTTTCATAGATCACAAGACAATTGAGTACAAGCAAACCCTAACATTATGGTGGGATGTAGATCCCGATGAGTCGAGGCAAGCAAAAGTGAACAATACTATGCGGCGGAGATTGATTAGGTTCTCCATTGAAGATGAAGATGATAGTTCCAACAAGCGGTTTATGGATGTTGTTTCGATGATGATTCTGATATTTGAGTTGTAACTTATACTCTTCTTTTTGTAATATTGACAATTGTTAGTGTATTTGAATTTCAAATTAATGATATGAATATCAAATATTGTCAATTGATCAATCACAATGGTTTCATAAAATTATTTAACCTTTCAGTCTCAAATGGTTTTATAATTTATTTGATATTTCAGCTTATTTAAGTCTCAAATGGTTTATTTTACTACACCTAAAAGATAATCTAAAAAAATAACAATAATAATGATTATCTAGGAATTGATACATGGGAAAAGAATTGGTACGAATTTTAGAGTTCAGCATTCTAATTTATTATTTTAGAAAAAATTGAAGAAAGAATTCGTAATTTGACAGTAAACTTTCAAAGGGAATACATACAAAAGGCTAATAACTATGAACTATGGATTTGATATTTTTGTTGGGGAAATCTTTAGTAAGGAACTCACAAAATAAGCAGTATAATATGTAAAGGCAGCGTATAAGATTTACTTAGGTTTTGATAAATCTGTTTGGTAAATTTTCATTATAGAATAAATACAAAATAAACAGTAAATTATGTGCAGGTATGTTAAATATATCAATTGATTTACTTGGAGTTTGATAAAACTGTTGACTAAATTTTCAGTAACGAGTTTACAAAATAAGCATTAAAATATAGAATACAATCTACGGGTTTAATATTTGACTGAGTACAATTTCAGTAATTAATTTACAAAATAAACAAAAACGTAAGTAACGGCAGGTTAATAAATCATACTTAATGTTTGCCAAAGCTTTTGACTAAAATTATAATAAAGAATATACAAAATAAATAGTAAGACTAAAATTTTAATCAAGAATATACAAAATAAACAATAAGATATGGAAGACAATCGAAGGATGTGAAATAATGTGATCAGAGTTTCACAATGGAATGAATATATGCGAGGTACAAATTTTAACACTCCAAACCTTCAATACATTGTTCAAGAGAGACATAACAAATATATAGGCATACATACTCTTATATCTAAGGAGTGTGCCTCATCCATTTTCCCCTTGAATCTTTCCCACAACCACTAACCACCCCTGTAATATCTCTATGTGATTTGCTATAACAAATCAATAACAATATTACACACGTATATACTAACAAATATGCTCACCCATATTATTCTATATTCGCACTAACGTTTTTTTCCTAACATTCCACCCTTAGTGCAAACATCGAGAAAGCACCACACTCGAACTATAAGCAACATACCAAGCCAGAGCTTGCATATGGTCTTGACCCTTGCATTTGATTGTGGAAACGACGTCAGCCTTAAAAGTGGCCTTTCAACCTATTCAAGTGAATACATGTACCATACGAGGACACATCAACCTAACCAGTCACTCTGATCAAGAACACTTCCTGCTTTAGTATCTGTGGTCTAGATCTCCGCATTATCATCACAACATGAGAAATACCAAAATCATACTGCACACATAAACAGGGATGCTCTTATGTTCTTATTCTTAGTCACACGCTTATAAAACAAACAGCAGATGCAACCCCGTCATTAGTGGCTAACGAGAGGCACTGTTTGGTCTCCTGCCTCTGTTGCCTCCATCCTCTGTTGACGTAACCGTACAACATGTAGACACAGAGAGTTGGGGAAGGTGTCAAACTTGCATCTATTTTGGAGAGGACTGCTCCCAATAAATATATAAAAACGAAGTGTGAAGCACGGATGCCTAGAAAAAAGCTCATTCGTGCATATGCACAATAAGCATTTGACACAAGGAGATACAAAGTGGTGAATGAAGATAGAAGGTGACAGAAATGACAGAGCTAAATAGCAGTGCAATTAGAGATCTTGGAAGGGATGATGATCCCCACGAAGGCACCCAGCTATTAAACCATACACTTTGATAAGATCTAGCAGTTAAAATTAGCATGGAGCACATATAGATCACGTGCTGATTTGATACACAATAATTCCAATGGTGTCAGAAGATGCAGTATTTGATAGTCAAGATGCTACTTTAGAATTTTGTCTACAATCACGGGCATTGAAATTCAAATTTCCAAACAGCATGCACATGGATTCAAATCACCAGACGGAGAGAATTATGAATCTGCAATAATAGATAGCTTCATTTTCTACAGGTACCAATGCCTCAATAAAGCACCAACACTGGTGTTATCACACTTTTGTATGGGCTGATGTCGTGTCTACTATATATTAAACAATTGTTTTTGGTCTAAAATGCCACTTCTAATGATCACGCTTTCTTGAGCTGCATATACACATTCCCACCTAATGATGTAAACTTCATAGCAGTCTGCATATTTGAAATGGCGGTAAGTAGATGTTTGAGCAGCGATAGCAAATCCTGAAAGTGGACAAACTGTTCCTGAGAAATGACAGAATAGTATTACTCACGTGGAGGTCTGATCCGCTGTTAATGGTGGAACTGCAGCAGAAATGGATGCTAAAAGAAAAAGTACTAATGGATTTGAGTGCAGCGTAAAAATCCTGGGAAATGATGGATTTGTAGCAGCAGGGCTCTATTTAATTAACATGGAGGTATAAATGAGCTGATACTTTAAAACGCACAACATATGCAATACTCAATCACAGAGTAATGTAAACATATAACAGGGCATTGAATAATAGTAGTTGCCCCTCCTTATTTTAAAAGAGCACAATAATCTCCAAGATATGCCTGCTCTGATACCAAATAAAACAATTTGGTCAGAGTTTCACAATGGAATATATAAGAAATACAAATTTTAACACTCCGAACCTTCGATGCATTATTCAACAGAGACATTAGAAATATATATAGGCATACATACTCCTATATCTAAGGAGTGTGCCTCATCCATTTTCTCATCAAATCTCTTCCACAACTATCAACCACCCATAAAATATCTTTCACAATCTTTATAATATCTGTACATGACTTGTTAAACCAAATCACTGACAATATTCCACGCTAATATACTAACAAATATGCTCACCATATTATCCTATATTTGCACTAACAATTTATTCCTAATAGGTTGTGATATTTATGTGATCACATAGTAAAGAATGAGTTTGATATTTTCCACAAAAGAATTTGCAAAATAAGCCATAAAATATTAAGGACAAGTTGAAGATATCAAAATATTTACTTAGGATTATAATTCAAAAACTTGTACTCGGCTGCTGAAAATTTTGACTCAAACTTGAAACTCAGCAATCACTCGGCAACTTTATCAATACTTAAAAGTATATAAATTCATAAAATAAACTTGAATAACAGGTAGACCACTATCAAATGACATGAGAAATGAATGTTGAGAATGCAACTAGATCACTAGGTTCATGTTAAGTCGAAGATAAAATTCAAAACAATTTCATCGGCTGATAAAATTCAAGAAAAACAAATCATGAATAAGTTTGAATTTAAAAAAATCTGCCTTTTTATTATTTTTATTTTCATAATAAAAATAAATGTAGAAGAATTTGATTTTGGGGTGCAATTGAATTATGTTTTGAATCTGTATGTTTTAAAAGAGGAAAATATATTAATCCAAGAGGTCAATGTTGCATGATGTTGGCATTTAATTATGTTTTGAATCTGTACGTTTTAGAAGAGAAGAGAATATATTAGTCCAAGAGGTCAAAGTTGCATGATGCCAATGTCAAAGTCTAAAAGAAGATCAATCGTTTGAGCACATAAATTTATGCACACTCACCTAAAAGGGATAAAACTACATGCAACTTGATCCCTCCTTGGAGCATTTGTATGTAGGCAACGCTCACCACATCATTGGGGTATGACTGAGGTTGTCCATCCCAAAATACTGACCCCTTTTTTTAAGGGTCCCTTGTGCTCTTGAAAGCACGATTAGGGTTTGAACAAAATAGAGCAAATACAGGCACCAGCAGAAAGGATAGAAGAAATCCTAGACATCCAGAAGTGCAGAACAAACATAAGCAAAGCATCTTCAGAAGTAACAAACCCCAAACTGCTCCCGAACACTACAGGTAAAGTCCGACACTTGCCATCAGCCACAAGGGTCTGAGTATGCCGATAGCGTCCGAGAAACATGTCAGCCCTTTGTTAGCAGCCTGATCATCTAACAAAGCACTTCCCAAACATTTCGAACCGCAAACACCTTTTGTGAGTGACAGACAACCAGAATCAGCTAAGTAACTCATCTTTCTATTGCCATGTCAATTCTGAATCAAGTAATCACGACATCTACTTGCTTAAATGAATTCAGATTAATGTACTCGGATGCCCTAGTCATATAGTCTTAATTTGATCTCAAATTTATTATATTTTGTGCCATAGTGTATAAAAGAATCAAAACTGGTATGTGAAACACATTTATATGTACCAACAAATGATAGTACTTTCATGCAATATTGCCCACCTTGATCATCTGTAGCTCCCTCAAAGGTAGACATGAAACTAATTCATGTCAATGCAAAAAATATTTAGGGAATAATAAGATGTTGGCAAGCTCAAGAGGGAAGAGGTAATGAAAAAGCACGAACAGAGACTCAAAATAAAGAGATACAAACACATAAGCAAAGCCGAGCATGTGATAAAAACACCCAATGGTTTTATCTACAATATCACAGAATGGTCAGCTAGATCCACATTTGAATCAAGGATATGAGAAAACAGAGGTACAAAGCAGATTGCCAGCAGCGTGGGGCACAAGAACAAGAGCATGCAATAATAAAAAATCCATAAAAGGAAGTATAGGGCATATATACCTCAAAACAAATACTAAAGATTCTCTAGGGGAGAGTCAGGATGCTGAGAAGACATGCAGAACCACAACAACGTCACTCATATGATCGCCGACATTGTATGCAAAAGAGCTAATAAACCTTCCGGAGGCTAGAAAACATAGAAGCAAGAGAATAAATGAACAATAAAAGATCTCAAATTGGAAGAAGTGATAAAAACCACGCAAAATTTGGAGGAAGACAATAGTGTTCTCAAAGAACAAGTAGCAAGACTAGAAAGACTCTTGAATGTTGGACAACATGAATGGCACACCCTAAAACAAACCATCCGCTCTCCAACAAGATTTCAATGAAGGGGTAGAAGGAGCAAGCACAATACAAATAAACGAATTGCAAAAGGCACTACAAAACATCGAAGCAAAGAGAGAATGATCCAAACAAATTGTTAGAAGAGGCAAAGACATGGGCACAAGGAGTAAAAGACCTAGTGATAAACAAAAGAGTTGATAGAAGAACAAGTCAAGAAACAAATGGTAGAGGAAAGCGAATGGAATTATAGGTCAACAAGCATAATCATCAAAGAAGTGAAAGATTATGGAGAAAGGGATGACAAAAGGAAATTATCAAGAGATTTTCTCAAAGACCAGCTACTGATAGAAAGGTCGGATTCTACAAGCAAGTAGAATCGGAAAAATAAAGGAATGAGAATGAGATAAGCATACTTATGTCACAATGATGAACCTTGAATACAAGACACGAAAACTAAAAAAAGATGTTTGTTGAGAGGATCACAATTCTACTTAGGTGAGGACCTAACCCTAGCGTAGCATGAATAGAGAAATAGTAACTGTCCAAAGTGAAGGAAGATGGGCATACCCAAGAAATGGGAAAGCCTATATCACTAACCAATTGACTCAAAACATGGAACCATCACACATTTCGAAGAAGAGTTACTGGGCTTGTATAGCATATATGGTTTGATTATTTGCAATGGCATGAGTAAATGGTGTAAATTTGGTAATGCATGAGAAAATGGTGTGAATGGGGAATTTTGAATTTTTATTTTTTTGACTAAATGCTTCATATATTTACAGAAATATATTTACAACAAAATCAGAACGAGTACAAGATATATACAACACAAGCAAAACCCACAATGGATAAGAATGTTTTTTATTATTTTACATGTTCACAAAAGTGTATATCTAGAATTGTAGAGATGGAACTAGAGGATTCCCGCGTGGAGCCAATAAATATCACAACCCAATTACTATAAAGTTTCAAATGCAAGGAAGTAAGCAACAAGACTAGCACGTTTGGGTCACTGATGATAAACAACCAATTAAACGGAATTTCCTCCTTATGAAGGAAAAACCTTTGGGGCTGCATTGGCAAACATGAATCAAAAGGGGAAGACAAGGAATCTACAGTATGCACATGCCCTATTACAAGTGAGATTCTAATGCACATAATTCAAGGAGTTATAAGCACATGTAAAAAGATGTTAAATCTGAGAAGAAGAAATCAGCTTTCCAAAGAATTCAGGGTACAATGAAGAATGCAATGCTACAAGAAGAACATTAAGGGAACCATTAACTGTGACAAATGGAAAGAGAAAATCTATGAACAAATGTTGAGAATGAAAAATGAGGAGTATGCGAGAACAAGACAGCCAAAACTGACATACTTAATACAAAAATATTTTGGAGAGAGTTGCAAAGAAAAACACAAACATAATATACCATTTTAGCAAGTCGATGGTTGGAGTATTCAAAACATTTGTAGGAATGTGAAAAGGAAAAAGACGCCAAAGAAGAGTTTTTCACAAAAAGAGACATCCAGCAAGGGATTAAGAAGCTAGTAATAGGTAAGGCCTGAGATGCAGATAGTCTGCAAGCAGAATATCTAAAATGGGGAGCACAGATCCTTCCAGCACACGTCAAGAAAATATTTCATAGGGTTGTTCACAATGGCTTCCCAACAAAGTAAACAACTAATCTAACCATACCCTTGATCAAAAGTGGAGATGCTAATAACCCTTCAAAATACTGAACCATCTGCAAAAAAATTTGGGAACATGATAAAACACAAAATCAATAGTTGGGATGAGGAAAAAGGAAAAAGAGTTATCAAACCAAAGTTTTCAACAAGAAATCATTGTGCCAATGCTAAGACACGTAGTTGAAAAGGCTTGGGACAAAAATGTAAAGTCTATTGTTGTTTCACAAGAAAGCCTTTGACACAATCCCGAGAAGCAAATTATAGAGAGTAAATTGAGGATCCCAATTCACTACAAGGCAGCAGTCCATAGACTTTATGAGCAAGTCAAGGACAAAATAAAACACGGGAAGGGCTATCTAAGTGTTTTGGGAATGACATAGGCCTTAAACAAGGTTTCCCTTTGTCTCCCACTTTGTTTGGGTTATATATCGACAAGCTAGAAGAATGGATAGACAAATATGGAGGTGGAGGGGTTCACTTGGCCAAATATGTGGTGAAACTCCTCTTATATGTTGATGTATTTAATTCTAATTGCAGAAACAACCCAAGGGTTGAAAGACCACTTACAGACCTTGGAATATTTTTGCACATAAGTAGGGATGCAGGTTAACATGTCAGAGAAAATTGAAGAGAAGAATAAAAGTGATGGGGAGTTGTTGTGTCATGTCCCCATTTCAAAATATTTTAATTAGGGAAAATAATAAATATTAATATTTTGTAAGTTGTCCAAGTCTATTCATAATCAAAAAGGACACGTAATTGTATTATTAATAAAGTAAGTCAAAATTAAAATAAAAGTGGGAGGCATTGCTATTACAAAATCAAAATATGGCCAAGAAATTACAATTTTTCAAATGACTTCTTCAAACAAAAAGAAAAACTTCTAAATGATGGTCAAATTTAAGGCTGAGGTTTTTTTGTGATGGTCAAATAGATGTTAAATTTAAGGTCGGACATTAATTATTAACAATTTACCATAGTTACGTGGGGATGTGTCCCCCATTTTTGACACGTCTGGGACGTCCCGGACGTCTGGGGACGTGGGGGAAACGTTTCCCCCACGTTTCCCACAGTGCATGCATGATGGGAAACGTCCCGGGGACGTCTAAGGAGGCTGGAAACGTCCTGGGGACAGGGAAACATGGGGGCGTGGGAAACGTGGGGGGGACGTCCAGACGTCCCCCACGTGGTCTGCCGCATTTTTCAATAAAAAAACATAAAAACAACACTCTAAACTATTTTTTTTTTAATTGTAAATCACTTATGATTCAAGATCTTGTGAAGAAGCAAGTCACGGGCCTGTGCAAGTAATGATCAAGCTAATATATCCTGAAACCCTACTATTATTGTTTGACAGTCTTAGTCTGACTGTAGAATCTGAATGAGAACTTGTTTTCTGTCATTCTCTGTTTTGTCAATAGAAGGTTGACAAGAGCAATTGAGGGTCAATAGATCACAACTATCAACAGTGAACCATAACACTTGGTCATAGTTTGGGAAGATTGCTATCAGAGAATTGAAGGAGAACATAATAGAAGTTTATAACATGTTTGGAAAAGCTGAGTGTTTTGAAATCACAAAGATTATCATGTCCTCAGTAACATTCTAGGAATGTATTTGATGTTTATGAGTTCAAGTTTCACCTTACTTAAATCTCAAATGGTTTTTTTCAGCTTATTTATATAATTTAGTCACTATATCTTTATATTTTAAATATTTATATATTTTTTAACTAGCCGTCCCCTCACCGTCCCCAAAATTTAGAAAAAAATTTGCCGTCCCCGAAAACCCCATCCCCCCGTCCCTCGTCCCCCTTCTCAAGTAACTATGCATTTACTAACATTATAGTATACCACGACCACCACTACTTTACCATTGTTACGCCAATAGGCGTTCCCTTTTATAGCTAAGCGTCTAACTTCTAACACGGCAGCAAGAAAATCGACGGTTCCGATTTTTTATTGGGTACATGCGACAAAGCACGATGAATCGAATCGCGTAGGGCTTCGACAACGGTGGGTTTCGATGGGTGCATTTGTTATGGGTTTCGACGGCAGTGCATTGGTTGTTGATTAGGATTGTGCTTGCCATCTCATCCGACATATGCCGAGGGGCTGCAAAATCCTTGTCCCAATATTATCATGCAACGAAAATGACAAGTCTATAAGTCCACATGGGATGTGTCCTCTCCATGCTCTACTTTGGGTTTTGAAAAGCATTTAATCCAATTGGTGGGTTTTTTTGACATGGGTCTATTTTCCCACTCAACTTTTATTTTGTTGTTAAATACGTGGGGAGAAAGAATTGATTTTTTCTATTTATGTTTTAAAATTTGAAAAAATTATTCCAAGGCTCGTGTTTTCCAAATAAATACCAATATAAATGTATTTATTATTAATAAATTTAAAATATATTTATTAATTTTACATCATATTTGAAAATACATAAGTGATGCAAATAATTATTTTTAAAAAGCTTCATTATTTATAATTGTACAAATCTAATAAAAAAATTAATTAAATTGTTTGAGACCCCAAATCTTCCAAAACAAGCTGCGAGAAAGTGCATCCACGAGGTTAGGATAAGGTGCTATCACATTTCACCAGTCTCGAAAGAATCAAGAATAATTTGAGGATCATTGTGCATTGAAAATGATTCTCAATGGTTTTAGGGTTTAGGGTGGAAGAGACAAACATATCAATGCATGCCGCGTTTCAGCAGGAGTTGTACGAATTATTGGGGAATCCTGCAAGGTTCCTAGGTAGTTGAAATGGCTAATTGTTTGGAGGGGCTTTCTGTAAATACTTACTTTCAAATCTGTTATGGGTGTGGTGAATTAAGGTTTATTCCTTGTATTGATTGTCATGGAAGCCGCAAGGTTTCCAAGGAAGATGAGAATTTCATGATGATTATGTGTTTACAATGTAATGGGAATGGGGTTTATATAGTGCCCTAAATACTGCTCCTGAGAAGGATTTTGTTAAAACTTCCTTTACTAGTGTAATTATATTAATATTCATTAATGTTAAAGGTATTGGACGTGATCTGCAACTCAGATTTTTGTGCTTCCAGACATTGGATTTGTTGTTTCTTCTCAGTCACCTTTACCTATGAATTCAAGAAACACACAATAGATCAGATCTGTTGGTTCTACTTTTTACCCTTTTTAACATTTTAAAGATAAATGAATATAGGATAAGGGAGGAGATACTTAGGTGCCTCCTTTGGGTATCCTATGTATTCTATTTTTTATGGCCATTGACAAGTTTTGGTCTGCAACATTTCCTATTTATCATAGGACTAATATTAATGTATCTGTATATACTAAATACATTTTTGTTCTAATTCATATATCACAAATTTTAAAGGAAAAAGCATGGTGTTCTGCCCCCGTAAATTTTAACTTGTTTGTTATGAGAAACTACAAATTATTTTGTTCTGAAATGCATATTTGATAAGGAACAGATGAATCGATTGCTCCATTTCAGTTTCATTTCACAGTTACCTTATCCTTTCTATTGATTGTGCAGAAAAATATTAATAATCTCCGCTTCATTTGGGTAATTTATTCTGCAAAAACCCACATTTCGTGGTTTCTCTTTTGTGAATAAAAAGCTTTGTATGGTGATTTTGCATGTCTTGCTATAAGGTAGAGGAAGAGTTTTTGTTGGTCTGGCCTCCAACATCCCAATTTCCTTACGATGTTGATTTATTTACCAAAAGAGTTTAATTGCTTTCTTTCATTCAAAGTGTTGATACTGTTTTGAAAATAGAGAGAATTGGATTAAATCGCATACAACAAACTAATGTTACGCTCTAGGGTTGTCCCCGTCGCATATTTCAATGCACAAAGCACAAGACAATCACATTCATGTGACCCTGATGATGACCATTTGCTACGTAAACTTCTACTCTGTATTGGGCAAAAGGTTATGCTGACATCTAACCTCTAGGTTGTGGCAGGCCTTGTTGATGGTTCCATTTGGATTTTGGTATTCATCATCTACAATGCAGGTTCAAGTCCACCGATCTACCTTCTTCTGTTGTTTTTCAGTTTGAAAGATACATCCGACCTGCATGGGACCCTCAAAATCCTTTGCACATTCCTATCACACCCATTTCTCGTGGGCCTCGAAGGAAACTCCTGCTAAAGATGGCTTGGGCCCTCACAATTCATAAATCTCAAGGCCTAACTTTACACAGGGCGACTATTGACATTGGAGATGTTGAATGCCATGGCCTTACATTCATAATTAATTCACTACTTTGATGCCAACAGAACATTTGTATCTACACAGCATTTTCTTTTTACAGGTGCTCCACGATAGCACTTAGCACATTTGTGCCGAGGCACAATTTAGAAGAACAAAGACTGCTTCAACTGCAAAGCTCCTTACAAATTTAAAGCCATATCTTCTCCCTCCACACACATTCTTCCTCCCTCCTCTTCTCCTCTCATGTTCTTCCACTATTCAATTTGTCATCTTCTTCTACACACTTCCAGTTCCTTCTCTCCACGCACTTTACTGTTTCGAACAATTGTTGCCTCCCCTATCGGCGTCTCCATTGCACCTTTGCCATGGGATTGCTAGTAGAACAACTATTGGCATAATTAGGTGAGTTCATTGTTTATTGGAGAAGAAATTTTCAGTAAGGAAATCGCAAAACAAGCAGTAACATCTGTAAGGGTTCTAATAAAAATAACAAAGGATTTTATTAGGTTTCATTTAATTATTGACTAAATTTTCAATAACGATCTTACCCAAAAAAAAAAAAACGCTGTAAACCAATCAAAGCCGTTGATATTAAAATTTTAAATGAGTACATTTTCAATAGAAAAATTGCAAAATAAACAGAAAATATGTACTAAAAGTGACCGGAAAAAAAAATTAGTGTGTTTACCTTAGATTCCGCTCTGCCATGAGATACAGAAAATATCGACATCTTTGCAGGTTGTGTAACTGCTGCATCCATCACGACTTCGACGGCAGAATTCGCTGGTATATGTTATTTGATTTAGAGGGATAGTTATTACTTTCGTAGTTGATGTTGATAAGGGGTGTGATTGATTTTATAAGTGTAGGAATATAGATGAAGCATTACATTTTAAGGTTCTATCTCTACATTTCAAATTTGTTACAAATTCGTACATATACATTTGCAAATATTATATCATGACTGGTAGTGTTTTGCGAGACTATTTTATTTGGCATTAAACATGAATACATGAAGACTTCCCTATATTTATTCCAAATGTTAAAAGCTTGTGTCATAATGCTTGCATAGAAAGTAATGGGCTAACAGTTTCAACCACTAGTCAGAAAAGTCCATATCCATCTTCCTAATTTTACAATTACCATAAGATTCCCTCATTCATCTAAACGTAAAATAAACACGGGTGGGATGATATCCAAGTGATTCATTCAACATATTGAGATATGAATATTTGTGAATAAGCCTATGTAGAATTCGTTAATGTACCATAGATGTTGATGATTGAATTGTAATAATATATTTTTAAAAACTTTAAAAGTAAACATGAATACAATTGATACATTTGATACCGCTTTGGATTGTGACCATATTTCCTTCAAGAATTTTGTCAAACATTTCACATGCCTTTGCATGCTTCCCCATTTTACATACATATATGTCACTAGAAAGATGCTTCAACATTTTGTAATGACATTGAAGACCGAGTACTAATACGAATAATAAGAACCCATAAAAAATATAGAAATAACAGGCTTACGAAACCTTGCATAATTATAGTTTTGTACCATTCAAATCATCCAAAGGCATTTACGAAAGGCTATATTTATTGAGTTTTTCATTTCTATTGATAATCTTCCTCCCTGACATGCAAAAGTTGAATCGACAATCATGGTCATAAAAAATAGGCAAGCAAAAGTCCAATCCACAATCAACCTTATAAATAGAAGTTGGATGCATATAGATCCACCAAAATGATGCCAACACAACAAATAAATTATTATAAAAGACTAAATTTAATAATAAAATAGCATAGCAAAATAGGAATTCAAGTAGCCAATCCACAAGTGAACACAAAACAGGGGCAGATAAAACAATTATGTGTAACATAGATTTTAAAGAGCAATAAATTTTTGAAAAGAACACAGTAAATTTTAGATGCAGGGGTCTGATAATGGTAACATTGAGGAAGTAATGCTTCCCTTTGTATAATGCAAAATGCCCCAAAGTTAAATATGCTTAATAATTACTTTGCACAGAGCAACCATCGACTTAGTTAATCAAGTAATAATTAGTTAATCAATCTCGTCCTACCAATGTCATTAAAAGTATGTACTACCTGCATGATTCTTGGCTATAAACTGGTAATCAATACGCCATCACTACATCCTACCAAATGAGATGATAAAAAGACAAGGGACTGCTAAACTTGCAATATCTTTAAAATATTTCCACTTCCTGCCTGTTCTTGGAAAATATTGTCTGTTATGAGATATTTCTCTTTCCATGGATTATAGATAAACAAATATTTGGTTGATTTCTGAAGATCCCAAACCTAAAACTAACATCAAACTACCATTAGAAAGTGAGCTGAAAGGCTTCAATTTTGTGCAAGTATGAATATCTCAGGTAACGTCGACTTTTCTTTTTCAGCCACTTGTCAAAGTTGAGAATCTTTATCAGGGAACAATTTACATCCACAAAGTAGCAAATAACAACCCATTAATAGTAGAACAAATAAAAGTCCATTTTTAGTGGAACAAATAACGAACTCTAATGCTTAATGGAAGGACACTTCATTTTACAAGCGCACTTGTGGCCTACCTAGTAAGATCATTAAAACTTTAGACTACAAAACGAATATGATTTGACTGTACCTTACCACATTTATTGACCATCTAATTATGAGTTCTAACAGCAAGAAATATCTTTGAAAAATAAGCTTAAGCAAATGCTGATCTCCTAGAATTATAAAGAAATAGCCAAACAGTTATAAACTTTTATGATTCCAAAACATCTCGACAGATATTTAGTTCTTTTGACTACATTAGTATAAGCTTCAAAATTTTGGGTGATAGAAATATAATAATAAAAAATGTAGTGATCAATATTTTTATGAAACTCCACAAAAACAAGACAAACAACAGAATGCTATCGGCTCAACGCATCTTAAATTGAAATACGATCCTTATGGTTGAAATTCATTCTACCCAAGCAGAAGTCAGGAAGAACTAAAACAACTCCATAGAAGTTTCCTGACTTGACCTTACAGATTTTGATGATAGAGGCAGATCCTATAAGGTGTAAGGCCACAATTGCATCTCCCTTCTTACACAAGCCTTTTTGGTTTATAGTCTGAAGAGCAACATCCAGAATCACTTCAATCGATTCAGAATCAGTCGCCTTTGCTGACCCTTCTGCCAGAAGTGGGAACAATCCTCCGCATATGAGACTAGTGTTTGGCAGGAGTTTCATCACTGCATGTTCAGTCAAATGATTTTTTTGTCAAGATAGGAACCACAACAAAAAGAATAGGTACATGTGGTTTGTACTTTGCTACTAGTTTAGCAGTGGTACCACAACGAGTTAGGACCACAATTAGAGTTGCCCTAGCTTTGTTTGTTGTCCGCACCGCAGATGATGCAAGACTCTCCAAAGGGCTCATAGGCAGAGGAGTGGATCTTATTAGTTCTCGGAATATAGAACCATATTCCAATGAGGATTCGACTTCTATACATATGTGAGACATGATCTTCACTACCAACTCAGGATATTCCCCTGCTGCACTCTCACCACTAAGCATGACACCGTCAGTACCATCAAGAACTGTATTAGCCACATCTGTAGCTTCAACGCACATGTTGGACAAGGAAACTTAATCATAGATTCCAACATTTGGGTAGCAGTAACAACAGGCTTTCCAAGGAGATTGTATTTGTAAATCATAATTTTCTGTGCCAAGAATATTGTTTCAACTGGAATCTCCATACCAATATCTCCACAAGCAACCATGAATGCATCCGACTCCTTCAAAATCTCATCAAAATTGACTACACCTTCCTGATTCTTAACCTGCAAGGAAAACAATTAAGAAATGAAATGTTTAATCCTTGAGAAACATGTTTACTCTATTCTTAAATTTTCCTAACCAGTAAAGGTCACTACTTTCATATAAGATTCATAGCCTGTGAGACATACAAAATTCAAACATATACAACTTTGTTAGTTATTAGTTCGAGATTACAATGGCTTAATTCCACATGGAAGACCACTAATATTGAACTGTCACATAAGAAACAAACCAAAAGTCAGTAAAACCCATTAAAACTTACTTGGATTGTTGGTGGTTATATTTCTTGTTCCACCAAAATTGCAAGCCATAGATGAATGCCCATTCTTCCGGTCATAGCTGTTGAAAGCATATGAAGCGTGGGAAGAAAGGCTATCTGGTAGAGAACAAGGTTGGCCTGGTTGAATTGGAGAACAATCCACATTACCAGACCCACAAGCCCAATCGAGAGCCTTCTGGATGTCAGTTTCGTTGGCAGATGATGAAGAGATGCACCAAGTAGCACCATCAAATGATGTTAAGGTACCACCAATAGCCAGGTAGGGAAAGCCAGTAGTGATGTCTACATTGTAAACCTTGGTTTCATCAGGATAAAAGAGCCCCCAGTTCCATTCTGATTCCATGCCAAGCTTTCTATTCTTATTGAAAATGGAAAAAATGTATGTATCTATCTCCTATCCTAGCCTTGAGGGTGTCCCTGTGTTGTTAATCATGTGCCTGACAAGATTTGCATTGTAAGTTGTTGCATTGTCTGGGGTTGCTTTGCCGCTCTTTGGGGCCTCCATTAGAGGGCCACCTTGTTTCAGTTATCATTAAAACAAGTGACCTAAATTTTAGCGCTTCTAGAGCAAAGAAAAGGGTGTCTATCTATGCATCAAACATATTAGTATAGACAAGACCTATGTTGGGGTCAATAACACCATTGGGTCTGAATAAGGCATAGTCCTGAGATACTTTGTGAGGGGAATCTATGTAGGCATAATACGGGTAAACATCTTCCATGAATGGGGACCGTGTCTGAGCCATAAACTCCAACATGGGTCTCAGGAAGAAGGCATACTTACTGTCCAGTGCCCCTGCTGAGGGTGGAAATTATCAGAAAGTGTCAAACAAGTAACAACAACCATCTACATATGTTAACCAACTTGTGCTCCCTGTAACATCTCTATGTTTACCATCTGCGTGTTCATCCAAATACCTCCTGTAAACCAAACTGTTCCATGCCCTTATCTGCCCATAAGCTAAACCAGAGATATCAACGGGATGTTATGTGAAACAAACAAAATATTTGTGAGATATGCTATAACCAAAGGCAACATGCAAACTTAGAAAAGCTTAGAGGTCAGCATATTCCATAAATCCATCACACACGAGCCCTTACTGCATGTCATTGAATCTCCCAAGATACCAATTCATTGGATGATGCTAGAAAAATAGAGAGAAAACTTGAATAATAAAGAGGATTTAAGAGTTTTAGAAATACTAACCGCAAACTTGCTATAGCATATGAAGTGATTTTTTCATTAGACTTGCTTCTTTTTGCAACGTTCTCATCACATAAACACTTAATTCATAGGGTTGAAAATCCCAAAAAATATGATACCTACCTGTTTTTGCTGGATATCATGGGTGTCTAAAAAAACCCAGAGATTGGAAAAACAACTACATATAAATATATTGATTCAGTTAAGTAGTTAATATCGCTACAACCTTCAAATTATAGCTCCATGCATCAAAAGAATCTATACTTGATATGTTCATGTGTACCCCGTAAGTTGCATTCGATATAGCCCATGCTGCTTCCTTCTTAATATCAAATTCGGCAGTTTGAAGGAGCTGGACAAGGGGAGGAATGATGTTTCCATCGATCACTGCCTGTAGAACAAGAAAATATTACTAATTAGCAAACCTCAAACATATAAAAATATAGATTCATAGAAATAAAAAATAATACATCTAGTGGAAGACCTGAATCTGTTCTTTGTTGCCTGCAGTAATGTTTGAGATGGTCCAACATGCTTCCTTCTTAATACTCTTCTTGTGATTATGGGTCAAGAGAGCTAAGAGGCAAGGGAGTGCTTGGTTGTTGATGATATACTGGAAATCAATGACCCACCATAAAAACAATCAAAGAAATGACCTATTAACATCATGCAGAAACAATTAAATAATCTTGTAAACTATTTAAACAAAATGCCAAGATAGACTGATACCTGAGTCTGTACATCATCACCAGTTACAATATTGCTCACTGTTCTGAGTGCTACTAATGCATCACTGCCCTTTTGAGGCTTCGAAGCCATGCTTGATCTGTTACAATAATCCCGCTTAAGGCCTCATTGATATAGAATGTCAATAATCAAACAAATGGATATAAACACAATATTCAATGGGTCTGGACCTCTCATGATGGGCTTCGTTTGCCTTAAATAAAGCACACAAAACATTAAAAACAAAAAAACCCAATTTATCAATGGTGGTTTCCACTGTCAATACAACTTATAGCAACATAGTTTCTGCCATCTTGGAAGAGATCAAGTGGGGAGGATGAGTAGAGGCTGAGGGCGAAATAGCCACTGCAGGCCCAGGCCTGATATGTCACTGTCCCAAACACCATCTTGGTCTATCAAGCCACCTGTATAACTGTAACAAATATTGGAATTAACAACTGCAGTAAATTCATTGTTGAGAATTTATATAACAATACCAATATAGATAGTCATCTAAGTACAGATATGGATACACTTTGATAAGTCTTGCATGCCAAGATGTTAGAAAGCTCCATCTCAATTATGATTTATAGCATTGCTTTTATATATGCATATTAGAATTAAACCACTTCTTTTGATTTGGGTGAAAGCCAATTCTGAAATGTATAGAGCTATTGGTGATATTAGTAGTTCCGATATATTGATAATGGGGTTTCGTGCCTCCGGCCTCGATCTCTCCAATAAGAACCGGCTTCCTTAATGTAACCAAGCTTACAGAGCGAAGCGATGGAGCCTTCTGGGCATCACGTTTCAGCGGACCATACTCATTCTCCTCTGCGCCTCAGTGCCCATTGCCTGCCTCTGGCTCAACATGGAGCGAATCCTTCTCTGGTGCGGACAAGACCAATAGATTACTAAAATGGCGGGGGTTTATATAACCTTCTCTCTCCCAAACCTGCTGGCCCAGGCATTTCTCCATCCTCTCAGAATTTACTTGCGGACGCAGAATATCACGGTCCCCCTCACGTGCTGCGCAACAGTTGTTGTGTTGTTGCACGTTCCCATAAATTTAATGCTGGTGGTGTACCTGAAGATGGGGATCAGGGGAGTGGCTGTTGCTGCCGTTTGGTCAAATTTGAATCTGGGTTTGTCACTATTGGGATATTTGAGCTTATCGGGAGTGTACAAGAAGTCGTGGGAGGGGGTGTCTAAAGAATGCCTCAAGGGGTGGAGGTCGCTGCTCAGTCTGGCAATCCCAAGCTGCATGTTTTTCTGTTTGGAATGGTGGTGGTACGAGTTCATGATCATTCTCTGCAGCTTGCTCGTAAATCCAAAAGCCACATTGGCATCCATGGGAATTCTGATCCAGACCACAGCTCTGGTGTATATCTTCCCCTCGTCTCTGAGTCTGGGAGTTTCCACCAGAGTTGGAAACGAGCTGGGAGGCAACAGGCCTGCCAAGGCCAGGATAGCCATGATCGTGGTGCTTCTATGTGCTGGCGTGCTGGGGTTGTTGGCCTTGACGTTCACAACAATAATGCGTCACAAGTGGGGCAGAATGTTCACGCAAGACACAAACATCCTGCAGCTCACATCTCTGGCGCTGCCGATCGTGGGGCTGTGCGAACCCACATTCAATTCGTAGGAAAAAACATTGAACTAACAGACAGTAATGGAACCGCTCAGGAAAATCACTTTTGAAAAATGTCCGAGAGGCCGTCAAATTTAACATCGTTGCAGAAACGTCCGGAGGTCCTTTAAGCACAAATACCTAAAAACCAAATATTTAATATTACCATTTACAGTTTTCAGCCTTTTCTTGGGATTCATTCAGATGTTTTATCTACCACCTTGTACTTGTTTTCGCTTCTTTGTTGCAGGAGCCACCTTGAGAGACAGAAACCTAGGATAAACTTACACACAAATATATGCCCACTGGGAGCCTGCACAACATGATTTAGAACAAATCCAACATGTAGAGTGGCCACTAGTTTGGATATGGGTTGAGATGGATATCTGAGGTCGGGGAAGAGCTTAGAGAAAAGTGTTGAATTGATCTCAAAGAGTGACTTCAATTTGTGACTCGCAATGTAGGGTGTCAAGAAGGCTCTATGGGAGCCATGTTGGTGCCAAAGGGTGGGATGAGATCGCAATGGTCTTGATCCAAATCACCTAGATCAATTTGAGCTCGGTATGTAGACAAGCCACGGGCCAAGATGATTGGATTAGCTTTATTTGTATGCAATGGAGAAGTAGCTCGGGAAAGGTAATTGGGGCTTGCTTTCAGGGAAAACAAAGGTTGAGTCACTTGAGGAGCTCACCCATTATGGTCATCATCAATATTTTCTCTCTAACCATTGTTCAATAGCAGTGATGTGGAGGACAACAAGAATTTTATATTTACAATTGTGCTCAAGACAATGTTGCTTTCAATTATATGCCGTGAAGAGGGTTCTGAATAGATTTAGGGAGGATTATGAAGGCTGTGTGTGCTTAATAGACTAGTCTAATTTGGTAATACATCATTTGTGTAGGTAGATTTGAATGCATATTGTGCATGAGGTGAAGCTCTTGGCTCTGAAATCTAACCAATAATATCTCAATGTATCTGTCGGTGACATAGTTAGTGTGGGTGTTTCAATGTATGGATGCACATTTTCTTTAATTTAGTTTGAAAATATCTAATTCAATGCATTTTACTAGTTAAAATTTACATGGGTTTTAATTTTAGTGGTTAAAATCTAAATGGATTTTTTTATTGAAGTGGTAAGAATCCAAATGGGTTTTAATTTTAGCACTAAAATCCAAGTAGAAGTTAAAGTTATTTATTTTATTATTTACAAGTTTTCTTAATGATTTTGATAAGAGATCCTAGTGTCCCACATGCAGTTTGATGGTATTTATGTGTTTACTAATATGTGTGTCTTCTTGTCTCATTTCAATTGTTTGTTTATGTATTTATTTATTAAATTTATTTAATGCTTATTTTAGTTATGATGATTTTTAGAAATTATAATATTACGAATTTGGGCTTTCTTTACATCACGATTTAATTATTTTACCAGTTTAAATGCATCTTAATTATATATTATTAGTATTGAGCGGTCATTTTGTGTAGATTATTAATCTTTCCTTTTTTATTTAAGGTGCCAATAAATCGAGTGATTTAAATTTATTTATTTTTGCCATTTTATAAAAAATATTCTTAATTTTTATGATGTGTGTACTTGATTTATTGTTGTCATATGAAACGTAAAATATTCATATTGTTTTTCATCATCGAAGGGTTGTTCCAATATTTGCCCTTCACAATAAAATTCAATCCAACCCTTCAAATTTAATCCTCGTATCCCACCCGCAATTAATTAATGAATTTTCTTTAAATATATGTGTCTTGTTTTTTGGGCATTGTTTAATAATGTTTATAAATATCTAAAGGGAGTAATGCACATAAAATAAATAATTCCTACGTGTCTCCCATAATTATGCTCATAGGAGTATATTTTACATTAAACCAAGCTAATATGTTAGTGTGCACATTAAACATTAATAACTATTATGTACAATTTGATGTCACCGTGATCAATTTGATATATTTTTTATTGACAAGTTGTAGTGATCATCGGGTCGCAAAAGTAGATGATTGTCTTGTTTTTGTGACAAAGATCTTGTTTTCTTCTTCCTCTTTCAATATGGAAACAACGAATATACGTAATCATGTTTTCCTTTCGATGTTAATAATCACAAAAAAAACATGATTTATAAGAACTATGATATTGAAGGTTGTATATCGTGGTAGTCAATTTGTTTTAGTTAAGAATAGTTTTCATTTTTGTTGGTGTGTTATGGTTTGATTTTTGTTTTCAAGACTGAAATGGTGATTTTCCTTGGGAATTTGCTTTTATCAAGGATGTAATAGAGTGGATATGGAGAGGCTTAGTGGAAGGTTGGATTGTTTCTATAATTGAACTTAGATAGAAGAAAAATCAAAATCAAAAATCAAATGATATGATGAAGCAATAAAACAAAACTATATTTGTGCATTAATGGAACTATATAGATCTTGTGAACTAGGAAGGGATGCAAAAAAAAAAGATGAATGATTTGCACATAGAATACTACAAAAAATCACACATGGATTTTGGCGATAAAACATTCTAATGTATAAATGACTTGTGTATTATATTGAATGACACGAAATATCCTACATAAATTGAATTAGTGGCAAAAAGACTATTTGAATTTTATTTTGAAGAAGGAAGGTAATATCATACCTTAATAAGAAAAGACACATAGTCTCATAAATGTGTAGGAAATGAATGTGATTAAGATAAATATGGAAATATATGCCTAATATGATTGTTATTGCAGCAGTAAATGAATAAATAATTAAGTACAAAAATCAACCCAAGCAAACTAAGCCAAAATATGTAAAACCCTAGGTACAAAGAAGAGGTGAGATGACTTAGTTGGTTCTGGCAGTGAAATATGGATTATGCCAAAGTGCTGACCCAGATGAACAAAGCAGGAGAAATGTCGCGCACAACCTCGATAAGTGTGTGGGTTAGTGATCTAACTAGATCTGGGGCGCTTAGAGAGGAACAAGTGCTGACTTCGAGCACCCTAGGCATGTTTCAGCGCTAGTGTCCGAGAAATGCTCATAAAACCTCCTTTGAGTGGTCGTGAGGTATTTGTTGTTGTTCACCTTAGGTCACTATGAGGTCACATAATGATCGCTGAGGTTGTTGGAAACCCGCAAAACCCTAAAGAAGACATCAAATCCTAAAAAAGAAAGATGCAAAATGAGGGGTTAGACTTTCCTCGCCGGCCAAACGAGTGAATTGATGACTGAGCATTGCACTACATCTCAGACCCAATGTAGTTTTGTGTGTGTGTGGAATTGTGCCCTAGGTGGCTCTTGTGCATGTCACACTTGATAGCGAGCAAGTAAGCTAGATGTAAAGAAATGTAATAGATGTGTGCATGGAATAGAATGAACCCCTCCTATGAAGTGTATGCAAAATAACCATCTCTTGTGTCCCTTGGATGGCGCTAGATGGATGCAATGGAGCTCTTAGATGCTTGATGGATGCAACCTTAGGTGGTGATAGCTAATGCTTAATGTTTGGTCCTTTATTATGATCACATAACTTTATATTTATATGATTCCTTTGCTTGAATTTCATAATTAACCACGAGAAGGTCGACTACCAAAAAGATAATATGCTCAAACGGCTCAAAAGGACCGAAAATTTTGAACAACGTATATTGAGGTCGGGGGCTCCTGAGAGGGGACGAGGGCCCCGATGTTTAAGGCGTCCTAGCTAGGCGTTGGTGTCCAAGTTGATAAATGTCGAGGTATAAAAAGACAGAAGAAGGAAAATAAGTGCAGAGACTAAAAATGAAAACAAAAAGTAAAAAAAGGTGGCCAAAGACATGGGTTAATTAGTACTTTTCTTACTTATGAATCATATGAATAATAGTACGCAATTAGGACTAAATGGTTACCCAAAGTGTGTAATTTTGTGTCTACATTTGTCACCACTTTATCTTGTTGAGCGAATGCTCGATAACATAAAGTAGATAAAATATGTGTACTTGATATTTGTGTAGATCAATGATGATGAGAGCATGTCGAGGGACAAGATAAAATGCAGAGTGATAAAAATGTGAAGCGTGGATGCTAAGGAGGAAAAAGTGCAAAAGTGATGATGAAAATGACCCTAGGGTGGAAATGCATGTGTAGATGTCACGATGTGATTGTTGTTGTTTATCGATGTAAGTTGATGTGATGTGACTACCACTTCCCATAAGGACATATCTCAGAAAAGAGAAGAACGATCAAGTAGTCAAATACACATGTATATGATCGAAATATGTATAAAGTATGTAAATATGTAAAAATGTAAAAAATAAAAAGGACATGTGCACTGATCCGCAATGAGAAAAAGGGTGTAGAAAGGATCATGAATGTGTTGTAGAAGGACAAGTTTTTGGGCGATCTCACATCAACTCATTAAATAAGTGTAGGGAGAAACGTTTCGTGTTATCCTTCAACCTTTAACCACTTCCCATAATGTAGAACACAACTACAAATGGTGTGTAAAATTCAAACAATTCGATCCAACGCGAAAGTAAAAAGTGTTGTGTAGTGCATGCATGTCGAGTGCTAAGGATTGTGTGCCTGTAAAAGCCATTGTGTGGAGTTTTATATATTGTGTTAAACTACCAAATATTGTGTAACTACCCCTGGTCATAGGCATCCATGAAGAGTCAAGGGTGCCTAACCACTATTGTCCTAGTCTAGGTGCTAGTGTTTGTGCTATGTTAAGGACCCAAGTCTAATTTTAAGCCCTATCTAATATTGACAATTGTGTTTTATCGATAGTATGTTGTGTTGTGTGATGATTGTATGACATTGTATGGGGTGATTGATTCACCCAAATGATCCCCCTCATTTGAGGTGCATATGACGTCATTGAAGGAGTATGCGGCCCAGAGGAGGACTGACTATTATGTTGAAATTGTGCCCTACAATGGGGGAATAGGAATGTGCTTGGTACAAACCTGGACACATGCAAACAAAGTGGTTAGGGGAAAACATTAGTACAAGCAAAGACAAACATGCATGTAGAAGACAAAATGTAAGCTAAGTATTCAATGTGTAAGCTAAGATGTAAGAAGACACTGTAAACACGCAAGAAGACAATATAAACCATGAAAAGCGGGTTGAAGCGCATAACACCACTCATGATATCGTTAGACATCCAAGGCCAATGAAGCCAAAAGTAGACGGTATGTACACAAGAAAAAGGGCAAAATCCACACCCAAACAATGACAAGCAAAGTAATAGATAACCATGGAAGCAAGCAGTCCATAATAGATGTTGCACAAATGGCACACACACGTTAGCATGTCGAAAGATGAAAATTATGTCAAAACGTGTATAATTTGATATAGAAAAGTGCTATGAAAAATGAAACAATAACACACCGTAATATACGAAAGTGTATGCCTCCGGAGCGGATATGGGGTGTAATAGGTATTGCATAAAACATTCATATTATGTGTGTAGATTTATAGCATCTACAATCACAACTAGAAGGCAAGTGAGCATGCATGTGTATGATAAAGAGAATTACATACAAGATATTTATCTAGCATGCACGTAATCAAGTGAACATGTAAACGCATAAGTACACAAAAGTAAATGCAACAGATATATGGTATGATGTGGATGAGGCGAGAGCGGAATGTAGTGTGAATGATAGGATCCAAGTGTCCCCAGAGTGGATGTGTGAGGTTCATTTATACATGTTCCCTCGCCGATCAAGAATGAACCGTAGAACAAGAGTATGTCATTAAGAAATGGTTTGAATGTGTGTACAAAAAATATGTGATCATCAAAACACATAGTGTAGAGTGTATGAGTGAGTGATTGAATGCGTGAGTATGGTGAGGTCAATTTGTGATATAGACCCTCAACAATCGAGTATAGACATCGTGGAACTAGAGTCGTCATAGGGCAATGAGTGCAACGCGGAGTAGTATATGAGTAAGATGTATAATACGAGGTAGTGTGTAGTAGATACTTAATAAGAGGATGTCGAGTGTGTTTAACATGTGTTATGTGAGGTGTGTAATATGTAGGGTATAATGTATAATGTCCAGTGTATGAGGTCCATGTGTATATTATGCCCTCAACAATCAAGTATAAATATCCCTTTTCCGGATTATTTTTATATTCAAGATTTCCAACCAATTTTTCACAAATAACAATCTAATTTTTATGACAGCAGTATATAGAAAAATATGACAACAAAGTACAGTTATGGCAAGTAAGGTATAAAATCAGAAAATAACCAATATCTTCACTTTTATTGCAATTAAACTAACATGCAACAACATGCAAGTAACATGCATCAACATGCAATGACATGTAATAACAAGAAGTTTCCACTGATAAAATAGATGATCTCTCTTACTGAATATGGTTATCTTCTCTTTCTGGACTTGAAACTGGATCAACAAGCCTCTGAAACTCTGAATCTGACAACTGATTTGAATAGACTCCACAATAGCAAACTAGGGTTGGATCTTTCACCACCGAAGAGTGCTCTACTAGCTAGGGGTAGATCTTTCACTACCGAAGCTAGGGTTCTGCGAATTTCACCTCCACAAGCAAGGAAAGCACAAACAACAGTTGCTTCAATATCAAAATAGGTGAGTATGAATGAATGCCTATTCTCCCCCAAGTGCTTCCTTTTATAACTTCTCATTGCAACAAAAGGCCCAAAAGAACCCTAATCACCCCCTTGGGTCTTTTCTTTAATTAATTAAAATAACTTAAGTCACTTTATTCCCCACATGCCAAAAAGTGCACTTAAGTCACCCCAACGAAGAATTAGAACATAAAGTACCATATATTCACCCATTACTTAAGTCATCGACTAAATATAACATAAAGTACCTTAGGGGAACATCTCACAACCTTATTTCACTTAAGTCACCTCAAAGTACATGTCCAACGTCGAAACATAACCTATAAGTGAAATGAAGGTGCAAACCATACCCAATAACCATCAACGTCACTAGCCCCTTGGGCATGACCAAGGCTAAGATGATGAAAGGCCTCCTAGGCCACTGTTTTAGAAAATGGGACATTACAATCCTCCCCTCCCAGAAATGCTTGACCCCAAGCATTATCTTGTCATTCTGCAGAAGTTGAATACCACAAAGTAAGTTTCTCCACCTCACCTTGCAGTCAACCAAAGATTGGTGTGATCCGAAGTAACTAAGACACCTCATGTAGTCATCATGCTCTCCATGTCATGTAGAGAACAATGTTGCCCTTGAAGTGGTATGATGCCCACACGAACTCTCCACTGATACCCACACTGAAACTACAAATTTGTCTAGTCCCTGCCAATGTGAAGTTGTCATCATGTGATCACTCATTGCCTCTCCAATCAAACCATGGGTACGAAAGTCCTCTTTGAATCCTATGACATCCTCTGGATCAACCTGTGAAACAACCCATATAAGCACAAAGTGTGCCAACTCTCCCACATGACCCATACTCAGTGTGAGAGCAAGGCTCCTCATAATGTGTCTCAATGTGACCTTTCTGCTTCTTCCCAAGCTTTGCGAGAATTAGATATGGTAGTTGAATATCAACTCTACATAGTCCACCTCCTGTGTTGAATGCGAACCTACTGAATAACCAAGTAATTGAGTCAACTCCATCCCTCTACTGACTAGCACATGGGTGAAGTTCTCACTCGGACATAGAAGCAATAAAATACATAGGAGTGTTATACCATGTCGGCTCAGAAAATGATGAACCCGTAGCTACGATTTGTCATAAGGACAAATAATACATCCCCAGTATAAAGTTGAGGATATCCTCCCTCAACCCATGCCATCTGAATATCTCCCATATGAGCCTCTAGGTCTCATCAAAGCTCAAGTGTCCAACCATGTAAGAACAATGCACATGTCGCAGTATCTCCATCCTCAACCATGAATTAGACAAAGGTACAATATGCCTTGATAAATGATCATCTTGTCCTCCAATCTATACTGTCATCCTATATATGACCATCAGAATCACACAAGTGTGTCGATTCTTGGAGTACTCAACAAGTAGACTTTGAATGAATAAGTCTTTAAGTTCAAAGTTCATAAGTACATTAGACATCTTAGCTAGGTTATTTTTCTATCGCAAGACATAATCTGCTAGATGTTCATTATATCCTTGTTTAAGTTGTGCAAGTTCATTAGATTCATTTAGATGTTACAGAGGGAGGAGTAAGTCATAGAACCAACGCATTGTATAATCTTGGAACATTTGCGAGGAAAGAGCTTTGCTAGTATAGTGTGATCATCCACATAATCGAGGCATGCCACGTGAAAGGCTTAGAGATGCTCTTGTGGGTTACTGTGGCCTTTGAAGATGGATAACTTAGGGGAATTGAAGTTGGGTGGTAGTGGGTAAGTGGAAATGGTGAGTGTAAAAAGAATGTGAAGAAGTGAAGTGGAATTGGTGTCTCCAGTTTCACCACGAAATTTGAGACTACCCCATGTAAAAAAATTGTACTTTTAAAATAACGGGTTGTTTTGTGTGTTAATTGTCGAGAAATGTTTGTGTTGTGTCAAGATATTCCCGAGAGAGTCATATAAGCCAATTTTGACAAATACCCGGATGCCCAAATTCTTTGTATCCCTTCTGTCATAGGGTTTCCCTCATGGAAATCTTTATTTAATTATTCTAAGCCCCGTTTGAGGCAAATTGTGCTCTTCTGGTTTAACCATGTTAAGATCTTACATGTCAATATTCCCATATACCCGAGTAGGGTTTTCATCGGGAATGAATCTTGGGCTTTAGCTGTGACTTCGGCAACATTTTACGTTTTTATGTTTTCCCCTTTGTTTTCTCTGCAATTTCTCTAGGTCAATTCCTTTGCAGGTTTAGTATGTTTTCTTTCTGGAGCATGTGGAGATCATCTATGAACATTATGTCGAACGAATTTGCCACGGGAGGTGCAGTTCTCTCTAAAAGACGAGTTGTGCACAAAAAGGCCTCTTTTGGGTAGGTCGCATTTTGGGAAAAAAGGTTTTTAGCCACAATGGATTTTTGTAGTTGAGTAGGCGGGTGGGGATTTTGTACTGCATGGCGAGGTCCTTTTTCCCATGGAAGGCAAAGTCACTTAAGTCATGATGGGAAAATTAGAGGCGCAGTGCAGCGGGAATTTCTTACTTGCCTTGTAGAGTGAAAATTCCCATTGTGAAATAAAAACAAATCACTTAAGGCATTGATGAGAATTTCTTACCTCCTTACAGGTAAAAAAAAGCACATTATGAAAGTCACACAACTTAAGTGGATCATGGGATTTTGGTCGCAAAGGAAGGTGGAATTTTTGTACCTACCTTGCAGGTACTTTTTTCCATGAAGACAAAATCACTTAAGTTATGATGCGAAAATTAGAAGCTATAGATTGGTGGGAATTTATTACTTGGTTTGTAGGGTAAAAATTCTCATGATGAAAGTCAAATCACTTAAGTGGAAGAAGGGATTTTTAGAGCTGCGGTGCGGGTGAAAATTCCCATCAGAAGTTGACTTCTTAAAAATTGAATTCACCCTTGCCAAAAAGTGCGACCCACCTTGGGTGAATAATAATGCATTTAATAATATTTATTAATGTTTATTCACCCAATTTTGGTGCCCATGAAGCATGAGGAAAAGTCAATGCATGATGAAAGGATAAAGAAGATTGAAATAAAATTCTATAATTAAATAAATTTAATTTATTTAATACAAATTCTCTCATGCAAAAAGTGCAACCCATATTGAGGAGAGAATACTTTTTAAAGTATTAATTGATAGAATTAATTCCTATTTTTGGTGCATAAGGTCGAAGCACGATATGAAGTCAATGTGAATTGAAGTAGAAAACTAAAATTAAATAAATTTAATTTATTTAATGACCATGAGCATGCACAAAATAGGTGTCCAAATTGAAGAGAAAAGCATGCATATTAATTAATTAATTGCGAGGAAATAGGAAGGGAAATTATTAATTATAGAATGATAAAGGTTATATAAGCATGGGTTGCCATATTAATGGAGTTATTAATTCTTTAGCAAAGGAGTGCAGCCCAAGCAATTTTGGCGCCCAAAGAAGGAGGAATTTTTCTCAGAGGAAGGTGTTTTCACTGCCGGAAAGCTTCAAAGTTTGGCGCCTAGGTTTGAAGGAGCTTGATTTAAGTCTGATTAATTGTCTGCATAGTGAGTGCAGGTGTACAAGTGAAGGCGTGACAAAACTCATGCTTGCTTTGCATACAAGCCTAAAACCTCAAATTTTTGGGGCATGAGACTTTATATATGCAGATTTTAATGGTAAAAATCAAGTGTTCATGTTCAAGTTGCCCTCTTTATCAATTAATTACAGTTTTCATTACAGTGTTGATATAATTGAAAGGGAGCTTAAATCAATGTCCAATACATTGAATATATCTTCCGAATCTGAAGAAATTCGATCTGCACCAATTGTAAAGAATTCCGGCCGAATAAAGAGAAAAAGAGTTGCTCAGATAAAGATTGCTCCGGCCATGGCAAAGCGGGATGAAAGAGAAAGCTCAGGAATCATGCATAGCTTCCAGATTTGCTAAAGTCAATAGGCCCAAATCCAGGTCCAGATCTCATAATTGCAAAGGCTTCCGGCAAAAATTCATCCTCTTGTTTCTGACGTAGCTCGTGTAGAAGTCGGTGCATGGAGAATTCCTTCCAGGATCTTGTGCATGTGCTCCCAATCTTCCAATTGAAGCCTTCATTGAATTTGCATTCACGGAGTGCTTTTTATAATTTTTAATTGCTCATATGTAATTAAAAATAAAAAGATGAGTTATTCTGGCAAGCATTGCATTGATGCATGTAATCTTGGAGAAGAACCTGTAAAAGCTTCAAGGATGAGAAGGAAGAAAGTCAAAGGCAATACCCGCAAGCAAATCATAGTCACTTGCTTCTAGATCCAGCCGCTTCTAGATTGTTGCTCCCCGATCCAAACTTGGTGAGAATCAAGGGCAAAAGAATCAACTACATGTAGAATATGAAAAAGGACAAGGCTGCTGAACTTTCCTCTTTCTTCTTCTTTCTCTTATTTCCTCCGACAAAAGTAATTGAGCGATCAATTAAATTATAAAACTTAAGTGATTGGTTTAAAATCCATTACTTGAATAAGTCAACTACTTGGAAATAGGTGGTAGACATGCAAAATAGAAGGTTCTATCTTCATTGCAAGTCATGCATGTAAAGCAAAGAGGAATTCGGGAGGGGAGATTGTCGGTTGTTTCCTTTCCGATTTCCACATGTGCTAGTTCACTAAAGCTTCCAACTTCAGAATCGCCCCTCTACATTCTATAAGTAGAGAAAGAACCTATGGGTTAATGATCGGAATTTGTGTTAGCAGACATTCTTGTGTTCCAGACTTTGTGTTGAAATCACGATAGTTATTTGAAGAAAAGGAATAGAAAGGAGCAGATTTTCGGAGAACTTTGTGTCACACGGTGCATTTTGTTTCTAAATTTTTGTCTTAGATCTACTTATAAACTGGCGTGTTGTTGTAGATCCGCATCTGAAAGTTTCCTTTGCTTGTAATTAATGTGTTAATATCTATTAGTTCTATCTATGTGCATGCAATCAACTCGTGAACTATTGATTGGATTGCACATCCCCCTCTTTCTTTCCTCTGTTTTATTATTTCCTTCTTCTTTAGGTATTTCCTTTCTTTAACAATCGCTTTGCTTGTCAGAAACTATACTGACTATGGTTCATGAGTGCGTGGTTAAAGTAAAACCCCTAAATAGATACTAGCATATTTTATCGACAAATCTTACACTGCCTCACCAGGTAAATGAGGGAGATTTATCTCATGACTTCCTAGGTGCTCTATTGTGTAAAAAATCTAGCCAACAGGAATCAATAGATGGAGACACACGAGAAGTAACGAGGTGTAGCTAAGCGAATTTGGGTCTACTGATCCCGACATAAAGAAGTTAAATCAAGAGTATTTGAAGAAGAGCTAGGTTTTGCATTAGGATTATTATGTTGAATGATGAGAGTGGTGGTGGTAGAAATAAAAGATGGACTACAAAGAGGTTGAGTGGAGGCCATGGGAGTTAAGGAGTTAGCGACAAGAGGCTCCGAAGTAGCATCATGATTATTTTTAGCAGTAATCAAAGCATGTAGAATATGCGAGAAGATGTGTGGGATTATTATGCAAAGCTTGTTAAAAATCAGTGAGTGTGTTTAATTATTCTTTATCGACATTTATATCCTCATCATGTGATTTTTCACTATCAGATGCTTCCATTTCGCTAAGGGGAACATTGCGAGAGTTAGCAAAGGGATTATTAGTTGTGAACATTGATGTAGAGGTGTCAACCATTGATTTGAAAATACAACGGAAGATGGAAGAAGCTCGAGATACTCAAAAGACCCAAAACGACCACTACGGGTGACGGGCATAAGAAGAAAAAGCCCTAGAGAGAAGGTGGATTCGAAGATTGGGTTCACCAAAATAATTAAGCTAAATATGGAAATATATGCCTAATCGATTTCTATCGCAGTAGTAAATGAATAAATAATTAAGTACATAACTTTACCCAAGCAAACTAAGCCAAAATATGTGAAACCCTAGGTGAAAAGAAGAGGTAAGATGAATTAGTTCGTTCATAGTGAAATCGGGATGCGTGTCGAAGTTCCAGATGAACAGAGCGGAGAAACATCGCCTGTAACCTCAAAAAAAGTGTGCGAGATGACGATCTACCCGGATTGGGGCACTGGAGAGGATAGGGCGTTTCTGCGGGTGCCCTACGCTTGTTTCTGGGTGCCTATGTATAAGGAAATGCTCATAAAACCTCCTATGAGTGGTCGCGAGGTATTTGTTTGTGTTCTCCTTTGGTCGTTGTGAGGTTGCACAATGATCGTTGAGGTCACCAAAATCTGCAATGAAATAATGACCTACAAAACCCTAAAGGAGATGTCAAATCCTAAAAAGAAAGATGAAGAATGAGGGGTCAAACTATCCTCACCGTCAAACAAGTGAACCGATGATTGAGCATTGCACTACATCTCGGACTCCAATGTAGTTCTGTGTGTGTGTGTGAATTGTGCCCTAGGTGGCCCTTGTGCGTGTCGCACTGATAGCAAGCAAACAAGCTAGATGTAAATAATTGTAATAGATGTGGGCATGGAATATAATGAACTCCTCTCCTATGAAGTGTATGCAAAATAACTTGACCCTTGTGTCCCTTGGATGGCGCTACATAGATGCAATGGAGCTTTTAAATGCTCAATGTATGAAACCTTAGGTGGTGATAGCTAATGCTTAGTGTTTGGTGTTAGAAAATTAATGTTTACTATGGACGAAATAATTATGGTTGTATTGAGTTGTAATACCAACTTTTGTTATTAGTTGTTTAGTTTCATGAGATTTCGTTGTTAAACCAAACACACAAATATTTGTGAATAGTTAAAACCAACTCCTAAAATATAGGATTTGTCATCTCGTATATATTTTCATACAATTTCAAGTCAATATGAAACCATATAATATTTTGCAAAGTGTTAAAAGCTCGAGTTTTTCTATGCGAGTCTGATCCAAATCTTAGATTTGGTATCAACGAGATGAAGTCTTGGCCTTGTGATGGAAGAATAAGAGGTTCTCAGGGACAGATGTGAGATTTTATTTGTCCCGAATGTTATTCATTTTAAATTAGAGATTGAGTTAATTGAGTATTTTTGCATATACCAAGACAACATGGTCAGCTCATTTTTACTCAGGCGTGAATTCATGTTTGTGTTCATTATATTTCCAATGAGCCGTGTTTATTGTTGATAGTTAGAACTTGACATTGCATTTTAGTTTCTCTGACGCACGGTCATGTTCGCAAAACAAATTCTTGCTTCATTGGAGGATCTGCATTGTGTGCATGCTCCACATAATTCAGAATACTCAATTACCACTGCAAATGCATGCTTCTCCATACGTCCCAACTTTGTGTCGATTTGATACGTCTAAGACTCGAGCTTAAAAGTGACATACTCGACGCAGATATTGCGCCCGCCAGATTTCCCATAGTTGGCATCTTTGTTACGTACCATTTAAAGTCGACTCACACCTTCCTTGTTGAGCTCTAAATCGCCACCACAGTCTACGTTTTCAACACAAAAGAAGAATATTGTGCCAGGTGAAAGGTAGAATTGCATTTGTGTGCAAATGTTTCTACCATACACTATAAATATGCCTGAGAAATCATAAATATAGAAGACATATCACTATAAATAAGGAGACGTTTTCTTTACTGCTGGGCATTTAGGCAAAACGTGTTTCACAACACCTCATCCTAGCCTCCATGTTTTCGATTCTAGCAAATGCTTTTTCAAGGTGTGAAATCAACTCAAGTGTTTTGGGCTAAATTTGTTGTATTGTTCAAGGCATTCATATTATGTTCTTTTTAGCATATAGTTTTTTTATTAGACGAGTCTAGGTGATTAGTTTACTTTATTATCCTGCCGAAGGCAGGTATATTGCCTTCACTTTTGCAATTAAACATTTGCATGTTTCCAATCAAATTGTGACATCTGTATTAAAATGGGGCTGGACTATAGTTTTTGGTTTTGATTTTTTTGTTGTGGCAAGATTTGATTGGTGGTTGGCTTTATGTGCACTGTTCATTGAAAAAACGTAGGAGTTATGGGACATTAATGCATTGACTGTCATGCACAGAGCAGGTCGCTTCTGACAGCTTTGAGTGGCTCGAGGAAAACGCCTGTTTGTTTCTTGTACGCTGTGTAATTTCTCATTTGCATCTGCGCGCCAGGAAGTGGAGGACTCTGAAGAGCAAGGTGAGTTTTCATGGCAAGGCGATTTAATCTGTCTGTTCTCATGTTTTTGTCTGCTGTTTATGTTTTAGTTGGAGTGGTTATTGGCAAATAGAACTATAACAATGGAAATCTGTGTCTGGTGCCGTAATGTATTTGCTAGAACTATTAGCATAACCTCTTTAAAGATACTATTTTCTGAGAGAGATTAGGACAACAGATTTTGAACGTTTTTTTACAGATTAGGACACTGCGAGTGGTCTTAGCTTCACAAATATCAAGCTGCATGGCAGGCCTCGCAACTGCGCAAACAGATGTGAAGTTAGTCTCAAAATGAAGACCAGTCAATCACCCTTAAATCGTGTCTAAGAGAATAACTGCTAATATGAAAAAAATGATGATACGTTTCAGTAGATATGCCTGATAGACAACTTGATACACAAAGCGCTGACTGTCACAGTGAATATTTAAATTGTTGCAATGCTTACAAAGATTTTAAACGTTTTTTTTACAGATTAGGACACTGCGAGTGGTCTTAGCTTCACAAATATCAAGCTGCATGGCAGGCCTCGCAACTGCCCAAACAAATGTGAAGTTAGTCTCAAAATCAAGACCAGTCAATCACCCTTAAATCGTGTCTAAGAGAATAACTGCTAATATAAAAAAAAATGATGATACGTTTCAGTAGATATGCCTGATAGACAACTTGATACACAAAGCGCTGACTGTCACAGCGAATATTTAAATTGTTGCAATGCTTGCAAAAGTGAGTTTTGTGGTCGTCTATTTAAGAGTGTTGCAATAGACAAGCAATAGTTGTTGGTATAAGAGGTCCATAGTTGACAGATGGCATATCCAGAATTTATAGCAACACCCTGCACATTTGACACAAAAACCAATCCCGGCATCAGTCAAAACCAGGGCCACCAAACGAGCAGTGGATTAAAATTTCAAAGGAATGAGTTAACACGATTTAAGTGCAGCGTCCACAGTTGCACTGAATGATTGAAATATCTTCCAAGATATACCATACCTTTTGACGAAAACGACCTGAACGAGCAATCCTATGAATGTAAAGCTCACGATTGTTGGGAAGGTCGTAGTTTATCGCCATGGAAACCTGAACTTTATAAAAGGTTGAATGTAAATGTACTTCAAAATAGATAGAAAGAACAGAGGAAAGGGCCAAGGACAAGAACTTGCCTGCTGAACATGAAGACCGCGAGCCCAAACATCTGTGGTGATTAATACCCGAGTTGTACCAGCACGAAATTCAGCCATAATTGCATCTCAGTTTTTTTTGTGGCATATCTCCATGCATAGGCGAAACTGTGAAATTATTGCTCTGCATCTTCTCTGTAAACCAGTCAATGTATAGATACAAAGCAAAGGTTCCATGGTCAGATTAATATAATATCTATGACAGAAACAATCAAGCATTTTACATGCCATACCTTTCTTTTCGTGTTGCAAAATATGACAGCTTGAGTGATGGTAAGAGTATCATAAAGATCACATAAGGTGTCAAACTTCCATTCTTCCCTTTCAACAGCAACAAAAAATTGTTTGGTGCCCTGTAATTCACAATATATTGCATGACTATGGTTGATTCAGAAGCAATGCAAGGAAAAATCAAAATCATATAAAGTATGTCAAACTAATCAATCAATAGCATTACAGTAAATTCAGTCTCATTCATACCTCTAGCGTCAATTCATCACGTTTACAGATAGACTTAAGCCAATTCTCCTTCTCTGGACCGCCAGCTGTAGCTACAGGCTAATTTAGACTACCCTCTAGGTCACCAAATCGAATAGCAAAAAGCGACAAACACCCGTACGTTAGGGAGTTTCATATCCATGTAACTCAGCAAAAACCACCAATTACGAATTATGTGAAAAGGGTAATCAGTGTCAATGAAACAAAATGCCTTTATCCTCACAAAGTATTTCTTGAAGCAAAATTAATAAAAGAAATTTGCTATTACTTGAGGCTGAATAGGCATTTTCTTAAGCCCAGTGAGATCCAGAGAAATGCAATGTATTAACATACCCCAGGAAAGCCAAGTTCATAGAGCCCAAGCCCTGTGAGAGTTATAAGAGGAACGGCGGAGAGGGGGCTCAGAAACCTGAAAAGAACAATGTCACCAAGACAAGAAAATCAGGCGTTGTCGACTGTAAACCAATGAAACCTGAAACAATGCATCCTATTACAGGATTAAATGCAGAAAACGAACAGACCTTGCAACAATAGAAAGAATTGGAAGAATGAACGCATATGATCCTCCTATAACAGCAGGAAGTCTAGTCCCAAAGTAGGATTGTAAGAGGGTGTTGAGACCTGCTACAAACAGTGGCATCTGGATAACTCTAGCCTTGTCGTCCTGCACAGGCATATTTTATTCAGCCAAAAGCAATCAAAGCCTAAGCCAATAATTAGGAACCTCAACTTTTGACTAAATGGAAAATAATTAGGAACCTGAGAGGTTGCGAAACCCTTAAATGTCCTGGAGTAATAAGATATTAAGAATACAAGAAACAGAAAGTTCCATGATCGACTATTCTAAAAACTTTTGAGACCGCATGAGTAAAATATAGTCCGTTTTTACTCACACTTGAGCCACCCATGTGAGGAACAAAGATCGAGGAGATGATAACAGTGGTACCCAACATCGCCAGATAGTGCTGAAAACCAAGCAGAATAGCCTCCGCTGTAGCAGCCAAGATGAATTAGCTCTATACCGTATCTCACTCCAAAACAAATTAGTCTAATCTTTTATTATGTCTAGGCCCTGGCTATGCAGATCCTGTTACAAGCCACTTAGAACAACGTTTTTAGCAAGTGCTTCAAACTAAAGAAACTCGAATATCTAAGAAAGCTGAAAAACAGATCTTGAGCTGTAGGGGTACTTGAAGTTTAAAATGAATTAGTCACCTACTTTAAGAAAATTGGAATAAGAGAATGTCTTGGTGTGATTGAATATCAACAAGAAAACTATAATACTTAAAAACAATTTCAGAGCAGCGCATGTACGTGTGTGATGGGTCATAGGCAAGGCACATAAGAGACAATTTCCGAGCAAGATACGGATTGCATATAAAAAAATGTCTTCAAAACAGTTTTAGAGCAAGACACTTATATTGGCCATTGCCGACGAGTTCCAGAACAGGATGCGCATATGGTCTATACTAAAAAAGCATCAGAAATTATTTCTGGATTAGAAATAAGATATGCATCTGGGTCACCGATAAGATCATTACAAAATATCCCAGAAATATACACACAGATCATATGCAGGATGCATTTGAGCCAGTTGTTGAACACAACGATATGTCTCCAACAAGTAGGTGTCAAAACCTTTTCAGAGCTAGAATTACTAAGGGTGGTCCATAGGACAAAGTTTCAAAGCAGGACATGCATGTGGGTTATAGACATAAAGCATTAGCATCTGCTGGGCCATGGATAAAAAACTGTTGGAACATTTGCAAAGCAAGATATCCACATCAGTTATAGACATCTATGTTGGGTCATACTTAGAAAGCACAAGGCGGAGCTCGTGAACATAATATACATAGGGTTTATAGACATAAATGCCATTTGCGATTCTTATTTTTAATGGATCAAAAGCTGTGAACAGAGTAAAAGTATTAGCCAGGATTTATTATCTTTTGTAACCTAGAGTCGATTCTGGGGAAGTATCAAACAAACAACTGTGGCTGTTTACATATATCAATCCACCGGGTCTAATCTATGAAATTCATACAAATTATAATTACAAACCCGATGAATTTCTATCCTTGCATCATGCAGAAAATTGCAGGCTTTTACCACTTTTTATTGGTTTGAATTGCCATCCCCTTTTTGGAACCACTTTTTTGTCACATTACCTCTGTTACAAAAGTCTTTTTAGTTGATTCTTTTTTGTTTCTGCAATAATAGAATTGTTTAACTTGGTAGAGCTTAGACAAATATGCATAAAATATTAAGACCTGTAGTCTCTGCTGGAAAGCAATGGAAAACAAAAACTACTTTTCAAATGTGAAGAGTTCTGGATTGCTGTGTTTGTGACTTTGTTCCTGTCTACTCCAACTCTCTTAACTGCATAATCTGTCATACCCATGATTCAGATTTCATCATTTCATTGAAAAGAAAGCAAAAAAATAGAGCGAGAAATCACCATAACTTCTGAAGACGAATAATAAATTATGGAACATATATCATACAAAAGCACTTACCAATGAGTTTTTCATATTTCTTGTACACTTCTCTACAAAACTCTATGACTTTGTTTTTGTCTAACTCTACTCCAACTGTGTTAAGCGCATAATCTGTCAAACGCATAGTTCAGACCTCATCATTTCATTGAAAAGAAAGCAAAAAAAAAGACCAAGAAATCATCACAAGTTCTGAAGAGGAATAATAAATTATGAAACATACATCGTAAAATACAGTTACCAATGAGTTTTTGAGCGCCGACATTAGCTCCAATATTCTAGGTGCATGCTACAGTTGGGCATGAGCTTAATGGAGGGTTTAGGACCTCAGATGCAGATGTGGCTCTACAGACGCAAAGAAGATGGGTGTGCGATACAAAGAAAATAGATCTACAAAACTGAAACAGATGTGATTAGATACAATATGCGGGGGTTGCCCGGAAAGTCCCGGTTCCAAGAGGATGTTAACTCCCTTGGAGGATGTCAACCCCCATGTCTAGAAAGATAACAATAAATGATAAAATACAAGATAAATCAATAACGTGCTTCACTCTATCTGTGCATTGAACTCTCTGATAATTTATTTAATTAAGAACCACATCTTAGATAGCGTATTCATTCAGACATTGTTCACAAACCCTGCATAGAAAAGCTTCATCGCAGCACTGCCCTGCTTGAATTTGATTGTAAACCTGGTCACTTTTTTTTTGTCTTACCATCCTTTCAATTTATGGCTTGTATGAAACTAGACCATGGGAAAGATATCTTCAGTTTGCAGTTTTAATATTGCTTTTGCACATCATGGCTAACGCTTTGTTTTTGCTGGTCTCTATCTTTTATTTTTTCAGTGGATCTTGTATTGATTAACACTGTCAGAGCTGCTTTTGCTGCTGTTCCGCTCTTGTCTCTGAACAAGATTTGTCTTTTTGCTATTTCTTTGCGTTGAACTTTGAGATTGTTGATCAATAGAATAGCTACTCGACATAGAACAGAACTAACAAAATGAAGGCTGCATGTGGGTACAAATCATGGTTCTCTTGTATCGTATAAATGCAATGCACAAGATTAATGCATTGACTGTCATGTGCAGCTTAACTCGCTTTTGGCAGTTTCGAGTGGCTCAAGGGAAACGCATGTTTGTTTCTTGGACGCTGTGTAATTTCTCTTTTTCGTCTGCCCGCCAGGAGGCCAAGGACTTTGAAAAGCAAGGTAAGTTTTCATGGCAAGGCAATTTAAGATCTGGGTTTACATGTTTTTGCCTCCTGTTTATCTTTTACTTTGAGCAGTTATTGTATTGATTGACAGTGTTAAAGTTCAACGCAAGGAAACAGTCAAAGACACAAATCTTGTTCAGAGACAATAACCACTCCAAATAAAAGACAGACAATAGTTTCTAGAAATTCAGACTGCAGAGTTAATCTCATCGCTAGAACTATAATAATGCTAATCTGTGTCTCCTGCCGCTTATGGCAAATTGCCCGGTGCTAGAATTTGCTGCATCCTACATTTCCATATTCTTATCATTAATAAAAATCAGGCGCATTATTAAATTTCGTTAAAAGAAAGGGAATGGATACCAGCCCTCAGTCCCACCATGCTTGTTACATATTTCTTGTACGGCTAGATGCAATGCATAAGATCCTCATTATTGTTGTGCTATTGACCTTTAAACTTGCCAATTGCATCTTCTTAAGTCTGTTTCAGGTATTTCATAACTGTTCGCTTTCGGTATTGATTTTGTTTTCTTCCATGCTGGGCGCTTGTGCTATGTGCACTGCAATGTTTGCAGCGCTGTTGTCGCACTAGACAATGTCTATCGCTTTGTTTTAGCTACTCTTTGTCTTTTATTTTGACTAGTTATTGTATTCGTTAACATTGTGAGAGTTCCACACAAAGAAAGAGTTGAAGAGACAAACCTTGGTCAGACACAATAAGTACTCAAGAGTAAAAGATAAAGAGCAGAAAAAAACAAAGTGCTGGCCACTATCTATTGTAAATGAGTTCAGTTCTCATATTATGTCCCTTGCAAGCCAGACCTCTAGACTCTTGGATTTATCATTTTTTCATATTTGGATATCGCTTAGTTTATTGGTATCCTCATTCTATCTTGAAATTTGCTGTGACAGTTACTGCTTTGTGTATCGCGTTGTCTATCAGGCATATCTACTGAAATGTATCATCGTTTTTCGTATATTAGCAGATACTCTTGATTTTGTATAACTTGTTCATCTTAAAGTGAATATTAAGGACATTAAACATTAAATTCTGGATATGTCATCTGTCAACTATGGACCTCTTATACCAACAAGAATTGCTTGTCTATTGCAACACTCTTAAATAGACGACCACAAAACTTGCTTTTGTAAGCATTGCAACAATTTAAATATTCGCTGTGACAGTCAGCACTTTGTGTATCGAGTTGTCTATCAGGCATATCTACTGAAACGTATCATCATTTTTTTGTATATTAGCAGTTATTCTCTTAGACATGATTTAAGGGTGATTGACTGGTCTTGATTTTGAGACTAACTTCACATTTGTTTGGGCAGTTCCAAGGCCTGTTATGCAGCTTGATATTTGTGAAGCTAAGACCACTCGCAGTGTCCTAATCTGTAAAAAAACGTTCAAAATCTGTTGTCCTAATCTCTGTCAGAAAATAGTATCTTTAAGGAGCTTATGGTAATAGTTCTGGCAAATAGATTATGGCATTGCCCACAGATTTGCATTGTTATAGTTCTATTTGCCAATAAGCACTCGAACTAAAAGATAAACAACAGGCAAAAACATGAGAACAGAGAGCTTAAATCGGCTTGCCATGGAAACTCGCTTGCTCTTCACAGTGCTTCACCTGCTGGCGCACAGATGGAAATGAGAAATTACACAGCGTGTAAGAAACAAACGCTGCTTTCCTTGAGACACTCAAAACTGTCAAAAGCGACCTGCTCTGTACATGGCAGTCAATGCATTAATGTTTCATAACTGCTCCATTAATGAAACAGTTTCTAATAAGGGACAAACTTAATTCTCTTAGACATGGTTTAAGGGTGATTGACTAGTCTTGATTTTGAGACTAACTTCACATTTGTTTGGGCAGTTCCAAGGCCTAGCATGCAGCTTGGTATTTGTGAACCTAAGACCGCTCGCAGTGTCCTAATCTGTAAAAAAACGTTCAAAATCTGTTGTCCTAATCTCTCTCAGAAAATAGTATCTTTAAGGAGGTTATGGTAATGGTTGTGGCAAATAGATTACGGTACTGGCCACAGATTTGCATTGCTATAGTTCTATTTGCCAATAACCATTCGAACTAAATGATAAACAGCAGGCAAAAACATGAGAACAAAGAGCTTAAATCGCCTTGCCATAAAAACTCACCTTGCTCTTCAGAGTCCTTCGCCTACTGGCACACAGATGCAAATGAGAAATTACACAGCGTGTAAGAAACAAACAGGCGTTTTCCTTGAGTCATTCAAAACTGTCAAAAGCAACCTGATCTGTACATGACAGTCAATGCATTAACGTTTCATAACTGCTATGTTTTTTCAATCAACAATGCGCATAAAGCCAACATGCTATGCTTCAAAGCACATGGCTTCCAACATATTTAGATGAAAGCTTCTGGATCCTTTGCTTTCAGCATTTGAATATTCTGTTATAACTATTCTGGTTTCTTGTTCCTATTTTCAATGCTCTGCTAAGTTTATTGAAATACATGTTTTCCTTGCATTGCTTCTGTATTTGAATGGAGCGCAATATAGATTTGGTTGATTCTACATGCCTGTAGCTACAAATGGCTGGTTTTTCTTGTGTACTTCATTGCGCAACTTGGTTCATTGTATGTACAGAGTTTGTTTTCGTCTCTACTTTGGTTTGCAACATTCACTAACTGCATAACATGTGTTGTGTGCATTTCAGATTCGTGACAAAAGCAAAATCACAGAACGAAAGACATATAACTGCTATTTGCTTGAATTGTTGCTGCTCCATTGCAAAAGGTATAAACATTACTCTTCTTTTCTATATTCTGATTACAAAAGTTTTTTTAAAATAGAGATAGAACAAACTGAATGCAAAAGAACATTCATGCCTGCGACAGTGGTTGATGTTGAGCGATATACGTTGTCAAACAAGACCGTACAAAGCATAGACAATGTCTTGCATAGGTTCAACCTTTTCCGAGACCATGCTTTCAAGTATGGTGTCGGTGACTGCTTGTTTGATTCCTTTGCAGTACTGCTTCATTTCCGATACACATCGCTTGAACTTAGAATCGGTGCCATTGAACACTTCCAGACTTTGCTCTCTGCCTCCAATCCTGAAGCATTGGCTTCTCTACAGTTAGAACTAGATCCTGAAAGCCTTTTTCTTATGCATAGTGTTCATAGCTGGGAAACATACCTGCATCGCATGAAACTATCTGCAGTGTACTCGCCCGAAGCTACTGAACAAGGCCTATGGGGCGACGTCTTCTGCATAAAATGGCTTTCCAAATGGCTGAACTTGCCAATATGGGTTTGGTCTGCAACAAGAGGCAGAAATTATCTCCAGTTCATCCCAAATAGCCAGATACTACCATATTGTATTCTTTTTCATGATTCCAATCCTCTTAGTGGCCATTATGAACCCTTATTCTGGAAAAAAAATGCACCTTGCCCTCAACCAACAAACAATGCTCATCTAATGTCTCGTCAAAATTCGTAGAAGTGCTTTGGAGCAGTTTATCTAATCACTACAACTATGCCTTGTTAGGCTACAGACAAATGACAATATCTGTGCTGATAGCCTTTTCAGTTGTTTTTGCCACATTCGCAACAATGAATTCGACCCTCTTGCTCCGCGCAGATATACTGCTCAGGCTTTTTGTAGTGCTATTCTTCGACAAGATCATGCAACTCTCCACTTCCTCCATACTTGGCTTCATCAGAACCCCATAACAAACATACCGCACATTGGCACATGGCAAGGTCTTGTGATAAACATAGCCACTTTCCATGACCACAACAATATACACACAGACGACTTCATTATTAATTGGTTATGTCTACTTTTTAAAATAAATATCCAATTGTGGGACTCGCATCCTCTCCAAGTTTGTAACATTTATTCTGGCAATGCACAACTTGGAAAAGCATATAATCTCATCCGATTTTCGCTTCGCGAATCACATTTGCACTATGAACTATTGGGCTACAAACCCTTGCTATGTTCCAATATCTGGCGCCATTTATACATCGGAATATACAACTGTCCACACGCATTCAGAAACTCAAAGCATAACTTCGCACATAGATGCGCAACCCGCTAAACACAGCCACAACAAGAAACCGTCAAACTTTTCGCTTCGCACAACAAAAAGAGATATACGCAAACAGACACATGGCAAAGCTGCAACAGATCACAATGTTATACATTCCCTGCCACCCAAAGTCGATTCATGTCCCAATTTCTTCAATGCCAAAACAGCTCTTACGTCCACTTCGCTTAAGGCTACTACATCTGGCATTGTCTCCGCTAAACTTGATTCAAAGAAAAGACAAATGATCGTGTGCATGTGCGAATGCCATCCACCATAAAACAATGCGGGTTAGCAATACCGAAATTGTCCCTGCGAAAGCTAAAAACAATTATACGTAAACATACACAAGAAACAAGCAGCTCAGCACAATTCATTGCCCGTTTTCATGCCCAAACAAATGACACGCCAATCCATACATGCGAGTTTTGCAATCAGCTGCACTTCAAGCACAATCTGATATATTTTACAAATTCAAATAAGCAAACATATGCTCAATTGACATCAACAAAAACAATGCCAAAGTCCAATACAATTTGTCGACCATGTTCAACAAGCTTGTTGAATGCCAAGTTGCCAAAATTGACATGCCCACAACGAATTGAACTGATTCCAATGCTTCCAGCTGTGGCGATGCTTTCTGAACTTGAAGAAAGGCTCGTGTCTCTGCGACTTGCATTTGGTCAGATACGATGCCTAAGCCATAAGCGTCCCCAATACACGTTAAAGGGAGCAATAATAAATGTTCCAACAAATATTGACATAATCCAACAAGCATTGCCAAGATACCCAGAAGAAACAAAAACAATTGCTGTTGCACTTAAACGACGCCTTCAATACACAAAAGCATATCATTCAGGTAATGTGCGCCCCATAATCATTATGCAAGCTCTTAAACAATTATGTGCAACAACATTATATCTTATGCATAAAATCAAACTAAACCATGACTGGGATCAAACACTGTCTACAATAGCCAACTTTGAAACAATTAACAATGAAGAACATGAACATATCTCCTCCGAAAACAGCTCATCTGATGATGACATCGATGATGACAACGCACATGACACACTTATTCATGGTTTCACTGACTCGTCCGCTATCCACTGCCTTCAAGACAAGATCATAAACATTGCTCCTGCAGAAGGCTTCACACCATTGGGTATTTTTCAAGACAAGTTCTCAGAAGAGATGAATTTCCCGACTTTGTTTTTTGGGCAAGCTCGAAATGAAACAACAACAAAAACAATCACATATCAAAAAATAGCACAATGGGAGTTAATGCACTCAGATCGTAGATTTTCTTATCACATAACAAATATATTTTTCAAAGCAATTAAAATACTGATTGACCAAGTCAATCGTTCAATGTGGCTTAGAATCAGAAAGGGCCAGTTGAAAGGTCGAGTACTATTTGCCAAAGACGTTAAATACAAACCGAACCTAGAAAACATCTTAAGATCTGACATCGGATACATTGATTTCAAAAAAATACGCATTTCCCCGGACTACATGCAACAAACGAGGAAAAACCTTTTTGCAATGATTCGGCAACTCGGCCCACCTACTTTCTTTGCGACGTTCTCAAGCACTGAAGCATCATTGGCACCACTAACCAACGCCTCAATAATTTATACACACGATATCTAACAATGTCCCTTCACAAAAGCCAACACGTTCGATTGCAACAACTCTAATTTTCTTGTTAAAAATCGATCCCATCACATGCACTCAAGTTCTTATAAACATAGACTCTATGCATTAAGGCAATTACTTTGCAAAGACAAAACCTTCTTTGGCCATATAGAAGATTTCTTTTGGGTCACTGAATTCCAAAATAGGGGAATTCTCATACCACCGGCTGATTTGGACAAAAATGCGCGATCTTTGGAAACGATGCCAACGACATTATAGAGTCGTAATACGTTGAGACATTACATGTGACACTACCTGTTCCCTCGAACATATCAAGCTTGCAATCGCAATGCCATCACCACACACAAAGTCGCATAAAAAAACAATCCAAGTCTAGATACAATTTCCCTCGACCTCCAATGGTTTGCAGATAAAAATACTAACTGTAGAACAACCAATGAGAATCTGCTTTATCGCACCGCACGTTCGATTTTCTTTGTTCTCAAGAGAAAACGATACAATACTAAAGCATAACACATGAAATGTTCCCCCATGAGCTAGGTCTTACGAAATAACATACATACAAGCAATACAATCAACACTCAAACAACCAACATCATCACACTCAAAAAAAACCAGCTCAAGCATGGAATAATAGCTTCTCTAAGAAAATGCCAATGGTTTGGCAAGCAAACACCGATGCTCAGTACGTGCTGAACGCTTACGCAGCAGCATCATATTGCTGCTCCTACATGACCAAGATTGACCGAACAATGACAAAAGCATTCACCAGAATTCGCGCAAGAACACCAAAAGATGCATCTGGATGCCATTCAAATGATACGAAGCCTGGGCAATGCAATGCTAAACACCCACCAAATGTCTGCACAACAAGCAGTCCACATAGTTCTTTCTATCCCTCTAAACAACACATCACGAAAATGTGTTTTCATAAACACTTCAAATCCCGAAGAGCGCACTTTTATTCTAAAACCTCCAACTATACTTGAGCAAGAACCGGATGAATCAACAAACATCATGTGCCACTCTATCATAGACCACTACATAGCACGACCCCATTCTTTGCATTCCATTTGCTTGGCTGACTTTGTTTCCATTCACAATGGCAAAAATAAAAAAAAACCTCAAGCAAGCCACTCATCATCGATCTCACAACTATAAAGAAATATCTCGACATAGAGAACTATTGCCATGAGAAGCTTTTGCTTTACATCCCTTTACGTAAAATGAACATAGGCTAAAAACAAATTTGCAACTTGAAAGATGCATATGCATTTCACAAACACACTATGCATTCCAATGAATCCAAATACCGCTTACGCTACTAATAAGCAATGGGGTGACATGGACACAACAATTCATGATGTGTAATTGTGTCAATCCTCCGAGAAAATGACAAACATAACTACACATAAACAACCACCCTTCAAGACTATGACATACAAAGATGATTTACCTTTTCACAATCGACATCAACATTTAGACATTGCAAAGAAACAATTTCAACTAGCAAAACATCCTACTATCCAAGACAACAGAACATATTTCAAACAAATGCAACTTCTCAATAAAAAACAACAAACCATTTTGAAAGACATTTGCTTTAAGAAAAATAAAGACCCATCAATTCCTATCTACCTTTTTCTCACAGGAGGTGCTGGAACAGGTAAAACATTTGTTGCAAAATTGATATTTGAAACATTGACTCGTATTTACAATAGCTCCATGCATAGTGACCCGTTGAAAATCAAAGGCTTCGATCTTGGCATTCACAGAAAAGCCGCTTCTGATAATGCCAACAATAACACTCCATTCTGCTTTCCTCTTGCCTTTCAATCGATCTGAACTACACCCACTAAGCAATGAACGTTTGGATTGCTTGGCAAAGCACTACCAACAATTACAACTTGCTCTAATAGATGAAATATCTTTGGTCGGAGGTCAACTTCTATACTTCACAGACCAGCGCCTACGTCAAATAAAACACATGCCCACAAGTTGGTTTGGAGGGATTGACATGATCTTTTGCGGAGACTTCTACCAAGCACAACCAGTCAATGACTGTCTTGTGTTTAAAAACCCCAAAATTTCCAGAGAAATTATTGCCTATGACTTTTGGAATACACAAGTCAAAATATATGAATCGATCAAATGATGCGTCGCGTAAAGATGCCGCCTTTGTCTCGTCTTTGACGAGTGCCTTGACTGGCAACATTTAGACTCGACTTGCATACCTCAACCATACTTGTATTCGGCCAATCCCAGGTTGATCCAACACTGCCTTTTTTCTACAAAACATAGATGTTATCCAACACAATAAAAAATGCTTGCACTTTGCTCACCCGGCTGCAAAATTGTCATTGACTCCATCGATGAACAAGATACAACACTGAACAAATGGAAAGCTACTAAAAAAATGGAATCGCCACAACATATAGAACTGAAATTCAACATGCTAGTTGAACTTTTCGCAGGAACTACGACATCCAAGACGGATTCGCCAATGGTTCTCGACGGAGTTTTCAAAACATATACAACAACATGATGGCTTAGATGCGGATGGATAAAATTCAATGATCCTTCTATTGGAAACAACAAAGATCAAAACATCCGCAATTAACAACATTGCACAAGCAGAACTAGATTGGACTCCTATTGTTCGAAGCCTTTAGACCTCTTGATAGAACGTCATTGAAAACACTGTCCACAATAAGAAAGCAATTCCCGTGCATGCAGCCTTTGTTCAAAGACGCAAAATCCACAGAGCACAAGGACTCACACTTGAACGACTTGCTTTCACCCCTTGGCGTGTCATCCCATGGATCGGGATATATCTTTGCTTATCATGAGTCATAACCATTTCCGGGCTTTACTTGTCAGTCCCCCATTACAAAAAAAATTTCAGCATCAAATGTGCCATCAACACGAAATGGAACGACTCAAATGAAGCTAAATGGAATATTCAGCATGAATTGTCCACAGCTGATATTTCTTTATCTATTATCATTGCTTCGCTAAATACCCGAAGTCTTCATGCTCACAGAGAGGCCATTTTACATGATCATGAATTAATGCAATCTCAGATTCTTTGTTTACAAGAAACTCACATTGCTTCCGCCATTGCAATGGACTACCTAGACAGATACCAATGCTTATCTGCACACCATGTCCATGGTCTAGCAATTTTTATTGCAAACAATATACCTTTAGTAGAAAAACATTGCTTTCACAACGCACATGTTGAGTCATTGCTTTGCAAAGATATTACCGCAATGACGTAAGAATGCATATTGTTGTCATTAATGTCTATGTTGTGCCAAATGCAAATCTGGAAAACATTTTCATTGTTCTTGACAATGTCTTCCGGTCCCTTGATTTAAGCATTCCCACCTACATTTTGGGAGACTTCAACATCGACATGCAAAACAAAAATAGGAAAACAACAATGCTTGTAGCGTTTATGCAAAAAAACAATTTCAGTTTCCATATACAGCATTCAAGTGTCTTCACTAAAAACATGATCGACCATATATGGTCAAACACAATCCTTGAAACCTGTAATACATTCGAAAGATTTGCTTATTGGACTGACCACCCAGCAATTTTTGCTGTCTTCAAAAACACCAACAATAGCTCTCCACAATTGTAAGTGCACACATGCTATTCTACTGAATCAGCAAAACAAAAATCTACTCTCTTCATTCTTTTCTTTCCTTTTTCTTTACGCTCTACAACAACCATTTACATATTTCAACACTTTGCAGATAGTTACAACAACAAAGACATGGAACACAAACATGCGAGAACAAGAACATTAGCAATGACGATGTTTTACAAGAATCCTCTAAACGGTAATCTTTTCTAATGTTTGTTTACTTTCTTTTCATTATTCATTTATTATCGACTTATTCTTTCAATAAAAGCATCGTAACCCCATTGTGAATGCGAGCCAAAACCAAGAACACAATGACCATCCTCCATACTTGACATTTGTGCAGTGCAAGCTGAAGAATCGTATTTGAAGGTGATATACTCGTTGTCCCTATGGTCTCAAAGACATGCAACCAACATCTCCTCCAAAGTAGAAATACTCCATGCTGATTTGGTTGACAAAAATGGTCAAATGACAATCACTTTGAACATGAGCAACACCTACATGCACAAATTTGCATCCACCATGGTCGCTGGCTCCGGCTGCGTGTTCATAGGTTTCGCCACAAAGAGAAGACAAAGTACGAGCAGAGATGCACCTTGTTCTTTCTCCATGAAAATGCAACAACCACCATGGAAAACATACCCATGGTTTCTGCAAAACACGAAAGCTCACACCTGACATGACAATAGAACAACTTCTACATTCAAATGCAACATTCTCTCGTTGGGTCATTCGCACGCAATCAGTAACAAGAATACACCACATCAATGACCTTTTCACCCTCTACGTTAAAGACTCGACACTTTGAAACCTGGAAAAGCAACAGTATTGACACACTTCCTTCTTTCATTTTTTAGATACATTTACCTGCATTATTCCTTTCAATTTTAATCTGCGCATCATGCGTTGTCATTACATTACATTTGGGAAACTTTCATGTTCCATTGTGGTCATACAATAAGAGATGCCATTATTCATGCCGGCAGTAACATACCGCTATCGCTCTTCAAAACTTTATCGAGGCAAGGCGCATTGGGGTTCGCGTATTGTACGTGCAGGACACTCATCCTTTATTGACCCATTAAACGATGAATCCACAAAAACTTTTTTACAGTCTCTCATAAACACAAACAGAGAGGCAAGTACACTGCAATTTCTATTTATAAAATTATCTTCCATTGACAAATTCAAATCTATCAATTATGTCAATTTCATCTTCCTTACACAGATCACAGGTATACTTCGTACAAAGAACATATACCTTCCTCCTTTCCAAGCATTCTGCAGCTGTAGAATGTGACCGCCTCACGAACTCCGATCCAAATGAGTGAAACAAATATCACCGTGTGCAACTTGCATACATCAAAACCATACAAATATAAGCACTTTCTCCATTACTCCTCAAAACAACAGATGGCTCCTTGCAGACCGCACATCATGAGAGCCATCGCTACTGGCAAAACCTTCCGCGCTCCTTTTCACAAACACATGTATGAAGAATATCAACAAGACATCTCAAAGACTGTATTTCTTCTCCGTCAATTCCAAATCAAAGGCACATTCACTTTGACAGTTGACAACTCAATATCCACAATCAAAGAAACATAGCTTCCTCTTATCTTTGGTAAGTATCTGCATTTTCCATTTCTATGAATTACACATCAGTTTAATTCTTTGTTTCCAGTCTAACATACTCTTTTTCTTCTTTCAGATTTATGGATCATTTTTGGCTAGCTGCTGACATACACAAACAAATTTGATAACAGTCTCCGCATATAAGCAGCAACAATCAACTAATGCTGTCTATGTTTTCGACAATAGCAACCAACAATTGCCTACTCTACTTGTTACATATTGTGCACTTTGCTTTTGTTTTAGCATTTTTGTAATTACAATACTAGCGCACAATCAATAGAACTCTTTTTTGTCTATTTCCATTACTCTTTCCTTTCCTGCCAATTGGTTACATATCCAACCATCGGTTCACTGTCGCATACCATGTTTTTCAGAACATTTGGATACAAGCATCTAATATCTCCGATTTTTTTCTTTTTTATGTCAAGACATTAATTCTTGTCACCTATTTTTTACTATACCGCCTACAGCTGTTCACTACATATTACAAATTTGTTCTATGCCTGCTATGGCCTGTTCATTGGCTCGTTTCGAAACAGATTACGTAACCAGTTACAGAAACCATGCCTTGTCACGCTACCAGACCATGATTAGTCCAGCAACATATGTTCTATCTGTTTAAATCAATATATATGCAACATTGAAACAAAGTCGCAGAGTTTTGTACACAACTGTACAAGAAATATGAAACAGCCATGGCAGGATTCAGAGTTACCATTCATTCCCTTTCTTTTAATCACATTTAACAATGTGCCTGATTTTTATTGATGACAAGAATACGCAAATGTAGGATTGACTCTCATAGGCAACCACAAAACTTGCTCTTGTAAGCATTGCAACAACTTAAGTATGAAATCCGCAGCAAATTTTATCGCTGGGGAACTTCTCATAGGTCACAGCAAACACAGATTTGCATTATTATAGTTCTATTCATTTTGTTTATTCTTTTACACAGCCCTGCACTGTGTACACTGCAATCTTTGCAACCCTATTCTGGCACTACAAAGTGGCTACCACTTTCTTTTCAGTCCTCTTTATCTTTTATTTTTACTAGTTATTGTATTAATTAACAGTCTGAAAGTTCCACACAGACAAACAGTCTAAGAAACAAACCTTGCTGAAAGACTCCAACTAAAACATAAAGAACAACAAAAAAACAAAGTGCTGGCCACCGTCTCTTGCAATAACGATGCCGCACAAATTGCAATGTGCATACCGCTGCTGCTCAGAAACAGAATAGACAAAATCAATACTAAAACTGCACACTGCAAATGCCTTTTCCATGCTCTACTTTCAGACTCTATATAATCCTTACATGTTTATATGAATCGGATGAAATCATATGTATATGTTCCTCCTATTAAGATTTTAGGGTCAGCCAGTTATACCCTAAAGAAATAATAAACGTATCATTATCATGATCCAGAAATATGAAAGGGTTATCTTTTGATTCTGATATCATTCTAATTTCTAACAAGCTTTTACTCTTTTCAGCAATAATTACAACGGCTCAGCTGTTTGAAAGAAGTCATCGACAGAAAGCACAGAAAGACAAAAACAAACTGACCAGTTGTGCAATCAAATACAAGTAACATGCTGGTGTGGCAAAGCTTGTCTAGGCAGTGTTTGTGAACCATGTGTGAATGAATACACTCTGTAGAATGTGCACTGCACATACCAACCAACACGTGGCAAATGCCACATCTATGGAAAATCCAACATACGCACTGTTCACAACAGCGCCGCAAAGCAAAAAGGCACTACTGATTGCTGATACTCTGTTTCATTGAAAAGGACATCTCAAGCAGTGTATTCATTCAGACATGGTTCAAATATTTCATTGACATGTTCAAAGCTACATCTTTTCGCACATGTCTCTCATGCTGACTAAAAACTTTGCCATACTAGCATGCTATTTGTATTTAATTCTAAACCTGGTCAGCTTTTTTTTTGTCTAGCCATGCTTTCCATCAATAACATTTTTGAGACTAGAACATGGACAAGGCATTTCCAGTATCCACTTTTAGTATTGCTTTTGGCCACTGTGCGTCTAAGCGCCTGTGCTATGCGTACTGAAATCTGTGCAGCACCGTTCTTGCAACAGATGCTGGACAACACTTTGTTTTTCCCTGCTCTTTATCTTTTACTCTGACTAGTTATTGTAACCATTCTTACAATGTTAATGCATACAATAACTGATCGGAATACAAGAAAAAGCATATCTGCAACAGAGAGACAGCCATTGCCTCCTGGAAGAACAATGCTACAAACATTGCTTATAAAGAATCGCTTTAAATCAGCACTTGTTCACATAAATGTCCTTCTCTTGTCGCTGACAAAAACAGATTTACTTTTAACTCTGATTAGAAACATGCTTCAGTAACCACTCATCCGTCATTGGCATAGAACTGACATGTATATATGTTAGGCTAAATGTCTGGATTCAATATGCTACGTAATAGCATGTTAATTATGCCAATTGAACAAAACAAACAATTTCAATCTGTGGTGGATCCAGCTATCTGTGTTAAACACTCTTGTAACTAATGCTATGCAAAAATAAAACAAGCTTTCAAATATAGAAGACCCATATCTAATTGACTACATTTTGCTTAAAAATATGTGTCGTTTTTCTACAGCTTTGCCTTATAAATCTATAACTGAATATTACCAAAGCCTCGTTACGGATACTATTTTCAGACACAGATTATGGCAACAGAATTTGAAGTTTTTACAATGTATGCTGTATCATTCCTATATGTAAGCGAATGCCTAACTTCACTCAAGCCACCCCAAATAGTGCCAAAAACTCATATCTACAGGTCATATTTGTTATACTAAATGTCTGTACTCAATATCCTGTATTGTAACTAACTTACAAATACGGTAGACCTATATCTAATTGATTACATTTTGCTTAACAAAATGTCTCATAATAATTTCTCCAGTCTTGACTTGTAAACATATACCTGACTATTATCATAACCTCCTTAAAGATACTATTTCCCGAGACAGATTAGGGCAACAGATTTTGAACGTTTCTTAACAGATTAGGGCACTGCCAGTGGTCTTAGCTTCACAAATATCAAGCTACATGCCAGGCCTTGCAACTGCCCAAACAAATGTCAAGTTAGACTCAAAATCAAGGCTAGTCAATCACCCTTAAATCATGTCTAACAGAATTATGTTTGTCCCATATTAGAAACTCATAGAACACATTTCACAGTGGGACAAATCCTTAACCCCCCAAACTTCTTACTATATCAAATCTACAATCTAAAAAATCGATAACAGCAAACGTATTCCTAGAAAATTTTGTATGGGCACACATTAATCTTGTTAATATTCATTTTAAGATGAACAAGTTATACAAAATCAAGTGTAACCGCTAATATACAAAAAATGATGATACATTTCAGTAGATATGCCTGATAGACAACATGATACACAAAGCAATAACTGTCACAGTGAATTTCAAGATAGAATGAGGATACCGATAAACTAAGCAATTTTAAAACATAATCTGTCATTATTGCTTAAAAGAGTAAAAGCTCGTTAGAAATTACAATGATATCAGAATCTTTCTTTACGAAATAACTGGCTGACCCTAAAACCCTAATAGCAGGAACATATACATATGATTTCATCCAGTGCATATAAACACGTAAGGATTATATTCAGTCTTGAACAAATAATAATTGAACTTTAAGCATAAACTCGAATGGAGAGTAGAAAAACGACTGAAAATAATTTCAATGTCTTCTACTTAGTCACTGTAAATTCAGACAACGCTAAAGCGCAGAGACAGATAAAAACTTATCTTTGCCATTATACTCTTTCCGTCCCCTGCAAACACAACTCCACAATTCCGCCATTGCCACGCCATAACACCAAAAAACAAGCTTTCCGCCGCACAGCCAAAAACGAGACACAGAATAACACGTATCTACCCTCTCCCAACACCTGTCATCACCCTTACGCCTTCTGCAAATGACAATAAATCCCATTACACTACAAGCATGCCACAATTACTCCCGCCTTAATATCTACCTAATCCACCGCAGCCTTCTCAAATATCACCAAATATCCATATCACAATCAAAACAATAATAATGTTCTTCTTACATAACTTGCAAACAACAATAATATGTATCACAAATACCCTATTTACACTTCATACATCTCTATTCAAAAGCCTTTAATCATTTCAAATTCTGTAAACAAACCTATCTCTTTATATTTTTTACAAATCCTAAAACCAATCCCGCACAACAACTTCTCATGTTTCATTAATCATTATACTCTACAACGACCCTCGTTTCCAAACATGTTTCTTCAACATCGATCTAGCACCCTAAATTTGAATCCAACATAGCTACCGCTTTTTCCTTTCCAACCCTTCCTCGCAACAAATCACAGCCGCATTATCGATCAACGCTTCGGCAATAGTATTAGCCATCTTGACCGAACCGGCGCTTCCATCAGTCTGACGACTACTAAGCAGCGAACGGCGCGCCAAGAAGCTCCCTTGATCGAATACCAAAGAATGATGTGGTCGCACAACCATGCATTCACACAACACCGCAACAAATACAATAGCAACAACAACAACCCAATACTGGACCCCATCTTCAACAAGCGACTAACGCTTTCATTGTATAACCATACTTATGTAACTTATGTAAATCAATTAAGAGATATCGACAAAGAAATATCTGCTACATTAATGGAACTACCAAGATACTCCAACGGATTTCTACCAAATGTATTGTGGTGACCTGATTCCACTCCCCATCCAGTGCCTCCTTCCAAAGTGTCACATTGTTATTCCCATCGGCAACTGCCAAGATGTTTTCAGTCAACGACCAGCTGAACCTCCACACTAGAGTCTTAAAATCATTTAGAACTGTACCCACCCATTTATCTCCCTGCTTCCCCTAGGTCCATATGGCTACAGCCCCATCCTGGGAACACCTTGCAATAGTGCTTTTCGAAAGCCCTCAATTGGGTGCCCAGGCAACTTCGCAGACTCGATCGATACGCATTTGCAGAGGAGGCAAACAAACCAGAGACTCAGGGAACCATTGCAGAACTTCCATAGCTTGGCCATGTTGCCCGACCACCTCAGGCCACCGGAAAGGATCCAAAGGCTTCCCTACACAATATATGAAAACTATTCTAAGGTTTTAATTCATAATTTCACACTTTGTATGGCAATCACGCACTGCATAAGCATTTCTTTTTCAGAATTATAACAATGCAACAACAACAAAGCAAATGCTTCGGCAGGATTTTCCATATCATGGCCTTGTTTATATAGAGATGTGTTTTATGTTTAACTTTATACTTCAATTTGAGTATATAGTGTCTCGTGACATTAGTCATAGGTATTTATTGTTGTCTTAGATCAATAAAACCCATGTATGTTATAGTCTCAGTGGTATAGTCTTTTTATTGCCAAAAGTATTAATTTGTCTATGTCAAATTGTTATGTTGAAAAGTCAAAAGTTGTATTGTCAATATTGTTAAATTGTGTTTAGGTGAATAATAGGTAGTCAATGTCATATAGGTGATTTTAGGATTTTTAATAATTTTATGTCAAAATTATATTTGAGATAGAGTCATAATATTGTCTTGTCAAAATATAGAGTTATTGTCATTATGTCATTGTATTGTTAAAATTTTATAGTGGGTCGTTGTCAAATTGAGTCATTTTCAATGTCTTTGTAAAAGTCGTGTCATTGTGAGTCAAGTCAAGAGTCAAAAATTGTAAAAAAATTGCCTCGCGGATGCATTTTTGGTGTTACTCGACGTTCGAAAAATAAGTTGTTTCACATTGCGGGAGGGATACTATACCAATAAATCCAATGTGGAAACTCCTGAGCTACATGAACATATTTGTTGAGTAAGCACATCATCTACTGGAGGTCAATCAACAACCTCTCATCAGTCACCAACGACAAGGCCACTTCACTAATTTTTGTGGCACATGTGTGAGTACTTTAACATGCGGTTTGTGTAATTTTCAACATTTCAATTTTGCAGTGTTCCTATTTCGGTTGTGTGCTTTAGTTTCATAGTACATGTTTTGCATACATTCATTAATGTTCACTTGTGTATGTGGCTATTCCTACATTATTCCCAATGTAATAACATAGTGAAGAACAAATAACATAGTGAAATGCAACATCATGAGTCTTGAAGAGGTTGAACAATCAGATGTGTTCTTGTTCATACCTAGGTTTGTGGTTAGCCTTTGGAAAACCATTGAAGGTTGTTTAAATGTGTTCCTGCTTGAGTTCCCACACTGCTAGGTCAGATGTGTTCCCTAAAGTGATTGGTTGATAAGCAAATGATTCCTGAGTGTGTTCCCATCCTCGTCGGTCGGGATGTGTTCTAACAGGTGCATGGTTTATAAGAAGTTGGTGTTCCTTATTCTACCTTCCAGTCAGTGTTGTACCAAGATCATGAGCAAGCACATGCGACAAGCTGCAGAGGAAGTGTGAAAGTTCTTTTACTACCATGTAAACATTAAGGGGAAATGTTAAGAAATAAATGTTTACTATGGGTGAAATAATATTTACGGTTATATTGAGTTGTAATAACAACTCGTATTATTAGTTGTTTAGTTTCGTGAGATTTGGTTGTTAAACCAAACACACGAAGATTTGTGAATAGTTAAAACCAACTCCTAAATTATAGGACTTTCATCTCCTATATATTTGTATACAATTTCAAATCAATATGAAACTATATAATATTTTGCGGTGTGTTAAAACTGAGTTTTTCTATGAGATTCGATCAAAGCTCGGACTCGGTCCTTTATTATGATCACATAACTTTATATTTATATGATTCCTTTGCTTGAATTTCATAATCAACCTCAAAAGGATTACTACCAAAAAAATAATATGCTCAAATGGCTAGAAAGGACCCAAAAAGTGTGAACAAAAATTATTGAGGTCGGGCGCTAGAGGAGATGAGGGCACTGGTGCTCGCATCACAGGTTGGGCGCCGTGTCGAGGATGATAAATGTCACGGTATAAAAAAGACAAACTAGAAAAATAAGGGTGTAAGACTAAAAATGACAACATAAAGCAAAGAAAGGTGGCCAAAGACATGGGTTGATTAGTACTTTTCTTAATTAGGAATCATTTGAATAGTAGTATGCAATCAAGACTAAATAGTTACCCAAAGTACGTGATTTTGTGTCTATAAAATGTAACATTTGAAATTGGGAGATTCATTACATTGATTATTAGGTATATGCATAAAAATTGTGGATAAAAAGGGGCTCTAAGATGACAACTTTTTTACTGCAAATAAAGATATATGAACTTGGACGGATAACTTTAGATACCTACACTCAATTTTTATTAAAGAGTTAGTAATATGAAATGTAGTGTTTCTAAACAAATATTTTGATTTTAATGTATAGTTTAAGTGGGTCAAATAAGCGGTTTTTAAATAGGTGCCCATGTGTTTTCATAGTAAATAGGTGGTCATGAGTAATGCCTTTTTATATTAGCTTGAACTATCTTTGGATGAGCTTTTGTGGAAAGTAAGTAGACATCACCACATGTGTGACGAGTATTTTTTGTGATTTTTGAATAAATATATTTTTGAAATTTACTTTGTATTGAACACACATGTTGACATGTTGTTTTCATTGATGTCAAATTCATGAGTGTCCTTCTTGATGCCAAAGGATGATGTGGAGATTGTTGAAGTGAGTCATTGATGTCAAAAGAGAAGTGCATCATATGTAAAGGTGGATTGATAATGAGTGAGAAAGAGAGAATTTGAAGACAATGTGAAGAAAAAGACAAAGGTCAATATGAAGATGTTCTTATGAAGGTATGATGAAAAGTAGGTTTGCAAGTGTTGTGTTGTGTTGTGATCAAGGTTGTAAAGGTTAGCATGGTTGAGTTCAAGTCATTATGTCAAGTGTCAAGTGCTTGAGAAGCATACTCATGGCCTAGTCATGGCATGAAGAGACCCTGTGAGAAGGTATGAGCATGGTAGTTTGTTAAGTGGAGTGCACACATGTATGAGAGGTTGTACATCATTATTTGAGCTTGTGAATAGGGTTTAGAATGCATGAGCAGATGTATACAATTCGGTTTCAAAACCTAGTAAGGCATGAAGACCAAGGAGTAGAGAACAAGGTGAAGAAAGCATGACCTAATGAGGTATGAGGATTAGTTTTCAAGGAAATTATAGGTAGGTGAGCATTTTTGAAGTGTAACAAGTTGTCTTGGGTGTGTTCAAGAAGTATGAGGCCGGGACTTGAAGGAAAAAACATGAAAAGTGGTTTTGAGGTATGCACCTAGATCACTTCTTGAGCTCTATCTATCCTAATGAGGCTTGATGAATATTTTTAGGGAGAGTATGTAAATGTAAACATGGATAGAGTTTATGCATGTTGTTTCAGTTTTTTTAAGGAATTTCAAGTCGTGGTTTGAAGGAATTAGCAAGAAAATGTGTTTTTGGTCTTATCGAGCTCACAAGAATGGAGAATCGAACTCGAGAGGCACTTTCAGATGCTCATTGGCATGTTAATCCTCTACATGGGAACCTGAGCTATTAGGGAAAGATGAGGAAGGGTCCTAGTAAATTTCCTAGCATTAGTTTTGGAATTGAGGTCCAAATCTTTATGAACAATCATTAACACCAAAACTGCTCTTAAACCCTCCTAAAACCCTGTAAGGACTTGATATGGAAGATATTGCTCAAACAAGCTCAGAATGGATTGGTTTTCCTAGTTTGATGATTGGAACATGTAGTAGACTATCCCAAGTATCTCTATGATGCATTAAGTTGTTAAATGAGTGTGTGGACCCTACAGGAAAAGACTTATTTTTGAAGATGTTGTTATAGATGTAAAAATTTGCATTGTACATACTAATAAAATTTATGATGGATGAAGATTAGGACTCATGTTTCATGTCCATGAAGGTTTCTGGACTGGTTCTAGTGCTTAAGTGCTCCAAATTGGTGATCCATGTTAGGTAGTCACTTACAGGTCTAATAGAAAAACTAAGATGACTTGAAGAATAATTTTACGAGGTTTGCATATAGGATGATGAAACAAGTGCATGGAGTTATTGTTCATGACCTATAAGTTATGTTCATGTTTGGTAGAGACTTTGAAAGTGGTCATACAGGTGTTGAATATCAAGTTCTTCATGACTGGTTTTTAGGTGTATTGACAATTTTGAGTAATGATGGAGTAGAGTTGTTCTTGTGCCTTTATGCCCTAAGTGGAGGTGTTACAAGCATGTGGTGATGACCCTGAGGTCATGGTGTATATGTACACATGTTGCTTTGGTCATGGTTGATCAGCTTGAGGGTGTTCAAGCTTCATCTTGCAAGGAAGACTTTGTGAGGCTACATGCCTAATAGGGCAGTGTGTCCTAAAGGTGGTTTCATGGTGTGAAATGAGTGGTTTCATGGTGTGTAATGAAGTTACAAAGCTTATCAAGGATAGAGGAGATCATAAGAGGTCTTATAAAAATTATTTAAATGATTATTGTGTGTTGGTGAAGGCTTTGTGGACCGAAGCAATTCAAAGTGTGTTGTTATGAAGACAAACCTAATGTATTAGGCCTTCTTGAGACATAATGAAGGAGTGAGACATAATTGAGTTATTTCAGACCAAAATGATCTTGTGTTGTGACATATTCATGTTTTTAATATGCTATTTGAGATTTTGTATGGCCGGCCTAAGTGGTCTTAGATGTATGTGATAAACCTAGTTAATTTTTTATCAGAGTCATGTATATATATGTAAAGGTAGTTTTAGGCCTATTATGTAAGCAAGTGTATGAGTGAGATATAGAGCTTGTGTGAGCTGTAGGAGGTCTTGTAGACCATGGGTAGAATTTTCGTGTTGAATATATAGATGGTGGTCAACCTATAAAAGGTAATTTTTTCATGCCAATGTCAAAATGAAGAAGAGTAATGAGTGAGTAATCATATCATGTTATTTCGAGAGGGATAAGAAAGAAGAGAGTTGAAGAACTGTCATAATTTATTGTTGAAGCAACAAGGATAAGAAGGTGACAAAATTACAGAGGTGGCTAAGTTGGTGTTGAGTCACTCAGGGAGTTGGTGCTTTCTTGTAAATGGGTGTTTGCTAAAACCTAGGGAGTTGGTGTTTCCTTGCAAGTTGGTGCTTGTTAAAGTCTCGTCAAGTTGGTGCTTGACAATTTGGGGTTAGTGCCCACTTGGAGTTGTGTTTCACTAAATATATATATTTGTTTATAATGTAGAGATTAGTGGTTTTTCTTCTCGTTGAGGGTTTCCCACATATATGGTGTGTTCTATCTTGCTTTGTGTTCTTGTGGATGGTTGTTTCATGATAATTTCATTATGGTTAATGTGTTATGTTTTTTTGATGGTTTGTTAAACTAATTGACACTACTCATATATGATAACAACTCAATGAATGATTGAAGTGAAAGTAAAAGTTTATAAGGACATTTATTCACCCCCGAATGATTGTGCTTCCATAATACCCTAAAAGCTGGGTATTCGACCATGAGTTAGGCACATTTTATTGAAAAATTGATATTTTTTCAATGTTTATAGAATCATGCCTAGATTGTGACCGTATATTTTTCTATAAATCACTTATCTGCTTGGATTTTATAATAAGTAATATTACTATATGAATTTCAAGTATGCGGGGATGCATTCATAAATGAAGAATAAATGCTTAATCATATTGCAAGGAAGGAAAAATCATATTTTCATAAAGTAAAAACCAATCTCCATACGTTTAGATAATTTTATCTAATAATATGAAGGAATACATGGCGAAATTCATGGAAAAGTTGTTTTTTTTGTAAATTAGTTCTTCTCGTGGGTAGGGTTTTTTTTTTATCATTTTTGCGAGTCTAGGCCTTAGGCTCAAAAATACAAGCCATTTTTGAGCCTATAGATTTTCAAACTTAAAAAACCAAATACATATGTGTATTATAACATGAACATGTTTACTTCACTAAATTCAATATGTTATTCTCTATTATGTTGAAATCTACTTTTGGCACATGTGGATGATTTCAAAGTAAATGAATTCCTTATTGATCAATATTGTGTATTCCCGACCACCTAAGGCATAATTTAAAGCGACTAAGTTGGTGTTGTTAAGTGTATACACGTCATTTTTTACGATTACTAATGTTTTATCTTATGCGAGTTGTTGATGCATTATCATACTAAGGGGATGCCTCAAAGAGTTTGCTTCAGGATGGTGTGAGTGGACTTGGTCACATGGGCTAGACCACAACATTTAGATAGATATCGTTATTTCATCTTGTATACCATTGTTATCATATCCTCACTTTATTTCCTCTCTAGCTCACTTATTACCATCATTATTTCTACTTGTCTTTGTTTATACCCTAATTAAATTATGTTGTGGAATTCACACAACAAATAAATAAGATATAGGGGTTTGTTGCAAGAAATTATTATGATATAATCAATTCAATTAACAATAAATAAATTGAATAATGCATTGATTCTTGCAATGATGATGAATGATGGAATGATAGCCCAAATACACAATAGAAGATAAAGAATTAGTTATACGAGGTTAGAATAGAAAAGATCTAGACATGCACACTCGTGAAGAAGGAAAGTCATGTACTTTAGATGCTTTATTAGAAGTGATGGGCTGGATGTATGATTGTAGGTATATTTTACAATCCTAACAGTAAATATATAGTATTGGACCCTTTTGCAGTCATGTTCCCATTTTCTTTCCTACTTCACTTGCTTGGGAATGTGCTTCATTGTATGTCACTTTTGTTCACACAATCTCAGGATGACTCGTAATCACCTACAAAAGTGGAAACCATATAAATTTGTAATACCCTTCATCAGAACATTAGATAACCAAAATGATAAATCATGTGTGTGGTGAGGCCGGACCACCCTCGGTGATCAACCGTGCCAAACCAGTCCAAGTGTTACACTAAGTGTCATCATGCGAGATCAAGCTTCATGGAGTTCTCATAGTTTCATGTAAAGTGTGAGTGTGGTCTAAGTAAACCCCCTACGAGTTCCCTCATGTATCTTGACACATATATTGTGATATAACTATAAATTAGAGAATGTACCCAACACAATAGTAATGTTGTCGTAGATCAAGCCATAAATCAAGGAAAGAACTAGTCATCAAATAACTAGTCGGGACCATAGATTTAGGAAAGAACTTCGTCATCAAGGATCTAGTCTATACCATAGATCAAGGCAAGAACTCTACCTAACAACTAGATAATATCTCCCTAATATCTAAACAAAATAAAATAAATATCCACACACATAAGTGGGCGAGAATAAATCCAATAAAGGTAAATAAAGTACCTAGGTGAACATGAGCTAAGGTTAATACCTCTTTAGTAACACCCTTCAAGTGAAGCTAGGGGCCTAAAATAAAAGTGGCATATCCACAATATGAGTCCCAACAACTAGGCTCGATGAGGTACTCATGTAAAATGTATCCATGAAGAAATATCGAACCAAAATAAGGAAAGAGAAAGAAGAAGAAGAAGGAAGATGTTCTCGACGAACACCCCCAATAACAACTTCGAAAACCCAATCATGCCACACAATTTAAGGTAGTGAGGTGATGCAAGAGGCTTAGTAAAGACGTTTGTAACCATTTTGATAACTTTCGAAATGTACTCCAAGCAAAGAACTCCATCTGAATGTGATAATGAATGAAGTGGATGTGTATCTCAATATGCTTGGTCCGTTGGTGCTCAACCGGGTTGCGAGAAATGTGAATGACACTTTGGTTGCCACACCAAAGTCTGGTCGATGAATTATGAGGGAATCCAAACTCTATCAATAATGTTGAAGCCAAAGAATCTGTGACTCACTATAACTATTGCCCTTTCTACTACTCCTCTCGAAGATGGAAGTGCAATAACCTATTGCTTTTGCACACCCAAGAAACTAGAGAATAACCAAGACAAAAAGATATCCAAAAGTGGAATGCATGTCATCAATAGAACTTGCCCAATCTGAATTTATATATCCAACCAACTAAGTGTAGGCCAAAGTGGGAAGTGCCCCAAAATAGCGTAAAATCCTTTTAACAACCTACCAATGACAACTATGAGGAGAATATGCAAACCGAGATACAAGCCCTACTACTGAAATGAAATGTTAGGGAGAGTATGGGTCAAGTACATGAAACTATCAACCAACTACCTATCTGATGTAGGATCACAAAGTGGAGTGGTACATGTGGAAGTAAGAGTAACCCCAGACTGAAAAGGATATGAACTTGGCTTCTGCAATCAGCCATATCAAAGCGTCGAAGAAGATCATGGGTGTACTTTTGCTTACTCAAATGAATCCCTGAATCAGTCTGAGAAATCTGCATTCCAAGAAAATAATGCAATAACCCAAGATTGGTCATGTCAAACTATGTAGAAAGAACCCTCCGAATAATTTGAATGTGGGAAGAAGGGCTACCGGTAAAGTAACAAATCATCAACATACAAGACAAATATTACAATATCATCACAAACATGTTGGATATACAATGTATGATCATAGTGACAACGAACAAAACTAGTAGATAGAAGAAAATAATCCATCTTCTCATACCAAACCCGAGGGGATTGTTTGAGACCATAGAGAGACCTTCGGAGCTTGCAAACAATAGAAGAATCCTAAACAAATCCAATAGGTTTCTCCATGTATATCTACTCTTGTAAATCTCCATGTAAGAAGGCACTCTTCACGTCCATCTGGTATACGGGCCACCTGTGATGCAACAATAACAAATTACAAGGCGTACATAACCCATCTTGGAAATGGGTGTAAAAGTATCGAGTAATCAAAACCTTGACTTGTGAAAAACCCTTTTGCAACAAGATGAGCCTTATACTTGTCAATGGACCCATCAACTACGTATTTGGTTCAAATTATACCCCCTTACACCTAACCATATTTCTTCATTTTGGAAGAGATACCAAATCCCAAGTATGATTCTTCGTCAAAGAAGAATACTCAGTTGTCATCGCATCATCCCACTCATGTATCCCATGAGCCTTTGAAAAAGACCGTGGATCCTCATAAACTACCTGACACAAAATTATAGAACCTGTAGAATGTGCGTGATGATGCCTAGTGGATGGAATATCCTTTATGAAAGGTGATGCCTCAGAAACTGTAGTACGATCCCACTTAGGCATAGTGACAACATCAGTGGGAATAAGATCCTCGTTGGCATCTATAACCTCCTCATCAACCTTCTAAAAGAAATGATCCTCAAGATGAGATAAAGAAGAAGAAGTAGGCATGGAAGAAGATGAAGAATATTGAGGAGTGAAATGCTCATCAAACTGAACATGTGTTCGAAAAATAATGTCATGAGTATTAGGATCTAAAATTTTATAAGCTCTCATGTCCTCACAATACCCTATAAAGACCAAGGGTTTTCTCTTCTTATCCAAGGCCTTATTTTTCTTCTTAGGCACAAAGGCCCAAGCATGGCTCCCAAAGACTTGAAAACATGATACATCTAGCTTAGTGTTGGACTAAGCGTCCTCTAGAGTCAAACACTCAAGTGCTCTGTGTGGTGTGTGATTCTGAATGTAGTTAGCACAATTAATTGCTTCGCCTAGTAGATAGGAGGTAAATCTCAAGAATGCATCATATAATTAACCATTTCCTTCAAAGTTCTTTTCTTACTTCTCTCTTGAGCCATTTTGTTGTGGAGTATAAGGAACATAATGCTAGTGAATAATGCCTTGAGTTTCCAAAAAGTCATAAAACTCATTACTGAAGTACTCCCCCATTATCGGTCACGAAAGTTCTTTATGCTGACTAGAAAATTGTTTCTCGACAAAATCCTTAAATACTTGAAGTGTGAAAAAACATCACTTTTGTACTTGAGAAAATAAACCCAAGTACACCTCGAGAAATTATCAATAAAGGTAAGTGCATACTTAGCTCCATTAAAAGAGGGGGTAGGAAAAACCATCAAGTCACTATGCACAAGCTTAAGTGTTGAAGAAGCTCTCTTGGACAAATTCTTAGGAAATGGATCATGGTGTTGTTTCCCTAATGCACAGCCATGACAAACTACCTCAAGACAAGAAACTCTAGGAAGACCATCAACCAGGACCATGAATTCTCGACTCCAAATATTTGTAATTGAGATGTCCAAATATTTCATGCCAAAGCTTACTCTCAAAATCTGCATGAGAAACTAATCTTGTCCCTATAGATGAAGTGTCACCAAAACCCTCAAAGTGATATAATCTAGAACTATGATCAACAAAACCTTGAGCAACAAGTGAATGAAGCTCCAACAAAGTTTGTACTTATGCCCCATGTGGTGTAAAATTCACGATTTTCCCTTGACCCGAATGAAAAATTTGATATATAGAAAGTAAATTTGTGGTGATGTTAGGAACATAAAGTGCTTCTTGATATACCACCATTAAGGTGTATATCACCTTTTCCCTCAACGAAAGAAAGGAAGAATCTCTAACCTCAATTTTCAAGTAGAACTCAAACCTAGAGAAACAAAACACCCCTTGGAAGAAGTCATGTGATGAGATGCACCAAAATCTATAACCCAACTATCTGAAAGTGGTGACTGAGATCTCCCAACAAAATTAAGTGTTTTGCCATGTTGATTAGAAGGAGGTGGAGTGGAGATAGAAATTTTGTGTTTCTTGATTGCATCCTCTAAGGCTTGCATTCGCTTATAACACCTATGTTCTTCATGATCAATACCCCCACAAAAAGAGAATGAAAGGCTAGACTTATTCTTAGATTTAGAAGACTCTTTGGGTTTAGAGTTGTTTTATTTGGGTTAAGGAGCATATTGAGATGGAGAAGGGGTGGATAGGTGCTTCCTCTTCCTAATTTAATGTTAAAGCTAATCCTACTCCTAGAAAGGAAAATGCAGCTAATTAATCCTAATCTAACCATACCAAGGGACCTGGGAGAGAGAGAGAGGGTTAGAAAAATGCATGAAGGGAAATCCTAAACTAAAAAGCAGTGATAGCACCAGAAAAGGGGTGAGACACAATCTAGCGAGGGAGAAAGAGAAGGAAATGGAGAAGGGAAAGGCTAGACATAAGTGACACAAACCCAAGCTTCATTTACCATATGTTCTCACATGAAACATAACATAATGAACTTGCAAAGGAGAAATACATGCACAACACAATACAAAAAGTAAAAGAGAGGCAAGGTTGTAACTAAAACGAGCAAGGATAGACAAATGTGTCACAAAACAAGATTTATTGCAATAAAAGTATGCACAGACCATTACAGTTGCAGAGAAGGCACAAGAACACATTGTCAAGCCCAAAAATGGAGGTTTGATGGCTCACAAACTTGCTTTGGAACTAATTTTATAGAGTTCTATTACATTTTTAAAATGTCCTCTCTTATAATGAAATATTTTACAATATATATTTTGAGAAAGAGAGAGAAGAGAGATAGAAGAGAAGGGGGACGACCTTTTTTGTTCCAACCACCAAAGAAACCACATTAAAATCCTTTACAAAGCACATAGAGCCCCCACAAAGCGATCATTTAATTTATTTCGTGTTCTGAAGAAAATGAAGCCATGCTTCATCAAGTATGGTGGTTGAAATACTCGATTAGATTGATTGTGTGCCAAAACATCTCTTTTACCCTTGAAATCTATATTTACCATTTTTACCCACCAAACACCACCAAATTCATATTTTAATGATGCCAACTTGAAGGGCTCGATGAGAGATTTCTGTGATATAAATTTTGTCCAATTTGGTGCGGGGATCAAAAGATATGGCCATTTGAAGATTTTCTTGTCAAGAGGCACATAAATTCAACACATGGCAGCTCTGGATTGGCTCGGGGATTGAGCTATGCCGACATGTACTTGCTTCACCTTTTTCCAAGTGTCATCCCCTCATTGGGTCACAATATCGGGATTTACTTCTCCATTCATCATATGTTCTTATCTTTTGCTTTTCACAGTCTTAGCTTTATAAAAACTAATAAAACTTTGCCTTGTTCCTTCGGGATGTCAAATTGTCCTTTGCCTTTGTTAGTCAGCTGTGAAACGTGGACCAATGAAAAGGCTCCACACTCCTTGCATTGCAAACCCTTTGAGACCATGATCCATTAAGAACCGACCATGTTTCTACACAATTTGCTCCTCGAATGACATTTGCAAAATGTGAGCCAATGGGGAAGTCTCCATACTTTGATATTTTTAGACCTTTTTGAACTTAAGAACTGCATGGTGATGAGGAAGCTACATACCTCTTTGCATTTTTCACTTTGACTGACATTTGCGAAATGCGAGCCAATGGCAAGGCTCCATGCATTTGCATGTCACTCCTTGAATAGCCCCAATCTCTGACAATTGTGAAATGCGATCGAATGAGAAAGCTCCATGTTTCCACAATGTCAGAACCTATCTGTCTTTTGCTTTGTGCTTGGATCTGATTGGATGAACCGTCACATTTGTCAAATTTGTGAAATGCGATAAAATAAAAGGGCGACATGTAGCTCTATGCTTTCCTTTGTGTATCGTGGCTTTAGAAATTGAGCCCATTGAATTATCTGCTAACTATTTGTCTTTGATTGGTTGTGGCTTTTCTTTGTCCCACGGGTTTTTTAAATATAAAACCCGCCTAAGCATTTGATCGAGCTCCTTTTTCATTAATTGAGCTCTTTGTTCCATGGATTTTCAAATGCCAACGACCAACATTTTTGGGCTTGGGAATTTAATATTTGAATGAACGTAAGTCTATTTTTTTAAACACACAACCCGCTAATGAAGCCGGACCAAGTGGATTTTTTTAATTTCAATGGCTAGTCCTTTGGAAAGTGCAAGTTGAGTTAATGTCGTTTGACGGTCACAAATATGTAAAAATGGCTAAGTCCATTTTTAAAAGTTGTTAAAGCCAAAATAACTCGAGGGTAATTTTGGATAACAATTTGGCAACCTCTCGAGGTAATCTGCCTGCTAGATTAGATCAGTAGCCTTTATACATTCCATTGAGCATGTAGTCGAGCCAAGAACTTTAAAAGCTGAACATTAACTTTGAAATTTCTTACCCTAGGGCCATATTGAAGCATGAAATGAACTTAGGAAGGTTTAGAAGCTCGAAGTTGATCTTTGGAGCTCCAAATGAAGTTTTGAAATGGCTCTAACTATCTGGTTTCACCATTAAACTTGCTCAAGCTCGAGGTGAAGCCAAAATTGACCATCTCATTGTGAAAAATCTTCGATTTTCATTTTATGAGAGTGTAAAATTGTAAAAACCTAGAACTTCACTTTGTTTACTCTATTTTTGATCTACTGAGACAAAGAAAAGTATCTAAAGTCACCTCAAATCTGATTTTGCCAAGTTTTGGAGAAAAACTAAATTGAATCTTTGACAAAATAATGAAGCATTGCAGAGTTTTGGATCTCATGTTGATTTGGAAATGGAATGCATGCAAGTGGTATTGTCCCAAGCAGTGAAATTGGCCAAGAAAGAGGCACCACGGGATCTTGACTACAAATGATCTCTGGGGTTGAATGATTTAGAGTTTAAGCTTGCCCCCATATCTGATTTGGCCAAGAAAGATGCCCTAAAATGGAATGGACTGATAAAAACAAAGCACACAAAAACTATGTACAAAAAGATGAAAAATCATACATGTTCCAAGTGGAAACATGTAGAGTGTGCACAATGCACTTGTTTGATGAAAGAAACCTACCTACCCTACTCTAACCAAAATAAGGAAAAGCTAAACAAAACCTGCAACAGGAAGGAAAAAATAGCTTCCTTCTTTACAAAGTGTGGCCATGTAATTAATTTAGCAATGGACATGGCCTGTAATAAGAGTGGAAAAATGTCTTCCACCCAACTAGCAAAGTATCAACAAATAAGACAAATACCTCTTTTAGTTTCTCTAAATTTGGACTTGAGAGGCATTGTTGCTGACCTTTGGTAGGTTGAAGATCATCCTCATGCTCTAAAGTAAGCATGACCGATGGCAACTCTATTTTTGGGCCCAAGCTAGCCAAATACTTGATTGGACATGGGACTCTAGTAATGACAATGGGCTGATCTTTGAAATTTTCCCACTAGTCTGAAACTTAACTCCAAAAATGGAGTCCTCCTGTAGATCTTCCTGAAAAGGGGGTTGTCTGCAACCCGATCTTCTTTTTCTTGCACATTTATAGACAATCGATGTCCCCTTTAGAATGATGATGAGAGAGATATGACAGGTTTCATGTTCCTTTCCTTTCGTGTGCGCATGGAGCTCTTCTTCAAAATCTGACTCATCATTTTTAATTACAACATTTAATGAGGCTACATGTTCATCACTTGATCAGTTTCAACACATTTCTCATTTGTGAGTTCCTCCTTTGTTGCTTGAAGACCAAACCCGATCTTGAATGCCCTCTTCTTCCTTTAGCATGAAGTTTCACAAATCAAATTCTTGACCAACTAATCTAGAGGAATTTGTTTGGGGAAGCGATAAGGTATTCTTGGATGTTTCATCCATCATGATTCATCAACTAAATCAGATTCTCCAAATGAAAGTAAGAAATTTTCAATGCTTTCATATTAAATCAAGTGCCTCAAAATCTTATTTGGTGTCCTCCAACCGCTCCTTTTCAACGGAACCAAGCTAATTGTTCTTCTCCTTCCCCCTCGGATTTTACAATGGGTGTATGATCAATAACCTCTCAAAACTATAGTCTTTAAGGTGGACACTTTGCATTCTCAACAAATAGATTGTTGATCAACACTCTTTTCCTCTTGCTTTGTTCTTTAGTGTGGCCTCATAATAAGCCTTGATTATTTCTTACCGAACTTTGATTTAATCAGTGGGTTTCAACATCACGGATTTTGCCAATTCAGAATTTCAAAGCCAAACTTCTCAAAATTTGTGTTATGTTCTCTTCATTGGGCTCTTTCTCTTGCTGCTCATGAAATGCTACAAAATCAAACTTGACCATTACTTTCTCTTCAACTTTGGCCTCCTCTCTTGACTGCACCATCAAGGGAATCTTTTCAATACCGAACTTAAGAGCCCATCTTTTCAATTCTTCTGTCATTTCTTATTTTCTAGGCTCTTCTTCTTGTTTCCCTTGGATGATTTTTGACTATTTTCTTCCCAAGATGAACTTGACACAACAAGAGGAGGGTTGGGTTGGGTTATAACAGTATTACAATTATGTGTGATGGTGGAGAAGGTAGAACTTCTTGTTTGATTAGATTGGATGATTTTTGGAGCGGAAAAGGGTAGAAAAACTGAGATGAGATGGAAGACTAGAAGATGAAGAAGTGAATCCCACAATGGGGGTGGCAGGTGAGAAACTTGGAAATTGAAACTCAGGAAAAGATGGTGCTGCTTGGGAATGGGAAGAGGGTTGTGGGGTGAAAATGCTGAATTTTCCCATTGACTTGCAAAATATTCAACATCCTTAACCCATTCTTCAAGTTGGGGCAACATCTCAGTGATGTAACTGAGTTTCTCTTATGGGTTGAAATAGCTTGGACTAGGGCCTTCCCATGGACAAGGGACCCTAAATCCAATCTTGAATGTTTTATCTTTATTTGCCCAGGCTTGCATCATACCGCTGCCTCAATTTGTCTATTTTCTAATGCAAGTCCACATTCTCGGCGCGAATATCCCTCATAATTGACATACTCTTGCTCTTTCACAGTTGCATAGTCTGGTGTGTATCCAAACTGATCTGCATATTGCTCTTGTGAGTATGCCCATTGCTGATTTTATTCATAACATGGGTCTAGAGGAGGTTGATAATAACCTGAGAATGAATTTTGTATGTTTGGAGGTGGACATGGATTGTATGGCAAGCTATTACAAATGTGAATTCCAATATGGGAAAGCAGCCATGATTTCACAACTTCATAGAATGAAAAAAATGAAAAGACTATGAAAGGAAAGTGAATGAGAATGGATGGAAAAAAGGTCATGTGAATTCTAGAGATTGGGTTGTTTGGACCAAATGGAGTCACGGTATGTTTTTCATATGCTTCCACAAGCTAAAATTCCAACAAGAACACACCAACCTATTGCAATAAATTTTGCTTCAAGTGTTTGAATCTGCACTCTATCTAATGATCTTGACTTCTTTTTGTCCCACCGGGCATTCGAACTATTATTACGCAGTGGAGGTAGCATGGTGGATGAAATTTGTTGCAATGGAATACTAAAAACTATACAACTTTGAATGTGTAATGTCCCACCGGCTTCAAGATTCGGACTTAAAATTTGTCCCACGAGTATGCCAAAACTATTATAAAAAAAGTAGCACCCTGAGATTTGGAAATGTAGATCTCTACTTTTTGCTAACATGGGACCATCTCTCAAGTTGTGGGACTTGCAAAATTGAGATGGACCTCTGTGCAGAAGGTGACTTCCTCTTCCTAATCTAATGCTAAAGCTAATCCTACTCCTAAAAGCAAAATGTATCTAACTAATCCTAATCTAACCATGCCAAGGGACCGGGAGAGAGAGAGAGGGGGTTAGAAAAATGCATGAAGGGAAATCCTAAACTAAAAGGTGGTGATAACACCAAAAAGAGTGAGAGACACTCTATTGAGGGAGAAAGAGAAGGAAATGGAGAAGGAAAGTCTAGACATAAGTGACACAGGACAAAGCTTCATTTACCATCTATTCTCACATGAAACACAACATAATGAACTTGCAAAGGGAGAAAGCATGCACAACACAATACAAAAGTAAAAGAGAGGCAAGGTTACAGCTAAAACGAGCAAGGATAAACAAATGTCATAAAACAAGCTTTATTACAATAAAAGTATGCATGAGACCATTACGAGTTATAGAAGAAGGCACAAGAACACATTCTAAGCCCAAGAATGGAGGTTCGACGGCTCACACTACTTTGGAACCAATTTTACGAGTTCTATTACAATTTTTTAAATGTCCTCTCTTATAATGAAACATTTTACAATATATATTTGAAGAAAGAGAGAGAAGAGAGATAAAAGAGAAGGAGCACAACCTTTTTGTTCCAACCACCAACATACCACATTAAAATCCTCTGCAAAGCACATGGGCCCCCATGAGCCATCATTTAGTCTATTTCATGTTGCAGAAGAAAATGAAGCCATGCTTCATCAAGTCTGGTGGTTGAACTACTCAATTAGATTGATTGCATGCTAAAACATCTCTCTTTTTCCCTTGAAATCTGTATTTACCATGTTTACCCACCAAATGCCACAAAAATCATATTTTAATGATGTCAAATTAAAGGGCTTGATGAGAGATTTCCAATGATATAAATTTTGTCCAATTTGGTGCATGGGATCAAAAGATATGGCCATTTGAAGATTTTCTTGTCGGGAGGCACATAAATTCGACACGTGGAATTTCTAGATTGGCTCAGGGATTGAGCTCTACCGACATGTACTTGTCACCTTTTGCCAAGTGTCATCCCCTCATTTGCTCTCAATATCAGGATTTACTTCTCCATTCGCCATATGTCTTTGTCTTTAGCTTTTCACGAGCTTAACTTTATAAAATCCAATAAAACTTCGCCATGTTCCTTTGAGATGTCGATCTATCCTTTACCTTCAGTTGCTATGACACGTGGACCAATGAAAAGGCTCCATGCTCCTTGTATTGACGAGAACACAACCCGCAGACCACGATCCAATAAGAACTGACCATGTTTCTTCACAATTTGCTACTCGACTGACATTTGCGAAATGTGAGCCAATGGGAAGGCTCCATGCTTTGATGTGTTATCAGACCTTGTCAGACTTAAGAACCGTGAGCCAATGAGGAAGCTACATGCCTCTTCACGTTCTCGCACTTTGACTAACATTTACGAAATGTGAGCCAAGGGAAGGCTCCACACATTTGCATGTCAGTCCTTGAATAGCCCCGACCTCGGCCGACATTGCAAAATGTGATCGAAGGAGAAAGTTCCATGTTTCCACCGTGTCGAAACCTATCACTATTTTTGCTTTGCACTTGGATTTGATTGGACGAGTCATTGCATTTGTCATAGTTTTGAAATGCGATCAAATAAAATGGTGACATGTAGCTCTATGATTTCCTTTGTATCACAACTTTAGAAATTTAGCCCATTGAATTACCACTAGATGTTTGTCTTTTTCTTTTGTCCCCAGGTTTTTAAATATAAAACCCACCTAAGTCTTCTGACCAAGCTCCTTTTTGTTGATTGAGCTCTTTGTTCAAAGTGACTTTTTAAATGCCAATGATGAGCGTTTTTGGGCTCGGGAATTTGTGATTGAATGAACATCGGTCGAGTTTTGTTTAAACATATAGCACTTGACGAAGCCCAACCACGTGGATTTTTTGAATAAGCAACGGCTAGGGACTTTGGAAATACCAATTTGACGGTCGTTTGGCCACCGTCACAGACCTCTAAAAATGGCTAAGTCCATTTTTAATAGCTTTTTAAAGCCAAAATAACTTGGGGGTAATTTTTGATAACAAGTGTTCTGTGACTAACATCATGGTTACTCTAAAAGATCCATTCCTATGGACTCAAGAGTTACTCATGAAAGAACAAAGAATGAAACAACAATCTCTAATGTCTAACTTTTGGGCCATTAAAAAGATCTTAAAGACCAAATGTGGTAGGAAGGCACATGTAATTTCTCTATTTTTCAGAGGAACTTCTAGTAATTAGTATGTATAGGTTGCCCATCCGAAAGTTGCAAGATCTAAAGTAGAAATGATTCAGGAGGACTATGAGTTGACCTACATCTCTTTAGGTCAAGCTACACATGAAGGTGATGCTCATTTATTCAAGGAATCTTCTTGCTGCACACTCACTCAAAACTAAGAATACAAACAAACAATCAAGAAATTAGAGGAGCATGTGAGAACTGCCACTGCTTACATTCAACCTTTCTTGGAGCTTAATACAGTGCCTTATCCTCTATTGGAATATATTTTTCCAATCAGTAGCTTTGACCCCAATATGGTCATAAAGGTGTCAGAGCATATAATACAAGGGAAGGCTAGTGACAAATGGATTGAGAATATTCTTGAAAAAGGAAAGGCTTTTCTCCTAGAGGTTCTCTCTCTGTTCAAGTATGTCCTTGAAGAAAACAAGGGAAGATATTGAAAAAGAGAAGGTCCATCGGGATGAGGTTTTCCCACTTGTGTCGAGATAAATTTTCCTCGAATCCCACACTCTTGTGAGTGGGAATGTGTTCACATCCACCGTTGAGATTTTTCCCGGTTTGGATACGCATTATGAATGTTAGATATGACATGATAAAAGATGTCATCTCTGAACTTGACTCTAGTGAACAAAATGCCTTTGAGATTTTGGATGATGTCAATAATTGTGTTCATAAACTTGGATCCCTTCTACTCACTGAGAATTCATCATCGAGGAACTCATCAGTTCTTTCCAAGAGTTAGTAAAAAATGAGATTGGTGATCCTCTCTCCTTGACAAGGATACTCTATTTCTAGCATCGGATGCTCTATTTCTAACATTGCAAGAGATCACAAGGAATGGTTTAATTATTGTGAGGCTATTAATGATGTTTCTAATACATGGATCAAAGTGTTGAGCCACATCTATATTCCATAAGAAGAAAAGAAAACAAATGCGAGAGTTACGCTCAACGTAGAATTGAAAGGACACGAGCTCATTCTAAGACATGGATCAAAGTGTTGAGCCGCATCTATGTTTAAGAAGAAGAATGATAACACCTGTGGTAACCCTTTTCAATAGAGAATTCAAAGGACATGAGCTCATTTTGGGAACTCTTCCTCAAGGATCATGAATGGCTAGTTTTTCATCAGCAATGGCTTCATCTTCATCAGATTTTTCAACTCTCTATCTCCCTCTCTCTCTCTCTCTCTTCTTATCTCTCCATATTCTAATTTTCTATTAAGAATGTACTTTTTCTATTTAATCCTATTCACTTAAGTGACCCTTAACTCAACATTTTTAGAGTTATTTTTCACCAATAATAAAAATATTCACCTCCTAGGAATATGGAAGGTCATAAGTGATGGGGATAGATGAAAAGTCATGTCGAGGGTAGATGAAGAGATATTTTTGTATGTTATAAATTGGAATGGCTTCTCCATTCCAAAGGGTTGGCAATTATTGATTGATTGCATGTTGTTGAGATTTACCACTACTACATCAAGCAATAAATGTTGCATTTCTTCTATTTCATTTCTTGGGTTACTCTACTCTCTCTCTACATTCCAACTTTACATACATGATAATCTTGTAAAACCAAGAAAGGTGTATGCACCTTTGATAAATGAATCAATGGAATTTTGTGTCTATGATTTGTTAGTATTATCATTGTTAACATTGTTATGTTCTTCTAATTGAATGTGGACCTAATTTGGTTATTGTATGTGAAATCTGTAAGCCTACTCACAACAATAACCCTCTCTCTTTCCTTATTTCCCTAACTCCCCTTTACCTCTCTTCACTATAAATTCCTCCTTGTACCTTTTAGAGGCACTTTACCACATTTTTATTGGAGTATTCCTATGTGATCCATGACTTAATGGACACCCACAACTTTTAGATAGTTTACATTTAATAATGGGAGCCTCCCCATACATAAGAAGGAGGGGATTAGCCCCATGACTGTTTGTGAAAACCAATAATTTACAACACAAAAAATTATTTAACCAACATTTTTGGTGACTCTGGTGGGAAGATTTTCCCTTTACACCCATAAAAGATCTTTAAAAATCCAAAAAAGTATATATTCCAAAAATATATATCAAATATGAAAAACAAATTTTGTAGGAGACTCTATCAAGGAATGAATCCTCTTCACGTTTGTTTCCTGCATCACAATGATTAAGTTTTGAGATTGATGTTTGTCACCAATAAGTGACAACAACAATGAAGAAGAATATGACCACCAAGATATGATTTTTTTATCAACCATCATTCTAGACCAATTCTTGCAAAAGTATGGGTTACGCTGTGAAGAAGTCTCTTACTTCAAACAAAAATCCACAACCAACAAAAGAAAAAGGTTAGTAACATTCCTGTAAAAGTTATGGAAATAATATCTAGAGTGGATAAAATTATTACATATGAAGACCCTACCATCAAAATCTTGTGGCTTTAATTCAAATGGACATTACTAAAGGAAAAAAATTGGAATTGCACCGATTGATGATCGAGAATCTAAGAGCTTGATGAGAAAGATGCATAAGAGATATAAAATGTTGTATGAGCGATGAAGATGAAGAATCTCTTGAAGGTAATGTTTTTAACTTCACACAGCTGACTGAGAAACTCAAAGCTTTATCTTTTGTCTCTCTTCCTTTGGATGATTTTCTTGCTTATGGAGATGAAGAAATGACAACCTTGAAAAGGGAGTTTGTGCAAATAATTTTGAGTGTTGTAGAAGGAATTGAAGATCCTCATACTAATATTGAAATCATAAATTATGTTGAGGATATGCAAGAAAGGTATGAGCAGTTTGAAGCACTCTGTAATGTTGAGAAATAAGAGATTCATCTTTAAGAAGTAAATCTTTATGATTCTCTCGTATTCACAAAGTTTTTGTTCTTGAAATAATACTATGCACCTCTCATGATTATATTCTTCTTGATACTTCTAAAGAAATTAAACTTAGCACCTTGGAGGATAATGCAGAAAGGATGAAAGTTGAACATCCATTCATAACTTGATTTTGGCTTAAGGCACAACCCTTAGGAGGAACAATGTGCAAGAGAGATGAGGATTCTTTTCCCATAACAGATGATCCAATGATTTTGAGAATTACATCGACCATGAAGATGTTCCAAAGATGAAAACACCTTCTCCAACACAATTTCTTCACGAGGATGATTTTGAGGTAATTATGGATGATCTTATTTCTCATTTTGACTCTTCTATTGATGCACAAATGCCCAATTATGAAATGGAGAAAATTAAGAACAAAAGAGTGCCAAACGGATATAAATTTAATTGAGATTCTTGATATGAAACTATCACCCACCCAGATGATGTAGGGTTTGAGAAATTACCAATCTTTCCATATGCTATTAGCCCTGAAAGGTGTCATAATCTTCACTGGCATAGGTGAAAGAAGAAGACTTTGGAACTCTAATCCTGTCCCACGGTAGACAACCCAAAGGGGTCTCTAGATTGATACAATGTCTTAGTAAGATTTTCTGCTTAAAATCCTGTAAGTCCTTGATTTATCAATTTTACATTGAGGGCATTTCCTTGAATATTGATGTCCAATAACACCAATCCTCCTTCTTTGGTTTGGAAATAATTTTCCCAAGCTACTCTTTGAAGCCCTTTATGTCCCTTAGATTTATCCCATAAGAAGTCTCGGAAGGATCCCAACAAGATGAATAATAGGCAAAGGTGGTTCTTTATGAATTTGGAACAAACCTATAATTTTCCTATAAGAGAGAGGGTTTGGTAACCCAATAAGCAATCTTAATTCCACTTTTTGAACAACGTAGGACTACAACTAAGATGGGGAGGATTCGAACACAAAAGGCTTGCCAAGGATTTTAAATTACACACCAAGTTGAATCCATTTCCATTGATACCCTTCTAACCATGGAGGTTTGGGATTGAGGATTTCAGATAGCCCTAGGTCTTTTCAATTGAATGTTATAACCAAAAGCAAGGTAAAAAATATCTAGACATTTCAATGCTTTCTTGACTAACTCTTCTTCCACTATTAAGGTGAGGTAGGAATCCTCTACAAGTTGTTTGTTGCTGAAATGTTGTTCAAACCAAGGGATTATGATGCCTTTTACTAAGCCTTGGATTGAATAGCTAGCCAATAAATAGTTGAATCCTTCTACCGCAACACGTATAGAGATGGGATGAGAGGAAATACTTGTTTGATTGATTTGAAGAGGCCAACTATAGAAGATTGGGCTCCATTGATGAAGATATAGGCTCTTGCATCTTGAAAAACCATATTCACAAAACGTATAAAGTAAGGCCCAAAACCAGGAGCTTAGAGCATGATAATAATAAAAGGCCATTTTATCATGTCATAGGCTTTCTCAAAGTCAATCTTCTCAAAACTTGTTTTTAGAAGAGAGCATGGCCCATTCCACTCCTTCCCAAATAGTTTTCAAGTTTTCAAGGATTATATGTGTTGAATGAAGCCAATTTGCTCACTTTGGACAATGAGAGGAAGGATATTCTTGAGTTTTTCACTAGAGACTTTGTTATGATCTTATAGGAGGCATTGAGGAGAGTAATGGGCCTCAAATTTGATGTTTTTTCAAGATCACCATCTTTAGGGATAAATTTGATGTTATTTTGACTAATAAGCTCACTAAGGAGTTAAATGTCATGGCTTCAAGTAGACTTTATGTAAATCGGGGCCAATGATTCCAATAGGATTTTGTAGAATTCATATGCAAACAATCAATTCCTAGGGCTTTATCGAAGCCATTCACATAGAATCCTCTTTAAGGTCATTGAGGGAGAGGGGTCTATCAAAGAAACTCTTTGAGCTTGGGAGAGATTATAGGGGACCACTTGAAAGCATTTCATTATAATATCTTCTCTTTGAGGGGAAAAAGGTTGAACAACAAAAATAACATAGTAATGGCGAGAAAAAACTTGTAAAATGTTAGGTGATTCGGTAAATTTGAAATTGGATGCTTGAATGGATTTAATTTTGTTTCCAATATATCTGGATTAGAGTAGAGAAAAAAACCATTGGATGCTTTGTGTCAAATTTTTAGCCAGTGTAACTTGGCTCTGAGTTGGGTTGCTCTTACATTATATGCTTCCTTCACCTTGAGTTTATACCACCAATGAGAAGATAGCTTTTTCAGAGATATGCTAAAACGAGAGCTATTAAGTTTCTATGAAATCCATTGGAATTCATGGTATGAAGCCTCATGATCTCTTTATCTATAAGCTGTCCACTTCTTTCCCCTATAACTTGAGAAAGATTTTGTTAGCAAATTAACCACCAACAATTACGCTTGCCAAAAATTGGATCATGCACCCATAAACTACACCTTAACCATCTTAATCTTTAATGCAACATAAACATATAAAAGAGGCCTCATATTATTTTATCGCGTATTAATTTATTTTATCAACTTCTTTAAAGTGTTATGGATATGACCAAGGTGAGTCCCCTAATCACGTAAAAATACTAACAACTTTTCGTAAGCCCCCTCTCTTTCTCTAGGCTGGGGGTAGTACGGACCCCCTTTCGAGAGGATTGGAACCCAACCCGGAAAAGTGGCAAACATACGGGGTGTCACGCGCGCGCACGGGCTAATTACGCATGTGCGCATCTAATGATTACGCGTGCATGTGTGATGTGCTACTCGTGCACGTGTCAATGATCACATACGTGTAACATGCACACGTCTAATGATCACGTATGTATAGTGCACATGTGTCTAATGATCGTGCGTAAACTACACACACATGCTATATTATCGCGAATAAATGCGCTATGTGTACATGAGATCTGGATTGCCATAAATTACAATGTGTATTGGCATAATAGACATGGCCGGTCGAGTGCCCCATATCTAGATAGGTCGTTGGCCGCCCTATATACGAGGCCGAGTCTCCAAAGAGCTCTATAGGGTGGTGGGGACGGGGCAGGGCCCCCTCCATAGAATAGAGGGGAGCCCCCCTCCCCCTCTTCTAGATCTTATCTTATCTCATCTTCTCTATGGGGCCCCCCCCTCTCTATATCTTCTCTATATCTGGTAGATCTGGGGGGTCCCCCATAGTTAGATAGGGGCCCTCGTGCTCTGCCATAGAAACTCGGAGTCCATATCATGGTGAGGAGGATTTCTTGCTATTGATTGCTCGAGGAACTGACGGGACGAAAAATACCGGCAGCATTCACGAGTCACTCGTTCAACTGTCCTTCGGAGAGCCCGGGCCGATCGGACTTACTTTGTCTCTTCGCAACGGGCTATGTCAGTCACCCATTGTTTATGAGGTAAGTTGCACCCCTCGCGAGCACCTGCAATCCATGTCGTGATCACATTCAGACCATTTCTTTCTTCGGCCATTTCTTCGGTAGTTCAACGGTCGCCCCTCCAACGATAAGAGGTAGAAAGATCGTAACTTCTCTTCCATTTGGATCGGAGAATTTATGGAGGAAATTGGGTTTTACATTTCCGAGAACCGCACGATTATATAGCCAAAGGGGATACGCTGCGCCTAGAATCATCCCAAGCGCAGCTAATGTGGCTACTAAGCTATTGATTTGGAAAGCTCCTACTAAGATGGGAAATTCCCCGATAGAGCTGCTAGTACCAGGTGAACTCATATTGGCTAAAGTGAAAGAAAAGGAAATGGTAGGGGGATTCGGCATGGTGCTTACTGAACCTCCATAATATTTAGCGGGTCGAGTCTTATGCCGGTCATACGGAACACCGACACATGGAGAAGGGGCTGGAGGAACCGGTCCATGGCTCAACATCGATAGAATGCTACCTCCAATTCCCTGTATGTTCGATGGAGTGAGATATTCCCCACTGATCGGACGGAGTGCGCCCCAATTACCTACCCCCCGAACCGTACGAGATAGTTACCACCTATCACACGGCTTTCTAGCTTTATAGCAGAGCTCTCCCCCGGCCCCAACCCCCCAACTCTATAGGCCCCCAATAGAATATGGATAAGAACACCTGCCCCTCTATCTAGATATGGGGTGGGCGGGTGCCCTCCTTTAAATTTATTATCTCTCATGGGATATGGGGGAGCGAGCATAAATGCCCTCCTCCCCCGGGGGAGATCTAAAGAACCTCCCCCTCTCCCATTGCCTCATATCAATATTCTTTATGCCCTCTGTCTCGGCAGATGGAGATATAGGGGGTATCTATATATGAGGGCTCCACCTAGATCTAACATCAATCGAGTCTCATCTCTCATTATATATGTAATACAAACATTTCTATCCACCCCACCTAAATCTAGCATCAATCATATTACGTATATAATCAGATTTGATCTAGTTGTTGATGCTCCACCCTCTCGATTTAGAGTTCTTCTAGCATTAGTTAAGGGTTGGGTTTCCATCTTTGATATGATATAGTTGTTTCATCTATCTCCCATGATTGATATCAATTGTATCATGTATATAATTAGATTTGATCTAGTTGTTTCATCGATGCTCCACCTATATTATATCTAGCGATATGCAAATTTAAATTTAATATATTAGTTTATCTTTATTCGAAGAGAGGAACCAACATGATATTCTCGCAACATAGTTCTGAAAGTTCTCTAAATCGATAATATTAAGTAATAAATGAATTGAGTTGCATTTGTAATATATGATCTAACATATTGTGAGCGGGTTCATTTCTTTATATACAATTCAGCAAGTACATCTAAATTACATAATATATGATTAATTAAATACACTAAACTAAACTTCATAAAGATGTAATTTTCTATCTCATTATCACCAATTTTGACTTCACAAAAATTGTTAAAAAAAATAATTAAAAATTGAAAATTATAAAATTTTGAAAAGTGTTATTTTGCGTGGTTCATTGGACTCATAGCGATCGTCTTATTTTTGTGATCGTTTCGGTCTTCGTTTCGTGATTTTCAGGCGAGAACTCTTCCTGCCAGGCTTTAAAACGCGTTAAAATACATTAAAATAATTAATTAATTGCTCCTTGTTTGATTAAATTAATTTTAAAAAAATCACTTAAGGAGTATTTAATTAAATAAATATAAATTAAAGTTCATTCGACAAGTTTTAGTGCCGGGGAAGTAAGCTTTCGTTTCCAACTACCGGGAAGCCAATCTGGCTTCCCGAACCCAGATTTCCACTTTCCTGGCAATTTCCTTCAATTTTCCCGCACGTGGAGTTTTCCTCTACCAATTGCCAAATCATGGATTGGCAAACGGGCATAAAATTCCCCAATTTCCCACATGGGGAAATTGGACAGGGATTGCCAACCCATTTTGCCATTCCCGTTGGCAATTGCCCGTTGCTTTCCCCATTTCCCCTGGCACTTAAGCCACTACCCGGGAAGAGAGGAAGTTAGATTAATTCCCATAACTTCCTCCATCAAACCCGTTGGAAAAGTCGTGCGAAGCTTTCAATTGCTTCTTATTTCTTCAGGAAGACATAATATTTTGTCAGCATCATGCAAGAGAAACTCACGCCATTGTGAAGGAAGAAATATCAGTTGTGCATGCAAAGGAGGTTTTATCAAAATACTAGCCAGAGGAAGGACAACAATCTCCCACGCAGGGAGAAGGGAGAGAAGAACAGTTTCAAGAGCAGATTAAAGGCAAGCCGCCCAGCCCATGAGAAATTCCACACATTAAAAGAACAATTTTTAATATAAAAAAGGAAAGAACAGTTGTCCATGCGCCCAGCCTGAGGGAGAAACACACGTGGAAAGGAGGACAACAAGTTTAAAACTCCAAGAGATCATGTACTAGAGGAAAGAACTTCCCACGCACTAGGGAAAAGATTAAACACAGTTCAAAAAAGGAAGAAAACAGTCTTTAAAGATAACAAAATAACATTGAAGATACCACGTGGGAGGAAGAGAACAGTCTTCCACGCACCTGTCCACACAGGCCACACACAACCAAGGAAAAGACAAATAAAAGCTTCTATTTTTGTCTAAAAGACCACGATGGAGGTGAAAACTAGCTCCCACGCCCAGCCAAGAGGGTAAAGACCACGCATTGGTCTGAAAGAAGAAGTTCTTAAACAAAGAAAGAAGCAAAGGACTGTGTATTGACAAGGAAAAGAACAGATTTTAAAGACTAAAGACAGCCAAACCAAGTTCCCACACCTAGCAAAGAAAAGGAGAAACTTTTTAAAACAAGAGAATTAAAATTTCCCACGCCAAAGAAAGGCGTGCAAGCAAGTTGAAAACTGCTCATTGTTAGAGAAAATTAGTAGAATCTCCTCACAGCCAAAATTTATAACAAATCCCAACATGCCTTCCACACGGGAGAAGATTGCCCACGCAGGGAGGAGAAGTAATAAGTTTAAGTGCCTTAACAAAAGATCATCACGCACGGCCGAATGAAGCAAGCCAAAGCCAAGACAAGGAGAATTCTACGTATACACATCCGAGCCTTTGCCAATGCCCGCCGTAAATATTCAAACAAAAATCAGTCAAAGGAATTCCACGCGTTCGCAAGAAAAATGAATTCAATAAAGAAAATGATAGATGCGGAAAGAACGTGACTGCGGATTCTATCCGTCGAAGTAATCAACTTTGGAGCTCTATATCTCGAAGTCGGATGATCGTCGCGAAGAAAGGTTTGGTTCGTCGAATTCTCCTCATCTTCGTATACTCATTTGCCAAATTTCAAATGCGCAGCACCTCATTTGATATTTTCACAAACTCGAGAAAAACCCGGTTTGCTTGATTTTGCTGCGTCATGATTTGACTTAACTCTGCGGAAGGCCTACTTTCAGAATTCGTATCTTGAGCCCAGACAATCGTCAAGAGAAATGGTTTAGTTTGTTGAATTCTTCCCACATTCATGTACTTATTTGCAAAAATTCAAATGTACAACGCTTCGTTTGATATTTTTCATGGAGCCAAATAAAATGTAGTTTTTATGATTTATTGCGTGCGCAATTTTCACTTATCAAGGTGACTCACTTGAGAGTTGATATTTTGAACCCAGATGATCATCAAGAGAAAATAATTGTTTCATTCATTTTCCCACCTTCATATGCTTCCTTGCCAAGTTGTAGATGCTCAGGGTGACGTTTGGTATTTTTCTCAGGCTAAAACCAAAAGGATTTTCACAGTTTTACACTTGCATTTTCCTAGCAGTTTCAGAAGAGTCAACTTTGACCTTTAATATTTGACTGAAGAATTTTATTAAGGAAAAACCTTCTGACATGAAAAATTTCGTAATATACTTCCTCATGCAAAGTGAGAAATTTTCAAGACAAGATTTGATATTTTTCCCATGGCAATTTTACTGAGCAATTTGTGCGATTTTGTAAGATGGAAGTAATACCCTGAAATCACGTTTCTGTCATAGTCATGTCATTCCCAAACAAAATGATGTTGCGGTATAGGTCCCAGGGCACTCTACTTACCTTGACGCTCCATTCAAAGTATGAGACTATTGTCGATACCAACTTGAGACACATCAACATAGGTCGATTCTGCGATCGCATATCAATCGAAAGCGAGTCACAATTTTCCTTACGCTTGTTTTGAATTAGTCATCACTTGCATGGATATACCACGAAACCTGCATAGTGTGGCGATTCAACTCCAATGGCTCCGAAACGAAAGCATCCCCTAACTTCCTCATTATGCGGTATAAGTCGTAGCTATTGACATTGGTCTCTTCAGAGTCAAAAGTCATTGTTATCGACAGAGATCGATAATGGGAGAATCTTGTCTACATCAATTTTTCACTTGATCATTGTGGCGGATCTATTCATCAACAAACCAAGACCAACGACAGGTGCAATTGCGGATCATCAAGCAAGGCCACATCATTCAAGTCTGTCCATGTCAGCTCTTAGTTAACAGCGTGCACGATACTTCATCAGACAGTCTTTAAGTTGTTATGTTCTCGAATTGGACGATCGTGAGTGAATCAGAATGCCAACACTTCGGGATGGTGACAAAGACAAAAGACATAACTCCAGGAGGTGAATTGCAATTTTGGCTCTTGGAGATCTTCTCAATGGCGAAAGACCAGAAGCTGGATTTTGATAAACCAAGGTGGCGTAACGACTACGGTCTCGCGACAAATGAATAATTCACCATGGAAAGGTACTCAGAGCATGTGTAGAATTGTGTGTAATTGTGAATGTGAATACGAATGAAGGCGAACTTGCTCACACCAGGATGTTGCTCAAATGGAGGGGTGGATGAATTGCTCAAGTTTCAAGCTCGACACTCTTGTCATTTGGAGGATTGCAAAGCACGGTCAATGAGTTCATTCATGTACAATTGGGATAGGTGGACTCTTGGCCCAATGGATAAGGCACTAATCCTAGGTGTCTTGATCTAGGTGGCGCATTGTTCTAAGATGTCTAAGTGCCCAAGATGTCTATGTGTGCATCCAAGTCATTTAAGTAAGGTCCATGTGTGCCCATTTCTTTTAATGACTTTTTAACTTAAGTGGTTTCTATTTTTAGTCACTTTTTAAAAGTTGGTTGAAAAAGTCAAAGTCACTTAAGTGCCCTATTTAATGTGCATTTAAAACCCTAACTACTTTGTAACCAACTTTTGGGTTATAAAAGGAAGTGAGGGGCTCATTTGTAAGGGTGACTTTGAGAGAGGAGAAGAAAATACTTTTGTGCAAGCTTTGTTTTAGGAAGAAACTTTGTGTTCTTTGTGAAAGACATTTTGGAGTTAATGAAATACGAACTTTGTGTCTCATTCATTGTCTCTTCTAACATTTGATGTTCTTATGTTCATTAGATGTTAGGTGTTTGAATCTTGCATGCAGATATTATCTTTGATCTTATTGTCAACATTATCAATCAGTTGTTCTAGTTCACAATGATCAAGCTCTGACTATCTACTTGCTTATGTGTGTTCCCTTTTACATGTTCTTGTTTGGCTAACTCAAACTCCGTTTCATTTGTGTTGGTTATTCATCTTTCCTCTTCATGCAATATTAGGCTCTGTTTTTACCTAACTCTTGCATGTTCTTTCAATTCATTCCATTCCACTCCTTTCCTTCTTTCTATTCCATTTCCCTCATTCACTTTCCTTTCCATTGATGTTCCAAAACCCCCCCACATACAATTTTGAATGTACAAATGTAAATACAATTTTGGTTTTCAATAAAGGCAGCCTCACCTTCATTGAGGAGGGACTTCGTTCCCACACTATTGCATGTCATTTGCATGCGTGCAAATCCATATGCTAACACTATCATAAAATAGTGACGTTTTGTTGCTACTATTTAAAATGAAGCTTATTTTATTAAAAAAACCTTTAAATAATAGTTAACCAATAATTTTTAATGCATGGGGGCACGAAACAAGTAAGAAATCATCAAATAATAGAATACTCGATATATCCTAAATAATAGAATACTCGATATATCCTAAATAATTTACTGTAGTTTTAAAGAGAAGGTTTGAACCTCACGCATTGCAACAAGAGTGCAACTATGGGTATTTTCACATTTACTCCTGATTATGGCCACCATATATTGTTGCATTCAAAAGCAAATACAAGATATCGACTGACCTCCATAGCCAGCAGCCGCGGGTCAAGCTCACAAAATTCTATCTTCCTCACTATCTCTCCCCTTCATCATATATCACTAGTTTTTCCTTGAGGACTACCAAAATCCACCCTCTACTGTTAACTGCAACTTCAATACTTGATTTGGGTAACCTAAACTGCAGTTGCTGACACCACTGATATTTTTGTCAACGCCATCCTCTATAATTAACTTCCAAATGCAACCCAATTCGGTGTTTACCAACATTAATCTTCCATCGCATCCAGTTAAATGCCAAGAACCAGGAAAACAATCTAACATAGATTGCGGCCCTGGAATTTTGGTCCAACTACTCATATCACTAGACAATTCTAGCACCTCTCCACTGTAGGAAAACATATTCCTCCAGTAAAATTTTCCCCGAGAATAAACACCTCTTCCACACGGCCAAACGTCATCTCGAAGATGAAATGGATTAGTAGTCCATGCATCAATTTCCGAATCATATATTTCAATTTGTGTTCCTCCAATTCCAGGAGTGAATTGGCCGAGCAGCAAAGTGCATCGCCTCGTTGAAGTATCGAACACCGTTGCGGTAAAGTCCCCTTCGTTGGATGGAGGGCAAGGAACTTGTTTCCATGTTCTGCTACAGGGATTACATATTCGAAAGCTGAAACGATCTCCATTTCCACCCCCTCATTGCAACAGTATATGTTGCTACACGTAGCATTCACCCACCCTTTTTCTTCAACTTGATAAAACCTTGTACTTTCTTCAATAACCCACGACTTTGGCTCCTCGTGATAAACATCTCTCTTTTCTTCACCATTGTATCTCTTTTCTCCACACACAAGGTGAAGAAAAAGGCAGAGTAGAAGAAAGTGGTATGTTTAAGTGGAGATTTACAAGGGTTTCGGGCGAAGAAAGCAACACATTCCATCGCTTACACACACTTCTCATCCTTACAAGAATTCGCGTGGGCAGATTTCCTAAAATTGTTAGCACCACTTCTTCTGGCAGCCATATTTTCTTCTCCCTTGCCATTTCCTCTGTCACGCATATTTTATTCTCAGCCGCCATTGTTACTTCAGAACAATTACCTGTAAAACGGAGAGAGTGAAGCAATTTAGAAATAACCAACGCAATTTTAAAGAAAGGAGACGCCCCAGACTCTCCTTATAAAGCGTTGGTTATATGCCAATTTAAGATTCAAACTAAATTTATCCCGACTTAAACAGCGAGAGGATGGGAATAAAAGATCCACTAATAGAAAGAAAAGCAGAAATTCATAGTGGATACTGAAAGATAGATTAGCTTCGGTTGAATGCACACATGTTCACGAATTTTTTCTGGATACTTGTTTAGATTAGTGGATACTTGTTTTAAATCACCGTTTTTATGATTTTTTCTTTTCGTTGCTATTTTTAAAAACAGAAAACCACTGTTAAAACGTTAATCTAAAAATAGTTCAGAATCAATATAAAATACTAACACCCACATGCGGCATATTCGACTTCATTGATTATTTTTGGAACTGCCCTTACATTAATAAAATAGAAGAGAGTTTATATTAGCACGGGTGACCGGAGAATTCTCGTTTATTAGTTAAATATATGTGATGAAAATGTTGAAGAGAATGATTCGAAGAAGTTATAGTTGCAAGGGAGGAGGAAGAGGGTGACAAAGAAGGAGATTGAGGGAGAAGTCCTGGATTGTGATAAATGTTGGGGGAACCTATGCTAAAATCATATTTCTTACGAATAGACGTATATGAAACATATGTCCGTTAATGACCATTAACACAACACCTTGACCTCTCATTTTCGTAATGCTTGACAAGCATAGTTATTGAGACTTGCATTTGGAAATGTTTTTAGTGTAATTAATGGTTGAGGCATTGACAAAAGATGGAATCAAATTTCATGCACATTGTTTCCTCCTTTGATCGTCAAGGTCATCCAAGGTAACAAATAGGGAACATTTGAATTTGAAGATTATAATTTGGTGGATGGTCATAAAATTATAATTCAGAAACTCGATGGGAAAAGTAAAATCTAATAAGGAGCTAACAAATTTAAAGGCATGAAATATGTTGAATGCATGGATAGTTGGAAGAGATGATAGATTCTTTTTCAAATGCATCGGGATATGAATATCCAACAACATCTAGTTATTTGGAAAGTCAACCAATGCAATGTTAGAGCACCACATGCAATGGTGAAATGTACAATGGAAATGTTGAAGGTGATGTATTGAAGCAATTAAATTGGAGGGAGAAAAGTAGCGGGAGAGGAAGACGGGTGATGAAGAAGGGGTTTGAGGCAGGATAATTCCAAGGGTGGGGAAAACATTGCGGGGAAACAACATGCGAAACTCTACTTTCCTGCAACCATATGCCATTTTTGTCGATCATAATGAAGGAGAAAGGGGGTGTGGTGTGCAAGTCATTATGACAATGTACATTAGAGATATGTAAGAATGCAAGGAGTGGTCAATCGATATTATCAATGACAAGATGTCGATCGAAAACCAAATTTAACTTCATGAATTGTGCACACACACTTTTCTTGCTTTGTATTGATTTTCGATTTAAATTTGTGCATTATTTCTTTTGTATTTTTAATAAAAGAATAAAAGCTCAAGTAATCTTGTCAAATACAGAAATAAATGAAGAGAATTCACCAATGACGTGACGCGAGAATTGATAACGGAGTTCGGCGCTTGAGGCCTACGTCTCACCAAGGTCCTATTGAATGGGACCGATCTATTAAAATCTTGAAAATAATCCTTTACAAAGAATTATACAAAATTTAGACCTTCTCACAGTCTTCCTCTCGCCAGAAAATAACGGGGGTTGCCTTTTACATCTCCTTAAATTCCACCGTTAGCTCAAGATATGAGCAATACAATATTTCTACACAGTCCGAATGCATTACAAATAAAATGTCACCCTATTTATACTGTTTGTGCGCCTCCTGGTCTGATGGCTGGGCGCTTATCTTTTTACTACCTCCACCCGAGTTCCATTCCCCTCCATGTCTTTTGGCTTATCCTTTGGGAATAAAATCCCACATTGGTGCTTGGAGACTTATCTAATGTTTTAAATAAGAAGGTGGGTGCGCATTTCAAGTGGCAAGTAAGCCACCTAAGCCTATGTGATAGGCGCTTTGACTTTGAGCGCATTTCTTGGGAGGCGCATGTCATAATTTTAGGCGCCCAATCCCTTAAATGGTGGACAGTTGGAAATAAGGCGTGGGAAATTTAATATATGCATGGAAAGTTTAATATAGGCGTGGATAATTTAAATCAAACTCCTTGCCTAATATCCCACATGCATGGTGCAATAGAAAATATAGAGGTTTATATACACAGTATGTTGAATGGTTAAATGAGAAGGAGGCCAAGGCACCCCTCCTAAATCGAGTGTGTCGAACCTGGCTGAGGGCCCCCAGCCAGAAAATAGCGGGGTCCATTTGTCCGAGATCGAGTGTCCAAGACCGGCGTTCCAAAACCCATTTTTTTAATACGTCACACAATTTGTCCACGTGTCGCAATACGATCGCAACACTTGGCGAGCGTGCACACGTCCAACCTGCACAAAAACCCCAAAATTTGCCAGTTGCCCAAAAATTTCAGCGGGCTATAACTTTTGCAAACGAGCTCTCGTTTCCCGCAAACAAGTCATGTCATTGGAGTCGTATAATTTTTCCCCACGCTTTAAAATGGCTCAACAATTTCTCGAGAAGATCTTAGATCGGTGTTTCTCTGTGAGGATCCTCTGATCGAGTAGTTGTTTACAATTTTAGCCCTTGTGTTTTTTGGGTAATTAGAGAACACGTAAATGTAAGGGGAATTTTCTTGCGTGACTTGTGGGACACTTAAGAGACAAAGATATTTGGATTGGACTTGACATCCTTGGGTAGCAATTTCACTCACTCACAATATTCACGTGTGTGAAATTTACATTTAAAGGGGCCAAAATAGAAAATGGGAAAATCCAATAGGTTACAGGATCAAAACCCAATCACAGTGTTTGCTTCTTATAGCTCTTTGTAGGCCCCCTTTGTAGTTCTAATCTCAAACAATTATAGGAAATAATTTATGCATGACCAATCATCGATAATCGAATCCCTCCGGCTGATTGGGCATATGAACAACTCAGTAGATTTATATGTTGCTTGAGCAAGTAGTTAAACTAAAGGGAATGAAGGGAGGAAGAGGGGTGATAGGGGTTTGCAAGAGGAGAATTCCAAGGTCGAGGAAAACACTCAAGGAACCAACGCAAAACTTTGGTGCATTATGCAAGTCATCAAGGCAATGTATTTTGGATATATCTTAGAAGGAAAGGAGTGGTTGATCAATAATACCAATGCCAATAGTTGTTTTGCAATTTCAGCCCTTGTATTTATTGGGTAGTTAGAACACATGTAAATGTAAGGGGAATTTGGTTGCACAACTTAAGGAACACTTAGAGACATGTATATGTGGAGTGGACATGAGATCCTGAGGGTAGTGATGTTATAGTGATTTCACTCACTCACAATATTCATGTGTGGGAAATTTACACTTAAAGGGGCAAAATAAAAAATGGAAAAGGCCACTAGGTTTGAGGTTCCAAACCAATTGCAATGTTTTTTTCTTGTAGCACTTTGTAGCCCCCTTTCATTTATAAGCCCAAGAAATTTTAGGAAACAATTGATGCATGAACAAACATTAATAATTTAATCCTCTAATGGTTGGGCATATGAGTAATAGGTAGATTTTATATGCCCCTCGAGCTAGCAATTAAAATGGAGGGATAGATATGATGGAAAAGGGGTTTGAGGGAGGAGAATTGAAAGGGCGGGAAAACATTGAAGGAACCAATACAAAACTTTGCTTTCCTATATCTCAAAATGCAACGAGTGGTCGATAAATCACACGCCCGATGTTAGTAGTCTTTGTTTGCAATTTCAGCTCATTTGTTTTTTGGGTAGTTAGAACACATGTAAATGTAACGGGAATTCGGTTGCGCAGAGTCACATGACACTTAAGAGACATGGATATATGGAGTAGACCTAGGATCCTTGGGTAGCGAATTTCATAGATATTTGCGATGAGTGTTTCTATCTAGCTATCAACATAACGAATATGGTTTCCCACATCAACAATCATGATAGTGTCGTCCGTCAACGACCAACGACATAAAATGGGTTTTGTTATTTTTTATATTTTATTATTTTACAATGTTAAAGCTTTCGATCTATCGCCATAACATGAGATTTTCTATTATCTTTATCTCGACATCAAGGTCATTAATTAAATTTTGTTTAATTTGTTATATTAGATGAAAACATGAATGGAAAGTCGAAAATAAAAAGGGTGGAAATTATTCTTGCCCAAACAATATCTACTATGTGTGCTCCATTCTATAGTCGCAATCTTACTCACACTATTCACATGTGTGTAATTTGCACTGAAGGGGCTAAAATAAAAAAATGAGGAAAATCTAAAAGATAACAAAATAAAAAAGCGAAATAAATAATAAATAAATAAAAATAAAAAACAAAAATGGTCAAAAGTGACTTCAAAATAAAGAGAAATTGTGAGTAGGTGGGGAAGAGTGGCATGTGGAGGGGGAAGACTTGGTGGAGTATTGACAATGAATTTGCATTGACGAGTTGTCAAGGGCAAGGCTCGAAGATCATGATTCAAGTCCATATTTGTGGAAGTACTTGCAATGTAGCAAATTCCTATTTTCATGAATAGATGACGTGGTTAGATAGTACTTGTGCTTTAGGAGATCATCTCTATAAATTGGATTACCGAAATTCATTCACCATACAAGGAAACAAATGCATATATCACTATAGTTGATTTTCCTAAGTGGATGAGAATATTGTTAAAACAATATAACAATAATTACAACAAACCTCGTGTATGTTTAATAAAAACAATATAGATGGTTATATAAACATAACCATATAAGAATTATATATGGGTAAGTGCACCAAGTTGGGGGGCCAAAAGGGGGTCTTAAGTGGACGCATTTTTTTGAAAAAAAAACTTCAACTTGTAAGTTTTTGAAATAGTTACACTCAAAATTGGGACGATATTGTAGAGATATGAATCTTAGCATTTTGAGTCTAGTTTCTAAGATAATAAATTTTATTGACAACGAATAAGTTTAAGTGGGTCAAAAACTAAAATACCAACAGATGCTCTATTTTTGTTAAAAAACATAATAGAGTGACTTTAATGCCCCCACCATTTTTGAGCACCATTTAGTATTTTTGAAAACCCTTTGGTAGAAAGTTTAATAAAAAAATAATGTTTTCATCAATTTCAATTAAGTGAATTAGTTTTCTTGCAAAATGGAAGGACGTGTTCTTAGAGGTGAAGATTCGTTTGAGGTTACTTTCTTCATTTAGTGTTTTCATACAAATTTTGGGGTTAACATTTGGATTCTCAGGTAAGGGTTCAACAATTGGATTCATATCAATTTCTTCATCCATACCAACATTATCATTCAATTCAATATCATTATTCATTGCAAAATCATTATTCATTGTAAAATCATTATTCTCTACATTTTCATTATGTATTTCATCCCCATTTTCTAATACATTAGCTACATTTGATATAGTGGATGTACCTTGCCATGCTCAAAGTTTTTGCATTCTCTTCAATTTCTTTATTCTCTTCTCTTCCAATTGCTCTGGTGTCTTGTTCTTGACTTTCCTCTTGTCCTTAGCTCGACGTTTATCGCCCATGATTAGAAAAAAATCAACTAGTGGGGTAGGGACAAAATGAACTACTAAAAAATCATGTAAGAATGTAAAGAAAATTGTAGACAAAACAAAATGTTTGCAAAATTCCCATGAAAGAGATGAAAGGGACGTTGGGGGCCATAATATATAAACAAAGAAAAACACGTACACGTTTTGTATTTTCTCTTTTTCTAAGCCATGCCTCAAGGCTTGGGATCCGGTTTAGATCCCCAAGCTTGAGGCACGGACCTATACAAACACAACAAACAACGTGTTTTTGCAAGAAAATGTAAAAATGTTACTTCCTCTATGATAAATCAAAATAAAACAATCGATCCATTTAAAAAAATTATACCATGACGTAGAGAAGAGTTTCTTCTTTCTAAAAATATAATTTTTCAAATTTTATAACTAATATAAGGTTTCCATATTATTTATTTTCTAACTATGCCTTTTATAGCTATTTTTCAAGTGTAAATATGTCTATGTCCAATTATACCCTTATGTGTCAGTGCACACATGAACCTCAAATTTTCTTGCATATGTATTATTGAGCCTATAAAAAAATTTAATTCACACGTGTATTTTCTTGCATATGTATTTTCTTGCAAATTTTGGTGTAATCACACGTGTATTTTCTTGCATATGTATTTTCTTGCAAATTTTGGTGTAATCACACGTGTATGTTTATGGACACAGATCATGATGCGCAACATTATGCTGAAGTGATTACAAAAGTCATGGAATTACTTCCCAAGAAAAATGTGAAACACTTGGTGAAGATGGATTTACAAAAATTAAAATAATTTTCCCAACAAGAACCACTATCACGAAAGAAAATAGCAAAAAGTGTAGAGATAATATATGGTGAATTTGTTAATTTGACTACAGTTGCTAGAGCACATTTGTTGGTTACATTCTTGAATCATGTTGATATGAAGGAAACATTAGAATTGTTGGGTGTTGATTTTGGACGGAAAAATTCAAAACGTGTAGAAGAAGAATTTGTTGGGAATGTTTCTAAAGGAATAAGTTCTTTGGGTACAAAAACTAGGTCTGACTGATAAGAGTATTTCTCGTAGAGCAATATTAACTTCAGTTGTAAGTGAAGATACGACAAAAGAATCGTCATGTTACCGCCATTGCCAAGGCATTGGGTTTATCTAGAAAGACGGTCAATGTATGCAAAGAGGAGGAAGACATTGGATGACTCTACTATGGAAGGAAATTGGGCACTAATGTGTAGAAATCCACATTCTGATAAAATAGAGGATAATATTGTGAAGATAGTTTCTGATTTTTGGACTGAGAGGACTCATCCTTCTCCGAATGTGAGGGATGTTTTAAAACACATGATAAATCGCAATAACTATGATGAACATATAAAACATTGGCTTGAAATAACTCAAGCATGAGATGTACATAAAGTTTACAGAAGAAAATCCAGATGTTAAGATTGGACAATGAATGTTTGAAAATTTGAAGCCTTGGTATGTGCGAGCTGATAAAGTCCTTGACACATGTTTTTGCCGCTATCACGTTGAGTTTGATTATCACTATCAGGTACAAAAAAATTTATATTGAATGTATATATATTTTGAGGTGTGCTTTCATTTATATCTATATATTTGAAATTTGCTTAAATATCATTTTTTCAGATGTGATTTAAAATTAATGTATTTCAAAATCTATGTTATTTCAGGTGTATAGAAAGTTACGGGAAGAAAATTCCCCACCTACATGTGTCAGTGAATTCATAACTTCAATTATTTGCACGATATCTGATGATCATGTCGATGATCGTATGGCATGCATCAAAGGTGTCTTGTGACAAGTGTGGGGACTTGAAATTATTGCCAGAAACAAATGAAGATTTGGACACAGTTAAAATGGTGGCTTGCAAGAGGTGATTAATAAATATGTTTTTAAATTTGGATGTTAGATTTTATTTTGATTTTTATGTTTACTGCAAATGAATATGACAATTTTTCCATTATGATTTGATTTTGTAGGTTCAAATACATAAAATATTCAACAAGGCTTGGAAAAGATGCAACCAGGTTGGATTTGGTAGAAGAGGAAATCCCCATTGCTACATTCATGCAAAGTTTCCAAAGTTTAATTAGTCCGTACATCAAACATTCTCACTATTCAAAGTGGCAGGCTACACAATTCAAGACTAATAGAGACACATTCCCTATTGGTTCCATATTGTCTGTGGTTGATTTTGTGGAGAATTACTCATTTTCTCATCAAAAAGAAATTCAAACACAGTATTATCATACTGAACAAGTTACTATCATGGTTCAAGTATTTTATAGGCATGCACAATTGGATTTGGATGGGGTTGAAAGTACATATGTGAAGCGAATGATCAAGGAGTATCACTTCTATATAAGTGATGACAAGGAACATGACACCCACTTTGTGCAGCATTGTTTTGGTTTGTTCTTTCAATATCTTCATCAGCGAGGAATACAAATAGATCAACATTTTGTTTGGTCAGATGGTTGCGCATCACAATTCAAATCCTCTCACCCTTTCTTTGCACTCAGTCGTTATCATCGTCATCACAAAATTCCTCATTTATGGAGTTTTTTTAGAGTGGTCATGGGAAGGGAGAACACGATGGTGCGGGTGCATGCATCAAACGTGCTCTAAAGAAACAAAGCTTTGATTATGAGGGAGATCAATTGATTGATGCCCACACCATTGTTGAATGGTGTAAGAAACATTTTGCAGTTCAGGTTTCAACCTCACAGGCTTCAACATCACACGCTTCAACCCCACATAGAGTGTTTTGGGAGATAACAGTACATGCACATTTAAAACATAGATATGTAGATCTTGATGTGATTTATTAAGTTATACAAGTTACAAACTTTAAAAAAATTATTCTGAATTTTGATGTTTGTTTTAAACTTTATTGATCTTTTGAGCATGATTAATTGAAGGTATTGATCGAAGGACAAAGTATGGATGTGAAAGGATTCCCAATTCTAGGTCTTTGCACTCTTTGATGACTATGGATAGTAATAACTGGACAATCTGTACAAGAGATTATTCTTGTTTTTGTTATGAATGCATGAACAAATCATATTCAGAGTGCAATAGTCAAAAACATGGGTATGTAGGTGAGTGGAAGCAAGTTCCTTTAGTTGTGGATGACACATATGGATCAGATCATGATGATAGTTTTGAAGATGTGCCATTAATTTCAACTGATTATGACCACATATCTGGACTGGTTAAACAAGGTATGTTTTATTTAAAAGGATCAAGTATAATTTGATAATTAAATATATATGTATAATTTATACTATACATGGATCATTGAATGTTTCTTTGCATTTTGTTGTAGGAGATGTATTTGCAGTCATTGTTGAAGAAGACAATATTGAGAAAGTGGAGTACTACTTGTTGCGTTGCACAGAAGAGAGAACAAAGCTAACATGTGAAATAACAAGTGAAGTGACAACATTTTATACTAGCTCGGTTGTAGTGTAGGGAACATACTTACAACAAGTGAAAGCCCTCCAAAGTGGGATTCACTTTGTTGATTACAAACCAGACAAAAAGGTGTATCATTACACCCATCACATAATTGCTACAGGGTTACAATTGCAGCAGGTGAAGACTAAAAATAGTAAACACAAAAAATGGAGACTAGATGTAGAAGACCATGAAAAATTTTTACAGGTCATTGAACAACAAGCAGAGCCACTTGGTATTATATAGAAGGACATGGAATAAATTACTAAACCTTGTTGGTAATAAACTATTAAGCTATAGGATTGTATTTTCTACTTGAAGGGACTATGGAGACCACTATACAATAAAGTTGTTTAATACTTGTGATTCTTACTTGTTGTGAGATGGTTTATGGTTTACTTTAAGTATTGTGATATGGTTGTTACATGGAAGTATGTATGGTATGAACATGATTTATGATGTGGATGTATGTTGCATTACAAATAAATATGTAATAGATGTCTATTTTAATAAGCCCTTGTTATAAGAAGAACATACAATTGAGTAGGCATGTAGTATTAGTCTTGTCATGCATTATTATTTTTAATGTGGAAATGTTAGTTGGGAATTCATATGTACATAGTTTTTGATATATATGTTATTTGTTTAGTTGTGAACCAAAAGGTTGTATATGGAGTACCCTTATCACTGTACAAGTTTATCATATTTCAATATGCTTGGAATTGTGTTGATTCATTAAGGATTCATTATGTCATAGAGAATGAGATAGGAGGGAAATAAGGTTCTTTCATCTAGACTGAGTAGTGAATAAAAAATAAGGTTTTTCTTATGCATCTTAAACTGGTTACTTTTCATGATTGTGTTCTTCATCACTGGTACACTATGAAAATACCTAGTGCACTACACTTGTAGTGTTGCAAACTATGTTTTTCTTGTTGGAATGAGGCTTGGGTGATCACTTGTCTCAATGTTAAACATGAATAAAAATTATCTTATACTAATGGTGGGTGTTGTTTGTGTTGATAGTTTGGTAGCACATGGATAGTTTTATATACTCTTTCCTTAATGGTCATTAGGAGTCTTATTTCAAGTTGTTAATTGAATGATCTATTGAACTTAAAATTTCATCATATATGATTCAAATAGTAACATAAGCCATTATACCATGGAATGTTTAATGTAACATAAAGTATTACTAAATTACCTAAGCATTGAAAATGATTCAATATAGAATTTTAACGAAGTTTACAATGTTATATCACAAAAATGAAGGGTATTTAATATCTTATCTATCATTATACCTATTATGATATCATCAAGAGACAAAAATGAAAGATAATTGTAAATATACACTGGAACTCATAAAAATATATTAATAATACACGTGTCTAAGACATATATCAAAATATAATAATCATGTCTAGAATGAGTATGAGTATATATACATGTCTAAAATATCTAAAATCATGTATAATGAGTATATACATGTCTAAAATCTCTAAAAGTATGTCTAAAATGTCTAAAATCTATAAAATATCACTTTGAAGTCTCCTCCGTGCACTAGGGCGAGTGCCAGACCCCTCACTACACTCTGTTGCACCCTGCATGTTAAAAAAAGGAATATACACGTCATAAACTATATATAGCATGTACCATATATTAAAATATATAAGAAAATTCTACAACAATTTCTTGATTAATTCAATACATCATATAACAGATATGTACAATTGATTACCTCAGTATCTGTCCCTGGGCGGATGTTGGGAGTATCTACGCTATGTGTAGATCTCTGTCCCGTAGATCCCTGTGAAACAAAATAAATAAAATGTAAGAAGTTGATAAATAAGTTTTTTGAATAAAGTTCATTAATTTCTAACATTTCAATTTAGATTAAATATTAATTCTATTAAAACACATGTATTTATACCTCTGTGGAACGCGTCTCCAAATGTATGGGATTGTCATCCATGACCTCAACACCAGCAAATATGTCAGCCAAGTGAGCCAAGTTGACTCAGGCCGGAACATCAAGATCCATGTTGTGCTCAGTCAAGAGCTATGTGTATGTGACACGGGTAGATGGTGTGGGCTGTGAAGCTCCACACACTAGCGAAGCCTAAACACAAAAGTACATGTTTAATTTTAATATTAATAAATTGTAAAGTAATGATCAATTAAAATAAATTTTAATTATATTAAAGGTTTAATTTTCACACACCGGAACAAAAATGTGTTGAACATCAGGTGTGACGATCCCAACAACAGAAGTCTATCTGTAGCAATGACAATAGTACCCTGACTAGAAGATACACTCCCACTCTACTCTATAAAATCTAAAACCCCGATAGTGGAATGTTGCAATGCCATGAAATCACCTCATACACATGCAACAACAAGTCAACAACCATGATGTGTCCTAGCCGACGTGCTTGAGTGGGATCTGTAACTAGCTCAAAGTCATCTAGGGAAATCAAAGATGCACGAGCATATACCTCATTGCGTGCATCACTCTGCTACTAGCACCTCCACTACTAGTATCACGTCTCTGAAGGTACTGACCCACATGGTCAAAAGAGATCAATTGGGTCTCGTGAGCAATGCCAACGCAAGACCCTCGATAGCAGCCTCATGTGCAGTCATAATGACAGGTGTTGCGACATCCTGAAAGCCTGATAAGAATGGTTGTGGCCTTGGTACAAGCTTGTACGCGTCAACAACTACAGGAGCTCCCTCCTTTCTATATGCCTCCCTGTGGCTAATACGGCCACGCCCCTACCCCAAATAACTAGGGATGTCTAAATAGTTCACCTTTAGGTTTAAGTGAACCTCAACATGTAGCATCATTATGAAGTATAACGGTAATTGGTCATTATTTGGAAATTGGCCTTGAGAGGCCACAAATCTAGGATAAATCAAAGGGGCACATAGGGGACATGAACATTTGTTTACATAATATGCCCTTATTTTCCGTTTGTCTGCATAAAAACTCCAACAAGACCTCTTAATGACTTCCTTATCGGAAAGTCATGATGTAATCTCATTATAACCTACATCTCCTAAGACACTTGATTTTAATGAATCCATAAATTTTTTTATTGACTCAAAATCAAATGGATTATATGTTTTCAAACTTGTCTCTATTCTACGAAGATCAACTAGTATTTTTTCACAATGGGCTTTATACTTGCCCAACTGTAGTTGGATTTTGGAGAATAGATTACAATTTTGCAATCTCTAAATCGGTCCTCTCAAACAAATTAGGAGCGGAAGAAGCCATGACTGTAAAAAAATGAAAGTAAAATTCAATTAATAGTACTTTTAATTTAAAAAAATTCCTAAGATATTCTCCTATATTAATGAAAACAGAAATATGATTTTCAAGCTTCAATGCAAATAATTTAGAAAATAAGAAATTACATGTATCTTATAAGTCAATAATGCATGAGTGTATGGATCACATAGATTTAATGGAACTAAAGGAGGAATTATCTAGAATGTAACATGCAGTTTTTATAAGTCATATTATTAATTGAGTATCTTATCTAGCCATCCAAGGTGAGTCATTTGAGAATAAAAGTTTACAAATGATCAACTATATATACACGTGATCCCTAAGCCATTTAAGACTAGAGAGCTAAAAACATAGAGATCGACACTCAATCTAAGAAGATAAAGACAAAGTATTGAATTATCCATTCCTTAGGGAACGACAATAAACTTTACAAAAATAAATTGATACATATACTATTTCCTTAAACCAAACATTAATCCAAATCCAAAGTACAAGTGTCTATTTCCAAGTGTGAGGGATGAATAAAGGGATTCATCTTTATTGATTTTATCATGTGTCTCATCATAAGAGGCAAGAAATTATAAGGGATTTATCCCTCTTCATAATAATGGTATGTAGCATAAAAGTTAATACATAAATTAGGTATTGGTGACATAGTCCAACCCTATTCTAACCTCTTTTGTAGGTCACAAGAATGGAGTTAGGGTTTGAGTGAAGAAAACTCCTAATTTGATCCAAACATAGTCATTAAAAAAATCCATGCATAGTGAGCAATAAAAAGACACATGTGAAATTTCATAGGCTAGAGTGAGTGATTGAAAAGACAGAGAGTACAAGGCCATAACACCATATGATAGGTTCGATGATAGTATTATTTTATACCTACAAACCTATCAAGACCACAAGCATAAATCCTAAATATTTTCTTATAGTTGTGATGACACCATGATATGCTTCTATACATATTTATTGTAATTTTATGAATTCTAAGAATGGATATTTGTTAATCTCTCTAACCCTAATTGCATTATTTCCTATTGTAAATAACATAAGGTTAATTATCCAATATTTTACTAATTTACCAAATTTTAGGACTAATATTTCACAATTATAAATTATTATATGTAGTGATAGGATTTAAATCAAGATAAACACTTGTTTACCAACCACATTTTGATGAACCCAATCTTTTCATAAAATACACAACCTAGGGTATCATTATCTACCCTCAAGGTTTCAATATTCACCTTGAGACTTTTAAATTTGGGTATGATTTTGTCTATTTTTTTGATGGAATACCATAGTATTACATTTTAACCTTTACTTTAATAGATATCACCTCCAAGTATGGGAAATATCAAGCATATATATCCTCAATAGAAATACATCATAGTATAATGTTAGGAAAATTCCAATGCTTTAATACATATGATGTTTTCCATACTAATTCCATGAATTCTAATGTTTATAATATAAATATTAGCACTAGGCAATGTTTTAGTGATATAATCATGTGATTTATGGTGAAAATGTTTAATCTAAAATGTTTCTTATTACAACTAAGAGGGATACATATATTATGGATTTAATTATTAGAATCCCCTCACATTGGCCCACACCTAATATTATTCTTCGAGACCCTAGAAATAATGAGGTTAGCGATGTTGCAATCCATAGGGGTAGATCATCAAATAGTCATCCATTGGTGGCATAAAGTAATGTCGATCCAAATACTACCTCACCACATATGGAAACTACATAATAACCTAAAGAAAAAATAACATAGTAATGTCTTACCCTTGTACATTAAACAACATACATAATAACATAGTAATGTCTTACCTCACCATAGAAGGAAACTACATAATAACATAGTAATGTCTTACCCTTGTACATTAAAGAAAAAATATTCAACAAAATGGTAAAACATATAATTGTTAATATGTAATATCATGTTTCTCTTAGTAAACAGAATTGATACTAAGGATCATACTTATTCTAACACACAAATTATAGAATTCGATATTTTCAATAAAAAAATTAAGTCAATTTATGTTAGACATAATATTGGGGCCAAAAATGTTTTGCAAAAAATTAGAGGCCATGTCTACAACTCAAATTATAATCTCATGATATGAATAGTGTGCCTTCTATTATGCCTATATGTTTAAAATACTTTCTTAGTGACATGGTGTATATATTTCCTAGAAATGATAGTCCATTCAAGTTTTGTGCCATGACTAAGACCATAAAAAAATTATACCACTATCTAATACACCCCAATCAACCACTAAGCACCTTATGTAAGAAATAATGATTTAACGAATACATGCCTACGAAGTGGGGAAACACAACAAGTCTAATGTTGAAGTAACCAATACACAAAATATTAAACTCAAAAATATGAAAAATAAGGTTATCATATCAATGAGAAATGGTGTAATCCCAATTTCCCTTATATAGGTCTAGAGACATATGGACATGAGCTAGATAACTTGATGTTAGTCAACTATATTACACTACCAAAGAGTAAAGATGACCATGAGCATCAATTAATAAGGAAAAGGAAAAAATATCTTATCAATAATTCTTGCAATGATAATAGCACAAGAATCCATCCTATAACCACATAAACTTCATTAAAAAAATATGGATTTAGATTCAAGACTAAAAAAATTGGGATACAATGGCCAAGGTTTAGGTAAATATGAGAAAATAATTCATAAACTAATCCTATAAATTGAAAATAAACTTAATATGGTATTGGGACATTGTAATGATTATAACATAAAGGAAATACCATTTCGAGTAAATCAAAAATATCTCTACACTCATAATCCTCTAACTACTACGAATAATAATCAATTGCACAAACATTTTTGTCAAGTCTATAAAGAATTATGTGTAACAAGTAATTTTTATTGAACACCATCCTAAGAAAATGGTCAATTATATAAAACTGTATCATGAATTTGTAAATATATATACATGATAAAGGGATGAGCTTTTAATGCACTTAACAAATAGTTATATAACACTCAATACCCCTTTTATGGATTTAAGGAAAAAAATTGAAATCTTATTATTAATGGCCCACCTATCAATACCCATGTGATATCCAAAGATAACTTTCAATACAAGCTTAAGGGGGTACCTAAAAAGGAACTAAAACTCAGGTTCATCAAAATTATAAATATTTTTATTCATTGCATCATTAAATATCATGTCATACTCCTATATATATTCTCTAGGATTGTGTTTTATTTATTTCAAATCTTGAATATTTTATCCTATGTACATCTTCCTTTTGAATTATTAGGTAATGACATCATGCACTTCTTTTAGGGTCTTCCCACTCAAGTTCATAGAATTAATTAATTCCAAAGCATTGCAATGAAATTCTCCTATGAGTTCAAATTTATTGGTATTATCATTTTTCAATCCTTTTGCTCCGCACCACATTTCAAAAGTAAGCAAATAATGTTCCAGATCAGAGGACATGTCATAGGGCTCTAGAATTGCATATAAATTAGGAATATGCCCGTGATGTTTCCTCCTTTACCAGGTTGTCCTATTATAATATTTTGCACACTACTATGTGTTTAATTACTACTAAAACTTGGATTTGGTTGTGCATATGGCTGGTTATTATTTGCATCCATACTCACACTTGCCTTACTAGATTCGTGTTGTACTTTTTTAGAATTTGAAGAATCACTGCTCGATTCCACAAATTTTGGGAAGCTTACTCTCTACTTTGTGATAATAGAACTATTGTTGCTACACTCCCCACTCTTTTCCTTACATCCACTAAAAGAAAAAATTGACAAAGGATTCCTTCTCAATGAATGATCTAATTCCCTCATTATTTCTTCCAGGTTCTATAAATTATTTTTCATAGCTTATTTGTCACTTATTTTGATTGTGATCTTCTACATTCCTCTATGTCATCTTTATGACTGACCATTCCTCTAGCACCTAGTCTCAATTTAACACCTACACGCTACTCAAAGATGCAACACATAGACACGTTTAATGTGATTGTTGAAGCATTATTAGTTAACCTCAAACCCATTTACTAAAAGCCATTTATTATTCCATTTTTTTAGTTTATGACTCATTTCCCTTGGCATCCAAAGTTCATTATATGTATTTATTAAAAATCTAAAAACACATATATATTCCAATAATCCAAAAACATATTTTTCACACTCTTATCCATTGGAAAATCAAGAAATTAAGGTTTTCACAGCACCATTATTCAAAATTATGGTTTTCACAGCACTCTTATCCATATTTTATATGATTTACATTTCATCACCCTTTTTAATGACGAATAGATCAGTATGTTTTTGTCATTTGTTAGCTTGTTCATGTTCTATAGGTACTTTTAACAATCTATAATCTCACTGATTAGATTGTTCTTAATCATCTTATATCCTTGAATAACAAGAGTTTACCTCAATCTCGTTCTTTCAAGCTTTTCTTGAACCTTTGTTTTGTCCTTTTCTTACTTGACAGATGGGATGAGCCTCAAGATGAAACTAAGATTGTGTCAAGAGAATTTCACAATTCAGTTAAAAAAATAACATTTTAGCTGCTGATTTGGAGGATGAATAGAATGGTGCATTAATTCATTCTATCCTATGTAAATTGTATTATGGGCTTTACTCTTAAACTATATTATGGGCTTTATTCTTAAATGTATTCCGATATTGCACATTTACTGAAAAGAGTTTTGTGATACAAAGAGCTTGGAGAAATTGTATATTGTGCAAATACATAATAACACATCCCCAAGAAGTAAAATTATGTACTTGTTCTTTCAGTTTTTCCTCGACTTTTGTTTCATCCTATTCTTACTTGATAGATGGATGAGCCTCGGAGAGATTTTCTTTTGAGTGTTGAAGTCTGGTTTGGTTATCTCTGTACTTTCCATTCACTTAATATGAAACTAAGATTGTGTCAAGAACATTTCACAATTCAACAGCAAAACACAACATTCTAGCTGCCGAATTGGGGGATGAATAGAATGGCTCATTACTTCATTTTGTCCTATGTAAATTGTAAATTTAAAATTTAATATATCATTACAGTAGAAATTAAGGTTTTCACAGCACCATTATTCTATAGAAGGTATATTTTAAATTTAATATATCAGAAATCACAATCATGAAAGAAGAGATTTAATATTTTAAGCCTGGTCATGAAAGAAGAGATTTTGGGGTTTTGCAAAAAATAATTTGCAATTTACTAGGGTTTTGCATATAAAAAACTAGGGTTTCATTTATTTTATGCCCAAATCCATGGGATCCTCCATTTTCACAAAAAAAAACAAGTTAATCCATACCTGGTGCTCGTCAACGGCCTCCTCGATCCTCGTTGGGCATGGTGGGCATTTATGGGCTTGATACAACCTCCTTGATCCTCGTTGGGCATAGTGGGCATTTATGGGCCGGTTTGGGTTTGGTGTTTGTGGGCTCATTGTTTGTGGGCTCGATCTGGTCTCCTTCAAACTCACTCGGTGGGCTTGATCTGGTCTCCTTCAAACTCATTCGGTGGGCTCCTTCAACAATGTCACTGGGCTGGTCTATCCAAAGTTTGCACGAGGTGGGGTGGAGGAAAAGTGATTTCCTCCGCAACACCTCCAATATATAAATAGAGGTGTTTGCGTGAACCCCCTTCGTGTGAATGGGGTTCATGCGAACATTCATTCACGCGAAACCATGTTCGATGTCATACGTGACAAAAAAATGACCAACGTGTCGGTTTGCACAAAAGGGGTGTTTTGAGTATGAACTACTCACATTTACCACCCAAACACACCCCTCACTCATGTTTTGAGACAAAAAGTGGGACACAACACCATGCATTGACCCTTAAATGACACATAAAGATTTCAATTATTTGTTACATTGATGAAATTAATTAAGATGAGACCTATAATGAAGACCTCAGGGTTAAGAACATCTAATGTTGTTGATCAAAATGTGTCAATTGTTGAAAACATACATAAATCATACCAAAATATAAGTGGAAAAGACGCACCAAAGATAGTAATGCTACACGGGCGTGCACTTACTAATTGTATAGTAAGTGATAAAACAATTAATTAATGCTTGATTAGAAAAATAAGTAGTGCTTTGAAGCTAAACAAAAAAACACTAATGAAACAAATAGAGAGACGTAAACGTCTTGAGTCGAGTAATAACATTGAATATTGGGATTTCTCTAGCAAACTTCCACAAAAAGACAAGAATACATCCGATATTCTAAAAGAATTAATTGTAAAATTTTGAAATGAGAACACAAGGGTGTTCTTGAATAGAAGAGATACGGTAAAAAAAGAAGAATAGGTTCTCGTAATCGTGAATTGTGTACAAACATTTCTTAGATATGACTCAAATAGAATTGTTCTCTAAGTTTAAGAATGAAAATCCACAAATTAACATTATCCAAATATTCTTTGAAATGAGCAAACCCTTTTATGTGAAAACTAATCACTCACGTACCACTTGTTATTACGGGCATCATGTTGAATGTTCAATACATTATGATGTTTTTGTCAAATACGTTGTGTTTTGCATACTGACATCATGTTGCAGAGTGTGGATTAAATGTCCCACCAAAATCTTCAAGGTAATTTATTTCGACAATATTTTGTGAAAAATCAACAAGACAATTTTCTTTTATAACAAAGCATGTTTGGATGGAATGTGCAATGTATGCGGTGGCTTGCCAAATATGAAAAGTTGTATCCATGAGGAGAGTACATATTCAATAGGAAAATAATTGGTTGATTTCACCAAATATAAATTGGTGGCATATCAATTAAAATATGGAAAATAATCTAAGAGGTGTGAGCTTGTTAGAAAACAATTACATGTATCGAATATATGGTCAAATTCGGGAGGAAATTTTTTATGAGTATACGAGGCACACACATAGAGCTCAATGGTTGGATGAACAATTAAAGTAAATAAAGGACACATTCCCACTTGGTACTATTGTTTCAGTAGTTAAATTCATAGAAAATTACACATTACAACCACAAATGGAGGTTTAGTCTCAATATTATAACTCAGTGCAAGTTTCTATTTTTGTGCATATAGCATTCATGCACTCTCCAGAAAGCACTGAGAAAGATTGAAAAATATTAAGAGAGTATCATTTCTACATCAGTGATGATCGGACACATTCTACGAATATGTACAAGGGTGTTTCCAGGTGTTTTATGCGAACTTGAATGAGAGGAACATTAGTTTCAATCAACATTACATTTGGTCGGACAACTACACATCATAATTCAAGAATGCACGGATGTTTTATTGGCTAAGAAGGATGCACAAAGAAACAAATGTACAACATATCTGGAGTTTTACTGAGGTAGGGCATGGAAAAGGAGAGCATGATGGTGCAGGAGCATGTGTGAAAAGAACACTTGCAAGAGAAGAGTTAAAGTTCAAGGATGGTGCTAAATTTATAGATGCAAAAACATTGTTGATTAGTGTGTCAATAATATGGGCCATGAATCTCAAGAGAGATCAATGGTTCATAGATATTTTTAGTTGATAGAGGAACAACATCTAGAAAACTTTGAAGATTGTATGACAGTTGTAGGATCAAGTGATATGCACTCATTCCGTAGTTCAGATGCAAATGCTTGGACTATTTATACTAGGTACATGACATGTTTTTGTATATTATGCATTGATTTTGCGCGGAATGAATGTGAGTCACAATAGTGGGTGGATGAATGGACTTGTAGACCTCTAATTCCACTCGACACACATCAAGTTCCATGAGCATTACAACTTTCAGGGTCTTCAATCAAATGAAAACATCACCCGACTTTGACCAAGTCTCGATTTAGTGTAATAAGGTACATACATATATGCACATGCCATGTTTTAGATTTATAAATTATTAAATGGTCAACTCTTAATGTATTTTTAAATTGATCAACAATTTTACTTTGTGATACATAGGGCACATTTTTGCAGTTATTGTGAAGGAATTTAGAGAAGAGGGAACAAAATACTTCTTGTCTCATTGTGTAGAGGGGAAAATAATTGACTTCCACAGTCATTGGTGGTGAAGACCTTGAGTATCCCACTGGGTCAGTGATAGTCACTGGAACTTGGCTTCGACGATATCCTATCAAAAAATCAAACATTTGGTTATTTGAAGACTATGAAGTACATCGGAAGATACTTCACTATTCACATTTGGTCCTTGCAACAAATATTAAATTGATCAAATATCGAGGTCGCCATCAAACAAGAATCTATGGAAGGTTTGTGAATCAAATCATGAAGCAATTCTTGCTACTGTCAAGAATAGAGTTGATCCTTGTGGTTCATTGGATTGAATTTGCAAAGGTATGTTCTTCATGAATTTAATTTGAATATTTACTTAAATGATTTTGTTTAAATTTTGTATGATTTAAAATTCTATTTAATTACTTACTAACATGTTTATGTAGGTTAGTGGTGCCAAAAAAGCTTCCACCTTCATGTGGTTGGCACTGTCAGTAGAGAATTTATTATTCTCGAAGCTAAGTGAAGCTAAGAGAAATTAAATATTAGAAAGGAACAACAAAAATAAATTCTCATTTCACCACCTATATTGTAAAAATATCTTATTAAAATTCTCATTTCACTACCTATATTGTATGAACCACCTATATTATTCAGGTGATATGCAATGGACAACCTTACACTGACTCAGATTGTAGTATTTTACGTGTTTGAAAATAGTAATACATCGAGATAACCAAATGGAGATGGAGAAAACCATGAGAGGATTTTGTAGAGGGCCTTGACGTGGAGGTCTCAGATCTGATGAGATGTCTCTAGGTGCCACGGAGTCTGAGAAATCACCTGTCAAAGATATAGCATGTTTTTACCTCGGGGTTCTTAAGGGACTATGCTCGAACAAGGTAGCCAAAAAGCATGGGTAGCATAGGGAACCAAAAAAAGCCTCAATAGCATTCACCTAGCCACCTTGACATGTTGGCATGGTTGGTTTGGTCCCATGAGCTTTTTGCACTATAACGTCTCGGAAGTTCTTAAGGGACTATGCTCGATTTCAAGCGTTTGCCAACGAAAGAACAAAATAGAGATGGGAAAACCATAAGAGGATTTTGTAGAGGGCCTCGAAAAGCTCGAGATCTAATGACATTCTCTACTAGCCTATAAATCACCTTTCGAAGATATAGCATGTTTTGGCCTCATGGTTCTTAAGGTACACTCGGACGGGTAAAGCCCAAAAGCACGAGCTTCTGTAGGAACCAAAAAAATATAAGCGTCACCTAGCCACCTAGTGTGTTGGCATAGTTAGGTTCGGCCCCACGACATCCTTTGCAAAACTATAGTGTATGACAACTATGGACACTCGAACTTAAGAGCTGTAATATTTCGCGTTTGTAAACAATAGGACAACGAGAGAACAAATAGAGATGGAGAAAACCATAAGAGGATTTTGTAGAGGGCCTCGATGTGGAGGTCTCGGATCTAATGACATGTCTCTAGGTACTACAGAGTCTGATAAATCACCTTCGAAGATATAGTATGTTTGGCCTCGGGGCTCTTAAGGACTACACTCTTGACGAGGTAGCCCAAAAGCACGGGTAAGCATAGGGAAAAAAAAGTCTCCACTAGTGTTCACCTAGCCATCCCGACATGTTGGCATAGTTGGTTTGGTCCCATGAGCTGTTTGCAAACTATAGCGTGTCTGAATGACCCCTCCCGACTCGATTGTAGTATTTTGTGCCGTTTGCAAACAATAGTGGATATGGATAAAACCACAAGATAACTCGTAGAGGGCCTCAACATGGAGGTCTTGATTTGATGACGACATCTCTAGGTGCCATAGTCTCTAGAAATCACCCATAGTATAGAACCTCGGGGATCTTAAGGGACTATGGAGAGGTAGCCAAAGCAGAGGCATAGGGTGTGAAGACTCCACTAGCATTGCCAAGCAATCCAAATGTGAAGGTTCGGTCCCATGATCTATCATTTGCAAAATATAGCCTCGTGACCTTATTTGGACTGAGGTGCCTTTATTTCGTCGAAATCAAACAATAAGACAACAGAGAACCAAGGATATGGATAAAACCATGAGAGGCTTTTGGCCTAACATTTTTCCATGTTAGTACTGAAGAGATTCAAACTTTCATTGACAATAAAAATCTAACGCAGTGAGTAATAGGTAATCAACATTCTATTTCTCACATATAAAATGAATTTATTCCTTCAAAAAAGAAACTACTAATTAAGGGTGAAGCTCAAGAAAAATAAATTCCAATTCTAAATGAGTTTAGAATTATCAATACTTCATTATAGTTTTTTCTTAGCGACAAAATATGCTTTGCTTTTGAACTACCCGGTTGGATTTGGAAGTTGAAGCCAATGGATTAATAAAAATATCAACTTGGCATGTTGTCCTTACGATTATCATGATTCTATCAAACATCACATAGATATTCCTTCGATTAAGTTTGATCCTAGCCCCATTTTCCCCTTCGATCATCTCTGGTTCTTCCCATAAATTAAAACTTTAGACTTTAGTTTCTTCTTGAATCATAGTGACCTTTACCTAATTTTTTTCTTCCACGATGTTCATTGTCAGTTGATTTTATATGTCTCGCCTTTTGGGCAAACAACAACTAGGTGGAAGAAAGAACAAATGGATATTTTTGAGAAGATAACTTTTGTGGATAGGTCTCACATAGAGGTCATTGGATTTGGTTTGGTCAAGACATCTCTGGATATGCCACAAGTAGTCTTAAAATCCTCCGAAGATATTCATGTTTTCACCTCGAGGATCTTAAGGAACTATGCCTTTACTAACATCTCGTAGTTTTATCCCCAAAAAATACGAAGTTAGGGAACCAAAGCGAGATCCACTAGCATTGGACACCAAGATCAAATCAAATGTGTTGGCCTAAGATGGTTTTGGTCCCATGATCTATACATGGCCTCATTCAAAAGAAGGAAATTATGTGAGTAACAAAATTATTAATGGAAATTGTGCTATGTCATAAAACCATAAGAGAATTATTTACTATGCCTCAAAAGCAATTTTCCACACTGCGTTTGACAAACAATAAGACAACGAGATCTATCATTTGAAACAAAAGAAAGCATAGCCTCTTGAGGCCCAACTTCTGAATAGGGCACTTCAATTATCCATGAGTTTAGGTATTTAAATTATATTGCATTGTGATCGTTCTTGCGAACAATAACTAGGGGCGTGGATTTGTTTAGAGAGAACTAAATGGATATAAACCTCCATAAGTTTAATGATAAAGAAATGAAGGTTTAAGGTTAATGCCCTTTCGAAAAGACAACTATATAAGAAGATTCATAAAGCTTATTAAGCATTCAACATTCAATTTATCTTAATGAAAGAATATTGAGTAAGAAATGAAGAATTTTCTTTCTCAATATAAAATAAATTAAAAAGTGGACAACAATTATAAAGAGTTGGGCTAAAAAGAATTATCAATACTTTCTAAGTTTGCTTAATCAAATGCTGGTATTTGGTTCAAATGAGTTTAGTTGGCAAAAATTTTTCCGTGATATCATAAAGAAAGAATTTCTCCATGGTTTTCTTAAGATTTCCATGATTACTATCAAAAATCACTATAGATATATCCATTCCCTAAGTTTAAGTAATCCTTACCCCCCTCTTCATATTATCTGCTAAATTTGGATTTGTAGTTCCTTAAATCAAATCTAACTTGGCATGTTAGATCTTAAGGATGGCATCCATGATTCTATCAACAACATCACATAGATTTTCCATTCCATTCAGTTTAAGTTTTGATCCTTCCATGCTTCCCATTTTTCCTTTTTTCTTCATATCTTCTCTTTAAGTTCTTCCAGTAATCTTGTGTGTTTTGGGTAAATCAAATTAACTCTTTATGACTTTAGGGAGGCATTTGAGCCTAAAAATCCATGATCTTCTTGAAGTTGTCAAATCATAAGAGTTGGAAATTTAAGAACTCACCTAATTTCTTTCTTCACGATGATTCTCATCAAAGTTGAAGACTGAAAATTTATATGGCCTCCTAGTAAAGACATTTTCTCAAGGAATCTGGGACAAAAAGTGCCTTTGTAAAAGTCCAAAAAAATTTAGACTCTTCATTCTCTGTTTGAAGATATTCAAAAGAGAATTCTTTCAAGATAAAATTCTATTTAGGTGGCTCATCCTAAAGCTGGAATTGATTCAAAACCATGACAAGCATCCTAGATTGAACATCTTTTGGATTAAAAGAAGAAGGTGAGTATCCAAAAAAATAAGTTCTTCACTCTGAGTGAATGTGGCAAAGACTTTATCAAAATATTCAAGTTCTCATGTTAGACAAAATCATTTAACATTGGTGGTTATCCCGATCCACCCAAACACTCAAAGGTGAAACAAGAAGAATGTATCCTGAGTCCTGAGATTGTTGCACGTGAGAAAAACTTAGTTACCAAACTAATGAACCTTGAAATTTGAAGAGTACTTTCTAGATGCGGGGTTCTCGAGAGTCAAAGATCCACAAACATCAACTTTGTTTGGGGACTTCTAGAGGCTACAAAATCCCTTGGAGCATAGTCCCAAAAAGTTAAGAAATTCCCCACGAGGCCTAAAACCGTTATGTATGTTAAAGAGATGAGATTTATCGGACTCCGTGGCACCTAGAGACATCTTTCAGATCTCGAGACCTCCATGTTGGGGCCCTTTACAAAATAATCTCATGGTTTTATCCATATCCTATTCAGTTCTCTCTTATCTGGTATCCAATAATTACGTGAAATATAGTGTTTTATAGGAAGTGTGTTTGCTCGAAGACAGACCAAAAGACAAAGTTTAGTCAAAAAGAAAAGGTGAGTGCTAGAAATCTGGACGCTAAAGTTTACAAATGGGCTAGCTTGGGACCAAAAAACTCCATGCCAAATACATCATGGTGGCTAGGTGAATGCTATTGGAGGCTTTGTTTTGGTTCCTGACCAAGTATGCTAGTGGAGGATTTCTTTTAGTTCCGCTCCTCGTGCTTTTTGCTACCTCGTCCGGGACATAGTCCCTTAAGAGCCCCGAGGCCAAAACACGTTATGTATTTGACAAGTGATTTCTCAGACTCCATGGCACCTAGAGACATCTCATTAGATCCAAAACCTCCATGTTAAATACCTCACAAAATCCTCTCGTGGTTTTATCCATCTCTATTTGGTTTTCTACACTGTCTATTGTTTGTAAACACTCGAAATAGTGTAGTCTGAGTCAGTGTAAGGCTGCTAGATGTTGTATTTTGTAAATGGTAGCTTGTGGGACCGAAATAACTATGCCAACAAGTTAGGGTGACCAAGTGAATGCTAGTGGAGGATTTGTTTTAGTTCCCTACGCTCCTCATGCTTTTGAGATACCTCGTTCGGGTGTAGTCTCTTAAGAGCCCTGAGACCAAAACACATTATATCTTTGACATGTTATTTCTCGGACTCCGTGGCACCTAGAGATGTCTTGTCAGATCTAAAAGCTCCATGTTAAATCCCTCTACAAAGCCTCTCGTAGTTTTATTTATCTCCATTTGTTTCTCTCGTGTCCTATTGTTTGCAAACACGTGAATTACTATAGTTTGAGTCGGCTGTAGGTCTCCCAGACGCCGTAGTTTGTAAACAGAATCTCGTGGGACCGAACCAACTACGCCAACATGTCAGGGTGACTAGGTGAACATTATTAGAGGCTTTTTTTTGGCTCCCTATGCTACCTATGCTTTCAGGCTACCTTGTTTGGGTGTAGTCCCTTAAGAGACTTGAATGACTAGATTGGCTTAAGAATGAATTTGATAGGGGTATGTCTAAGAACACACAGGAGTTATCAATCTCCTAGTAAATCTTTCTTGTTTAGTTCTGAATGGGAGTCAGCTGGCCTACGACTTAGTGACCTTCCATTCATTGATAATTTATTCTATGATAAACCCATGGATACTTTCAAAAGTTCCTTCAAAAGGATAGGGTTAGTCATCAAGCCTAGTGGAGGGTGTGATGTGATTTCCAAATAACTTGAAATGCCTACCGATTTAAAGGTAATAACACGAATTGGACAAGATTAGACAATCAAGAATCATTGAGTGTTTGAATCAATGTCATTGAATCTGAGACATTCTCAAGCATTGGAGTAATTTGTATATGGAGAGACATTCTCAAAATATCAATAGATGAAAGGCATCAAATTGTGATGACTCTCGGGTGTTTAACAGGGGAGAAGACTAAGAAGCATAGAAGAATGTAGTAAGTGCATGATAAGATAAGAACCAATACAAAGAGACCATGAGCAAGAAGAGACGCAAGTAAGGTAAATACACATATACACATTGATAAATTGAATGAATAATTACTCAGATTAGGTAACTCTTTATATACATACATTATATAAATATTGATTTCCAAACTTTGATGCATATTATACATTGAAAATGATAGTACATGTACATCACCAATAAATGAAAAAATAATCCATAATGTCTTAAATATTGTCAAGTGCACATCATATTAGTTTTATGCAAAAATAATCTCAGAAATGTAAGGTCTCATTCAAAATTATCAAGTTCCAAATAGTATTTTAATGTGCATAATAAATACAAAAATTCCCAAATAGGTCATATACCATCAAGTTCAAATGCCATATAGGTGTACATATAATGTGTTGTCCTCTCAAATTTTCCCCTCTTTTGAAAGTCAAAAAATTGAAAATTTTGAATTGACACCCTTTAATGGTGTTCTAGTGAAGTGAAAAGTTGAGGAGATAGTAAAAATTTGTGTTTTTGGGTTATTTTGGTGATTTACGGGTCTGTCGGACATTTTTGTCCCACATGTCCCAAGTTCCTGCTGGGCCTTCTTTCCCGATCGATTTCCCAAAATTCCTTAACTTTCAATTTTGTCGAAATTTTTGGCCCATTTGTCCCAAGTTCACCCCGGGCTTTCTGCTTCCCCACTCATCCGCATCACCCACATCGGGTCCTTCGCATACTTTTGTCCCATCTATCCCAAAAGTGTTTGTGCCTTCTATCCCCACTTTCCCGCATCACACATTGGCCGAATCACGCCTTTATGTTCCTCACATCCTCATGTTTCCATGTTTCTAGACCGCCCGTGCTCATTTAGCATCATCCACGTCCAACGTCGGCCGGATCGCGTCTTCGTGGCCCTCATGTCCCAAATGTACCAAAGACCATCTGGGCTAGTTTTTTCTGCTCTTCCCGATTCTTATCTTTTTTATTTGGTGTAATATGAATTTAATGTGCATTTAATGACATTATCTCTCTTAAACATCTATTTAATGGGACTATTCTCTATGTATTTGACACATTGCTCACTTGCCATCATTTGTTTGAATTCCTGCAATTAAGGCCATTTACTCGTGCTCCTGATCCCTTTACATTTTTTCATTGTGAATTCGATCCTTGAAGGTTTTTCCTCTAGTGCATTGTAAACATGAAGATCAAATTCCAAGGCCAAGAACATGTATCGCCCTTTGAGACCTTTGTTCCTGATATCGGGATAGTGAGGTTCGACACTTGGATTTTGGGGATTTTTGGAATAGATTGACTAGCCCTAATCCTTCCCCATGGCACAAATGATCAATGACAACAAACTTGCTTATGCGGCTGGTTTCCCTATCTCTATACAATGTGCCGACACCATGCTCACCTATGGAGCTCATTTTAACTCAGACACCAAAGAATTGACTAATGTGCATGGGGAGCTGATTGTTAAAATGGATGTTGTTACCATTACTACTGCCCTACGCATTCCAAAGACTGAAGACTCCATCATTCTCTCTCAAGCTTAAGCTCAGACCCTATTTGAGCAAGGACAGTGAAAAATATAAGACAAGAATAGAAAATCATGGTAGAAGAACCTTAAGAAAGGAGTATCTCAACTTTCCAAAGCATTATTTAGGTCTGATTTCATCATTTTTTTCATTTCTCATGTCATGGGATTTCCCTCTACCAATGAATTTCACTTCTGGATGTGCCCTCTCATCAACATCGTCTGCGAAGGTAGTCAGAACATAAATTGGGCAGAAATCATTTGCATGAATTTGACCGAGCAATTGTCTAATGTGCAATAGACTAAGAAGTTCTATATGACTTCTTATCTCATGTATTCCCTAGCAACATCCTAGCAGTGGTTTGGATTCACATACATGGAGGGCCAAAAGGATGAGCCCATTTATGCATACTTGCCCTCAATTCACCCTTGAAACTAGTAATCACAATTTCAGAAGAGTTAATGATGTCTTTATCATGTATATTGTAAGGCTCTTAGAGGTGATACTTCCAGGAGGTTTTCTGATGAAGCCATGAACCTGATAGCTAAGTATGGAGCTTTCTTCATTCAATTCAGGAGGTTTTCATATATTAGGTTGACTAGTTATGAAAACACACCTCTCAAGCTCCCCATGTTTTGTAATGACAAGATGGCTCTAATTGAAGTGTGTAAGCAATTGGATAAATTGCAAAGAACCGGCAGGGAAAAAAATCTCAGTCTCACACTTCCCTATTTCTTTGGGAAACTATACATGTAAAACAATCTTGGATGCCCAAAATATAGAAAGGGCCCTTGCTCCCATCATTGTCCACTTTTTCTGGCCTAGGACTTGCTTTGACTTGAAGAAGTTCATTGAGAAAACCTCATAATAAATTATCATCACAGGCCAGATACCGATGATTATTGGGCTGATTGTGTAGATGATTTTGAAGCAAGGCGGAGGCACTATGGCAGACTCTCTCTGCAACTGATTAAAGAGCTCAATATCTATAAAATTCTTGAATGGTTCCAAGATGATGATGAAGACTTGCAGTCATTTGAATATGAGACATTAGTCAAACATACTCCTTTGGAAGATCTGGATCGGTACAAGAAGGATAAGGATGACTTGGTTGAGATTTTGACCCTATCCTTGTAAGAACCAAAGTTTTGTTTAACAGAAGGTTCGAGAGCTTAAGAAGAATCAAAGTGGATCTTCTTCCAGAGATACTTCAACACCTAGGAAGGAAACACATACACCCAACATAGAGGTACCTGTACAAACATCTCCTTCTTCCTCAACTAAATAACTTGAATCATCTACTCCCTCTTCTTCTACTCAAGTGTACCAAAAGAAGATAAAAGAGGTTAAACAAGAGCCAATTGAGGAAGAACCCCTTCTAGAGCATTCAGGATTTCCTTCAGGGCTAGAGAACATTATTGTTCTCAGTGAAAGTGATGATGGAAAAGTACCAAACCTTGTAGGAACTTCAGAAGTTATAGTAGAAGATGAGAAGGAAGTGCCTAGCACTGAACCTCCTAGTACCACATTCCTCCTCTGCACAAGAAGCTCCAGATGCCTCACTCACCTCTTTACTGGAAGCAATAGTGGTGAATACCTTAAGTGCCATGGGTTCACTTGCTCTTGGACCTCTTGTCCCTTCTTCTTCTTCTTCTAATTTTGCATGGGTGCAACCCTTGGTTGATAGCAGGAAGAGAAAACCTTCTTCCCATTTGACAGGGCCCAATTTTGATGTTGTGGCAGCTTTGTTAGGTACTACTCCTCCTCCTCCAGCAAAGAGAGCTAAAACAACTTCAAGAATAGTGACAGATGCTCAAGGCCAACAATTTCTAGAGGTTGCAAAGCCTAAGGTTGATAAGGCAGAGCAAGATCTATTAGCCTCTGACTTGGAACTTTCTAGAATTCCAATGGGAGAATCTACTCCTGAGAGTGAGGTACATAACCTCTAAGAAATAGTAACCAAGGTTATTGAGAGAGTGGAAAAGGGTAAACAAACTATAGAACAATTGGAAGAACAAAATCAAGTTCTTTCCAACTTCATCAAGTCATTATTGGCTAAAGATAAGGTTTTGGATCCTGCTCCACTGGCTGCCCTTCCACCTCCTATGATTCTCAGTTAGGATGAGGTTCAGAGTATCAAGGATATACACATATATTCCACTTATGGAAGGGCTATGGAAGCCATGGTTGATGAAATGACCATTGTAGGCTTGAACTTCATTATAGAGGCCTTCAAAGCCAATGAGAAGGTGGTCAACCTGCAACAAAAACTCTCCTCCTCTATTAGAACTATGGACAAAGAACTGAAGCTTTGGAGTAGTTGCATCATAGATCTTCACCTGATGGGACAAGCTGATGAAAAGATATTGTTGGCTAGTAAAGTTTTTGATGATGCCAAGGACAACTTGTCAGGGTCATGGGTGTTCAGTGTTGAATGGAAAATAAAAGTTCTGAAGAAGCCTTGGGAGAATTGAGAAATAGTTGGCAGAAGGGAGAATCTTTCAAGACTTGTGTGGCATCTTCCTTTAAGGATATTCATTGTCATCTTCATGATGAAAATTCAGGTGTTCCTTTCTCTCTTCAAGAGATTAAAACTCAGTTCAAGACATTTGTCAAAGAAGGCCTATTCAAAGAAGAATTGATTACCAAAGAGAAGATAAAGGATATTTTCTCTCTTCAATCTGCCATTGAAGAGGCTAATAAAGAATACTTGGAACATACCAAGTTTGATAAAAACATGGAGAAATGTCTAGGCACTTGGTCTCATGCCACTGCCAACACATCAGTCCCATGAGGTAGGGAGATAGTTGAGGCATTAAAAATATTCAGGCAACGGATTCTCAAGTAGGTGGGCCCTCCTCAGCAATAAGTGGATGTTTTCTCTCCTAGTTTCTCCTTTTCTCCTTCTTTTCCTAGAATCGAGCTCATTGTAAACTAATTAAGGACATTGTGTTGAGCACTTCCTTAATTAATATTTTAGTTAAAAGAATGGTTACCAAGTGTAACCAATTTTTAAGCTATATAATGGGCTCTCTACACCATTTTCAAGGGCTGGAACTCTGGTTATTTTTGAAAGTGTAAAGGAGTAAAAATATATCAATACAAGAAGATCTCTCTTTCTGTTTCTATCTGTTCTTGTTCTTTCCTTTCTATCTGTTAAAATTTATTGAATCATTAGTCTATTTTACTTCAAGAAGCTTTGTATTCTTGTGGATGTCATCTCTAGAACTTTGTGTCTATGAAATAACATCTTGTGGTTTTAATGCAAATGATTCTGTTCTATATGATTCCATTCTGGCATGTGTAAGGAATTATTTTGTTATCTATATTTCTTGAGAGTGTTATTCTACCTTTTCCCATTCCTTATTTCTTCTATCCTTTTGTATTGATGATCTATAATATCAAACACTTTCATGATATCAGAGATCCTCTTTAAAACTAAAATTGTACATTTGTAAATGGGTTTTTGCCTTTAAATAAGGGAACCTCTCCCATCAAAGAGGAGGGACTTTCTGTCCCCTGATTGTTGTTTTCAATAAAGTCATTATTTGAAAACCAACACAATGCCATGCACATAGGCATACAAAAAAATGTCATGTAAGACATATATATTTCCTACTCATCAAAATCTATCCCTCTCTTGGCCTTTCTCGAAGAAGGCCCTCCCTTATATGAATGTGGAGATCTATGAGATGACTTTGGATTGTCCGAGCCCATGCTTCGAGTCCTCAAGCGTTGAATACTCGCATGTAGATGAGGTCAGTAAATGCAAACAATGTTTTTTTGTCAAAACTTCATTTATATATGTTTTCAACATGTATTTAAGACCATGCTAGAATGAAAGTATTTACATAAATACACAAACTTACTACAAGTTGTCGATCACGCCGAATTTGCATCTCACGCTCAGATGAGTCATCAGGAGTTCCTGCAGTATGAATGGGGGTACTGAAGATGATGAGATGGAGGAGTTTGTGCCCTCAAAGTAAAAATGGAGGGGGTTGAAGTTCCCTACATACACATAAGATCATAAAATCTAACATCAGAATTATCAAAATAGAACTAAGTACATGTATGTACATAATGACAATATTTTAACTAATTTTATCAATATAGAACTATTGTTTTTACCCCACCATGCCTGTGAATCAAATGAATAAGGCTGTTACCTATCACGAGGTAACTCCTGCATATACACAATGAAGAACATTATTAACATAATTTAATAATTCTACAATGAAAGACATTACTAACATGTAATTTAACATAATATGAATTACACGAAAAATTTAAAAAAAATTACGTGTTGTTTGAATACCTCGGTTGAGTTGTTGCATAAATGAAATCACAAAGCTGTAACACCTTTATCTACTTGTCGTAGAGATGGTGGGGTGTCTAGTGAAGTCAACATCTTTATCAAACATGTATATCACGTGAGTTAGATGGACATACAAGAACATACATATATTTGACTTCAAAACTAATATATATATATACACACACACACACACATGTATGTGAAAATTTTACATAATTAACATTCCAAATTACCTCTGTGAATGTATGTGTACGCATGCTACTTCAAATCGCCTATGGTCGGGATGAAGATGTGCCTCCCGTGCTACTTTTGTAATATCAATGCATATACATGTACAAATATAATTATTTCAAAAATTTAACATATGTAAGTAAATCAAGTACTCCAAAATTTGTGTAACACACATAACAAAACATAAAAATTTACCTCGTGAAGGTGACGCCGATGAATGTAATCCAAATGTCTCACTAAAAGTCCATTTGACATAGTTACATTATCGTGTGCACCCCTAGCACCATAGGTGCACCAAAATGAGTACGCATGAAAGTATCATCTTCCTCGGGCCCCAAACATATGCTACCAATGATGAGCAAAGATGTGGCCTCATGTTAGTACTCCCGAGGGAATACTCTATGTACCTCCATGAGCATCTAGCTCAAATCTCCCTCGTATGTCGAACAATGGTTGAATATAGCCCCAAACGTGTGGAGTGTATCAATCTCTATTGTCTCATTCATTTCCTAAGGGAAAATCTCAGGGTGAGGGGTTTCTGCAGGGAATCTACCTTCTTTGAATAGGTGCACATTGTGCACTTGGTCGATCATGTGCGAATACTTTTCCTCAGCCCTGGAAATCTCGAAAAATCAAAATAATTTGGGATCTTGTTGAGGATAAACTCACAATAGAGTTTCCTCGAAAGTATAGTGGCACCTCATTGTTATTACAAGGTGTAAAATCAAACACCATCCACCATCGGTCCCAAAACTATTTTTTAATTAAATTATTATTGCACTAATGGATGGGAAACCATTTACATGACAACAAAATAGGAAAATTAGTGCGAGGTGCATGAATAAGGCGCATATGAGATATTTTGAAATTTCTTTTTCTTTACATCCACATATGACAATTTGTTGGAATAATAAACCCTACAACCCTCTCCCTCTACTGTAAGTTGTCCAATGATCAATTTTCCCTGTTGCCACGTCAACTTGAAAAAGTAATGCCTCTAATGTGTTTACAGAGAGGCGTGGTGGGGTTTGTAGATTGTGAAACCCTCATTTTTTTGATTAAATCCTCAATTTCAATTTTGTTTTCAACTATGTGGGCTACTAAATCTTCTTGACTACCCGGGGGATGTTGAGCAATTACAGGAGTGTCACGAGGGATGACATGAATAAGGGTTTGGTTATGGTTGATTCCCTCGACCTCTAATCAGTAATAAAAAAATATGTATTCAATTCAAATTGTAATCTATAATTATCATAATTAAATGCAATTTTGAGAAAATAATTGTGCATACCTCTTCTCCATGGTGCCATCATCGATTCAAATCTTCCCGGCGATCCAAAAATGATCCTTTGAGCTAGAGAGATCCAATTGAATGAAAAAACACGAGGGAACGATTAAGCTATGAAACTCGCGTTTGAGGAGATAAAATGATAGAGGCTCGAGCTTATTTTTTTATTTATAGTAGGCATAATGCGTACACGTTATGCCTCGGTAAATCACGAACCTAACAATTTAAAATGTGATCGCATTATAATAGAACGCGTATGGGTTTTACTTTTTTTTTCAATTTTTTGTCCACTTTTTGGCCGCCCAAATTTGTGCACTTACCCATATTACTTACCTAATTACTATAGTAAATGCAAAATTAACTATAGTAAAATATGTTTTACCTAACATTTCCCCCTTAATTTTGCATTGCCTCAAGGGATGAGGAGAGGAATTCTTTGAAAAACTCAAATTTGTCATGTGCAAGTGACTTTTTGAAGATATCTTCTTGTTGTTCATATGTTGGGAAAAATTGAAGTTGTATATTGTGTTTCAAGACATGCTCGTGTATGAAATGTACTTGTACCTCAATATTCTTTGTTCTTTCATGAAACACTAGATTGCGAACAAGTTTGAGAACACCTTCATTGTCAACATACAAGGTGGTAGGTTTTCCTATGGTATTCCAAGTCCTTCAAGTATGTGATGTAGCCATATCATTTCACAGAAAGCTTCACCTGCAAAAAGATACTTAACTTTTGTAGAAGAGCAAGAAACAAAGTGTTGTTTCTTACTTCCCCATGATATTGGTCTAGATCCCAAAAAGAATACAAATCCAAAGTGGATTTTTTGTCATCAATATTACCTACATGATCTAATCTGAATATCCAGTCAAGAAGAATTTATCATTCTTCTTGTACTCTAGACCAAGATCTACTCTTCCCTTGAGATATCTCAAGATCTACTTTCCAATGAAAAAATTTGGCTTCCTGCATGAACCTGGATAGATAGCTCACTGCAAAGTTGATATATGGTCTAGTGTAGGTTAGGTAAATGAGACTCCCAATCAACTATCGATAGAGAGTTGCATTTACCACAAGAGATGGATTTGAATGAGATAACTATAATTTGTTCTCCATAAGTGTAGCAATAGGTGTGCAATCCATCATCCTGAATTTCTCGAGTGTTGTCTTGGTATACTTCAACTGAGAAACAAAGATGTGATTCTCTTTTTCCATAATTCCAATCCAATACAATAGTGCATCAACCTAAGATTTGTCATGTTGAATGATCAGTTAAGATCTTTCTTTGTTGCATCGATCATCTTCACTGAACTATCAGTGATGACTAGATCATCGACATAGACAACAACAATCACAATCTCCCCTTGTTTTTTTGAGGTAGAGATTGGGATCGTATGGATTTATGATAAATCCATGTTGTATGAGATGCTCATCAATTTTGATGTACCAAGCCCAGGTGCTATGTTTAAGGCCATATAGATATTTCTTGAGTCTGCATACCTTTGTTTCTTGACCAGGTACAACATATCCCTCAGGTTGAGTCATGTAGACTTCTTCTTGTAGATCTCCATTCAGAAAGGCACTTTTTACATCCATCTGATGGACTTTCCAACCAAACTGTGCAGCTAGAGAAAAGATCATCCTGATTGTTTTGATCTTAGTTATGGGAGAAAATGTCTCCTCATAGTCTATGCCTTCTTTTTGTGCATACCCCTTTACTACTAGTCTTTCTTTGTACTTGTCTATGGTCCCATCTACTTTGTACTTTTTTTTGAATATCCATCTAAACCATGGGTTTCTTCCCTAGTGGAAGATCGACAAGCTACCAAGTGTTATTTTTCATCATTGACTTATACTCAACATCCATGGCATCTTTCCAAGCTTTTGACTATAGGGATTCTGGATTGTAGATGGCTCATCAAATTCAATAACTCTACTCATCAAAGCAAAGTTTACTTCTTCTCATGCTTTACTGCGAGTTTGTGGTCTAGTGGTGGATGTATTCGATGGAGCATCCAATTTTGCATCTCGTATCATGTTAGTATACCACTTGGGCATACATTGAAATGATCCCATGGGTCGTGGTTCTATCTAATCATCACCATCATCCCCATCATCACTATCATCATCTGCGTAGAACATCAACTTCTATTTTTACAACAGGTGAAAAATCTACATCAGGTGAGTCTAGAGGAGGAGTCTCTACTTCCTTCTTCTAAAAAACTCAACATCTTCTTGGTATAGAATTTCCTAGTCTTTAGATCCATCAATTTGTACCCAAGATTCTCTTCATTATAACCAATGAAGATGATTTTTTGTGACTTCATATCTAATTTATTTCTATTCTACTTGGGTATGTGCATACTTTCTTTGCACCCAATACTATGAGGTGTGTAATAGATGGTTTCCACTTCGACCATGCTTCATATGGCGTCACTCCATCTAGAGAACTATGGGAACTCTGTTCAACAAATAGACAATAGTCTTTGTTTCTTCTATCCAAAATTTCTTTGTTAGTCTAGAATCATCGATCATACAACGCACCATTTCCATGATAGTAGTTTTTGTCTCTCAACAACACCATTTTGTTGCATGTGTGTGTGGAGGAGGCATCTGTCATGAATCCTCGTGAGCTTGTAGGTAGGATTTGAACTCATTACTGGTGAATCCCCCCCGATCTGAGTGGAGAGATCTGATGTGATGACCAATCTCATTCTCTATAGCCACTTTAAACTTCTTGAAGGTCTCAAAAGCTTCACTTTTCTTACAAAGACAATATATCCACATTTTTCTCAATAGTCATCAACACAAAGCATGAAGTACTAAAATCTAGAATGAATCGGTTACATCGGACCAAAAATATTGGTATGAACTAGATCAAGCTTACCATGAGCTCGATAAGTACTCTTCTAGAATGAAGCTCTGTGTTGTTTTCTACTTAGGTAGTGAGGACACTTATCTATATCCTTTTGGAGAGATGGCAATCCTTTTACCATGTTGTATCGGTGAAGTGTTTTGAGATACTTGAAACTAATGTGACCAAGTCTTTGATGCCACAATTGTGCAGAGGTATAATTCTTAGCCACAAGTGCTTGATCATCTTTATGGACAAAATCAAGCTGGAACATACGTCCCACATTAGAGGATTTTGCAAACAATTTTTGAGCCTCATGATTTGTCTCGAATTAAACAAATTTTCTTGTCGAATGACTATCAAAGTCAATCTTCAAATTGTGATCTAGAAGCTGACTAACTGATAGTAGATTTTTTTTTAACCTAGGGACATATAGTACATCTGATAGTCTACAATTTTGTGAACCAAGAGGTAGAGAAATGTTCCCAATCCCCATTTATGTGTATGAAGAATCATCACCTAACGAAACATGGTTTTTTGAAGGCGTGTCCCTCATTGTGGTAAACCAACTCTCGTGGCTGGTCATGTGTCGAGTGGCTCCCAAATCAACATACCAAACATCACTAGATAACGTGGAAGGTTCACTTGATCGAGAAGTGTACAAGAAGTCTTCATTATCCGAATGTTCTTCTTGCTCAACTATATTTCCTTGTTGATGGGGTTTTCTTTTCCAGTTCCCCTTCTTCTGCCCTTGATTTTAGTTTGAATGTCCCTTATGAGATTGTTTATTTTGAGGTCCAGAATGACTTGATGAACCTTTCTTATAGGTATTGAACCAACAATATTTTATATCATGTCCTCTCTTATAGATAGGACATTTATTCTTATTCTTATTTTATTTGTCCCCATGTTGATGTTGTGTTTGGGAATTTTGAGAGGAATGAGATTTTCCTTTTCCTTTTCCTTTCCATTTATGATGAGAAGAAAGTGTTTTCTCCTCTTCATCATCTTTATTATACATAACTTCTTCTTGTTGCAGTAGATTTACTAACTTGTCAAAACAAACTATCTGATCCGAAAAGTTTAGTGTCATCACAAAAATGTGGTATGAAAGGAGGGAGTGCTCTTAGAACAATGGGAATGAGAGCTTCATCAGTGACCTCCTCTCCCAGGGCTAGAAGTGAAGCCCTCAATTCTGCAACTCTTCTAAAAAAAACTTCAATTTTCTCATTTTGTTTGAATTTCAGTGTGTGTAACTGACTCTACAAATTCAGTATTGTATTCTTGTTCTTGGCCTCATACACTATGCTCAATTTATCCCATGCTTCTTTGGCTGATTTGGCATCTCGAATGTGGGGTTGCACGTCATCGGACACTACAAACAAGATTATCATCTTGGCCTTTTGATTGGATCTATCAAATTGTCATTGTTGGTTGTATCAGTTGTTGATCTGGTTATAGAACCATCCACAACATTCCAAATCTCTTCAAACTCAAGTTGTGTTTTGATTTTTGTCTTCCATGTTGCATAGTTATCTCCTCTTAGAAGTTGAGAATCTAGAAGAAAGAACTTGGGGCATTGGTGCCCATTTTTCAGAAATCATTAACAAAGGGTAAGGCTCTTATCACTCCAGGTATATGGTCTCCCAATCTATATACCATCATTCTGATATACCAAACCTTTATATATACGCCCTTCTGATATACCCATCGGTACATGTGGAAGAAGCTCCGCCCTTTCTCATTACGTACATGAAAGAGGCATTAACGTAAAATAATGTGATACTGCACCAGACAATACTTCAAAAGGGTTTGTGATTATTTTGACACCGGCTCAAAGAAATATCCTCATACGCACGTAACTTTTACTATATACTTGGATAATTTCAGTGTCTGAATTTATGTCATGCAATCATTCATAGATGGATGGGAGGGCTCAAAGTGTGTGCATTGTGTCCTTATTACTCCTCATCAATTTAAAGGGTCGATGCTCAGATGATGTTGTTGCAGCTATATTAGGCGTTAAGTGCAGTAGTAGTCGCGACGACTTTACCCATAAGCGCTTCCCAGAGGCACTATTTATACCGAACACTACGAAAGAGATCTAAAGATCTCGTGAGTGTTTTAGAACCAAATTTCACTATTTTTTTACAATGCTTTTCCATTTTTTTAGCAGTTTGAAATTTTACGGTTGAATATGACAACCTACAAATTAGTACAATACACTAAAATATACAATTACATCATCAAATTTTTGGAAAAATGGAATGATAGACAATTTTTTATTGTTTTGCAAGGCCATGGTGGCCTTGAGCTCAATATGGCTCTCTATGTGCAAAACTACAAAAAATAGCTAAAAATGAATAGTTTTAATGTACCCCTCCTTTGGAAAAAATGCTCAAAATCAAAAAATAAGCAAATTGGGAAAAAAATGTTTTACCCTAAATTAGGTTTTTCTTTCTAAATGTGGTAATGAGTTTAGGTTGTCTCCATAAAGCAGTTTAGTTAAGGTTTTAGCCACTAAGTTTGGCATGATCTACTCTAAATAAGTCGCATCAAATTCAATATGTTTAAAAAAAACTATTTTGGGTGGGGGGTCAAACCCTAACCTCCCACACCTAAATGGATTTATAATTTCCACTAACCCAGTGCTTGAAATGGGCATATAATATGAAAATGGGAGCAAAATGAATTTAAATCAAAAATGAAACCTGAGAAAAGGAATGCTACTTGGAGGATGGTGGATTAGGGTTTTGATTCGAGGATCTGAGTGTTTATCTCTTGCTAATCTTCTTGTTATTCCTCCTTCTAGCTTTGTTTTTGATTTATTTGCTTTTTATTTTTCATCATGTTTGTTTGACGTATTTCACTTTATGGTTGTTCTTTGGTAGTCTCACCATTATACTTTATTTTCAGCTAGGTCTACTGCTTTGAGGTCAATCAACTTGTTGTTGGTGTTGCTCGATGTGCACATCGATGGAATTGCTCAATGCAAGCTCCAGTGAAATGTGTTCAGATCCAAAGCCAAGTGGAGATTCGTGAAAGAGCTTTTAATGATTGGTGTAGGGCTTTGAAAATGCGAACACGACAGTGGATGATTTCTTCACCGAGAAACAATGCAAATCGCTTGGTGTCAATGACAGGGTTTGAACCTTGTAAAACAAAAATGCGGTTATGAATCAGCAGGAATGACGGTCTCGATGGATCTAGTGTGGAACTGGTTATGCACATGCCTAGGTTCACAAGACCTCAACTTCGCTTGCTCTTCAATGCCAGTTTGTTATCAAATCAACTCATCTTGATGTGCATAGTCCAACTCGGTGAGCCTTACACCATTGTCATGTGATCTCGTGATCTCAAATGAGGACAATGTAAAGTCCTCCAAATATAGCAAACTACTAGGTTTAGCACGTGAATAAAAAGACTTCTTAATTTAGAGGTAAAACCCCTAATGGGGAAAAAATGATTTTTAAAAAATTCTTTTCTTTTTGAATTTTTCTTTGTGCGAGGGAGCACCAGGTGCAAAAAAAAAAAATATTTCTTTTTTTACCGGAGAACACAGAGGTTGTGGGGATGATAGGGATGTTTGGGAAGTTGGAGGTAACACCGGCTCTCCTGAGTGACATAGTATTCTTCTCTAAAAACTTTTCTACCTCTGTAACCTCTCTCCAACCTAGCAAGGTCACCTACTTTAGTACCAAATGTAAATAATGAAGAGGGAGTGAAGCATTGTTATTTTATTAATGTTCAATCAAAATCAATTCAATGAATGCAGGGCTACAATATTTATAGATATTGGACAACCAAATACAAACAAAGAATTAAGTTTCATAGTACAACCGAGAAACAATACAGACAAAAATATTGTTAAAACAATATAACAATAATTACAACAACCTCACATATGTTTAATAAAAACAATATAGATGGTTATATAAACATAACCATATAAGAATTATATATTACTTACCAAATTACTATAGTAAATGCAAAATTAACTATAGTAAATTTATAATTTATGTATAAATGTATACTAAAATGATGGTCAAATTTTAAATATGCAAGTTATATGTGATGGTTATTGCGAAATATTTACAAGTATTTTGCTACTAAAATTGCAAAAATGTCTAAATGGTCATCAAATTCAACCCCCGGATAAACCCAACCAGTTGTGGTTTGATAGAAGTGACGTTTGGTGTAAATGTAACATGTGTTTGATTTTTGGTGACATTAATAGGGTGGACAACCAATAAAAAGGAATAGAAGTGTAACAATTATTTGTCGGATAAGGTAATAAAATATAATATGTCATTGACATTGTTGCTATCAAGCTTGACAACGCTCAATCCATTATAATGTGATTGGGAACACGCCTTCGACATAATAATTCAAAGATATAAATTGCACTGGTGTTTTGGTTGAATAAAGAACTCAATATTGTTAGGTTCCAAATACCACCACAAAACACAAGTGTGATATATAGAGCAATAATGTTAATGGTCACAAATATGAAAGGTTTTACTTAAAAAGGAGCTCTCACAAAATAACGAATATTTCTTTATTATGTTTTTTATTTTAAAAAAATGACAAATCACTTTTTACATTCAAAACCTATGGAAATTCAATTTGAAATCTTAACCATTTACTAATTCTAGACAACTAAAATCATATGAAAATAATATTATACATATATATATATATATATCATTTAGGTACATAACATGCCCTCTTCTATAAAGAGCTTTGCATCTAAACTAGTTAAATTCCATCTAATTGAACTATTGGAAGGATAAAGTAGAACAAAAGTAATACTGACACAAAATAATGGAAATAAGATAAATATTTAATTTTATATGACTTAATCACTTCGTGATCACTTTGAGGTTAGCTCAATCGGTCTTCGTGGAAATGTAACGCTGTGGGGTTAAGTCATGGGTTCAAATCCTGCTGATTTGGCGAAAGAATATGCATTGAGGGATTTGTGTATATTGAACTATACTGAGGTTAATCGATGACACTCACCTTGTGT